>CM076401.1:15598293-16053293 GCA_038363315.1 Mugilogobius chulae
AAAGCATCTCAAGCACTGAAAAGAAGAAATTAATGAGAAGAGAAGGCACTGTTCTTACGTTGCCATTAAGCTGTCCAGACGTGATTCACTTTGGATCCCGCTCACAATAAAATGCATCTTCTGTCCTCAGAGCTATCTCCTCCTCTCTCGGCAGTCCATCGAATAGATTTCTTATTTATTCATTGCTTCATTTACACATGGGTCATTTACAGTAGTTTCTCTCCCAACCTCTGCTTTTCAAATGAGCACTGACACTCTGTGAAATTGAGATGCATTGGGATGCTAATCAGAATGCCTGTATGTGGAGATGTGATTTGGTCAGGAGGTTGATATATATGAGCTGTGAATTATATATTTATTATGGCTAATGGCCCCCAGTGTCCTATCGCTCCTCTGCAGTACATATTTAATAGGCCTACCTGTCGTCCTGAGCAGGGCTGAACCTGGTCTCTGGGGAGAACAGCCACTGTCAGTGAAACAGCATGTGTGTGAGAGACAGCCGCCTCACACAGGGTCATTATTTTCTCACTTTTCTCTCTGTGTATATAAACAAAATGAAGACCCTTGCCATACATTTGACTATAACAAAACAGTCAACAATGTTTTTTTAGATTTAGATTTCAGTATTGGCTGTGATTTTAATGGGATTCCTGGAAAAAAATTATTGTGGTGCAACAGTGGTGCAAACCTATGCAATTACAAGTACAGACTGTTTTACAATCATAGCCAGTTTTTTTGATTAATTTCATCTTTAGCTTTAGATGTGAAAAATGACATTTTCTACAATTTGCAGAGTCATGAACTTTGTTTTGAAGTAGAGGATTTGCTTGTGTTAAATTGAACTGTTTCATTGATGCAGCATACGCTGGTGGGATTAGAGCCTTGGCAGCACACACTGTATGTACATAGACATTCACATATTGGGGCACATGCGTTCATCCTGTAATATGGATTAATCTGTCTCTGACAAAATTAAATTTACAGGCCACGTTATGGCTCAATTTAGGCAAATTGTGCCTCACCAGAACAGCGTGACAGATTGAGAGCAGCCGCTCAGATAAAGAAAAAAGATCAGGGAGAGCAGAGAGCTGGCTTACACAGGGATGAGTCTGTCATTTTGTTTGCCGTCTAATTTTCCAAAGCTGGTCAAAGCTCTGGATATACTGCACAGAACTGAGCGTCTGTCTGTAAAGAAAGCAGATTAAAGAATGGAAACTCAAGTAAACAAGTCACAAATAAACAATCTCTTTTCATTGTTTTAAAGTGATGTTACTGCTGCACTGTTCACACTTTGTTTAAGTGTCTTCCTCTGACTTAACAGATGCCTGTTTGATGAATATGAGTGACTCATGGACTGTACAGTTATTATCACAGATTTAATCAGTGCTGAGTGAGCTCTGTTGGGCACACACTCTCCCCCAATCAGCATTAGCCTTGGGTCACTTTAGACTTTGACTCTAATCATAATGACTGAGAGTTTTTACATCTGGCTCCAAAGATGTGATAAACAACACAAATTGCACTGTTTATTGCTTTAAATTAAGTCTGGAACTATAAATTCTAACTGGCACAGAGTGTAACATTTTACACTTCACTTAAGGACAAATTTGATTGTTAGTGTGCACGCCTAGGTCATAGTCACTCTGCCTGAAATGATCTCTAAAAAACTGTGTCCTTTGAAAGTGCACTGGTAATTAAAGCAGTTGTAAATTAATGTATGTATTATATTGTCATTATTGCATACACAAATGTTGACTTGCAGTAACTGTAAATAAAACACCATTGTGGTTTTTTTGTACTGCAGGTTTTGCAAAAATAATGAATAGTACATGTCTACTTCATAATAGAAAATGATTAGATACATTCGCACCAATAATTGCATAGAAGAATGAGACAAATGTACAGGGTTAGGGTCATAATTAAAATAATATATTTTTATTATGATAAATGTCTTCTATATTTTACACCAAGTAATTAGAGTTGAGCTGTGCGTTTCATTGTCCATAAGTACTGTTTTATTGGATGACAGCTGACACAATGTTAACATTGTGTTGCATTATGCTGCTTGAAGTAATTCATTGGACCACTGCAGCAATCTTTTCTTGCTTTAACTCCTCAGCAACTAATGGATTGTAAAGACTTAATTAAGATCTCTAAATTGATGTGAAAAGTTTTGGGTATGAAAACAACTTTATATCTGTATGCTGATCAATTAGAAGTACTCCTTATGAATATTAAATAAACATTTAATTAGGTGTGTTATTGTGACTAGAAGAAACACAAACATGAGCAAATAAGATTAAAAGTTACTGATTGCTTCATATCGGTCTAGTCTCAACAAATAAGACTACTCTTATTGATTTTTGGGGTAAAGACGACTTAATATTATTTAATTGTTCAACACGCTTTTTAAATATTATTGTCATGCATGGAAAAAGAGCATATTCTTGACTTTTGCGTGTTGTTTGATGCTGAATTCCTGCCAAGTTGATAAAAAAAAAGACAACAGATTTGAGCTGCAACATGGCTACTACTTTTAAAATGTATTCAAGCAGTTTGGGCCCTGAAAGAGGAGAAAAGAATGAGGTCTAAATAAGAAATGATGGAGAGCACCTACAGTGACATGGAGGGATTGAAAAGCTGTTGAGAAACATTTAGTCAGTTTCATGCGGAGTGACTCTTGGCATCTTCCCAAACTCTATCCGAGATTTTGTTGTTGTTTTGCCTCCAAACCTTCTCATTATCATCTTTTCCCATTACTCCATCTTTGTGAGAGCCAAAAATGACAAGCGAAACGGTGGGAAAAGTGAGATTTAGATGTCCCCCAAAAAACAGACAGTGCCTCCTATTATGGTGTGCCATAGTTTATGGTGTGGGGCTGTCAATGGGGGAAAATTGAATGTGGAGAAGATGAGCTCTCTGCTGATCCTTCAGAATTATGTTTAGTGTTGATGTGCCAGACTCGCAAACTCATTCTACATTTCATTTCTTAATTCTTTTAGCACATCAAGTTATAGTAATAGTGCATTGGATTACAAAGGCAAACCACAATGCAGAAGGGAGGACTGAAGCGTTTTTTCTTCTGTTTAGCTGGACAACTTGTCCACCTTAACCACCATCAAGTTTAAATATTGCTTCCTCTTAAGTTGCCAGCTCAAATCCAATTGTTGTGTTCATTATATTCATAGCAAAGTTAAACTGACACATACGCCAAATTGACTGTTTTGAATTTTAAATCATGCTCTAACATTGCTTTTTTATTACAAACACAACTGGTGTTCTGTCTGTGAAATACTATTCTTTCTCATCTCAGCCTCAGAAAGCACTGTTCTGAATTTCACAGCCGGTATTATTAGGTTTCATAGAGTTAAGTCTTTTAGTTCATAATTCATGTCAAAGGTCCTAAATTTTAACTTAATACTCAAAGCTAAGCACACCACACATGTTGTTTTTGTAAATTCACATTAATAATAAATTGGAAAATCAAACCGGCACACTGAAAAAACGTCTGCGTCTGAATATGTCACGGTCCAACTGTTTGGACTTGCATAATGCTTCAGTTTTATGCACCTACTCATCTCTTTCTGAAAATGCAACTCCACAAACATCTGTGTTCGATTTGTTTGAAGATGGTCCAACTGCGTTCTCACAAGAGTGTCCAGTGATTTTGTGTACATCGCTTGAACACTTCCCTGTCTCCTCCCTCCTCTCTCCTCTCACTCATGCTTGTATTTCTCTGCTCTGTTTCTTGTCTTCCAAACAAGACTCACAAAATGGTTTGAGGTTATAGGATTACAGCTGTGACTGATGTTAGTCTGCCAATCCCAGTAGGATCTGTCGGATTTGAAGGAAACTGAAAAAAGTTTTGTCTAAGGGGCTCAAACTGAAAAGATCTAGGCCACTACACAACTTGTAAAAATGTGAAGCCGATCCTGAAAGGTGAAAGGTGTACTGTACTTGAAATCTAGCAACAAGGTGTGGCTACGTTTCTGAACACACACACCAAAGTAAAGAAAAAATAAAACTGGGTGATCTCGGTGATCCCATCACAGCGAAGTGTGGACTGTGCCCTTTGTCCTCCAGTTTAATGCTACGACTGTCTTGTCCAATAAGGCTTTTGGAACTAAAACATCTAGAAATGCCACAATACCTATTTTTGTGTGGCGCAAGGAAACAACACACTGAACGCCAATGCGTGACTGCTCAGAAAAAATCTTTGCCAAAGCTCTAGAGAGGCATTATGAAAAGTTCTAGTTACAAATCATTTATAAATGTTAGCTAACTATTAAGATAACATGACATGATCATGACTAAATGATTGGATAGTAATTACTAATAATAAATGAATGTTTACTAATTATTTACTTATAGCCCCTATTCTAAAGTGATGACCAAAAAATTGATTTAGTGATATATTATGATATCCAATTCTCAATTTTAATACTGATTCTGCCAAACCTATAATGATATTTTGATTTTTTATTCAATATTACAGCCGATTTCAATGTCAATATTGTTCCAAAAGGCTAGTCCCAGTGTTCTGTCAAACTGTGCACCGACATCCAGATCTGCTTCCCCTTGTTCAAAGTTAGTGCTTGTATTTTTAATTACTGTTGCTAACCCTCACACAAGCCCCAATCCTAAACTGAGCCATAGAGCTGTGCCTAAACGTAGCCAAATGAGTTGTTCACGATTTCCCTTAGCAAAGTTGTTTTGTCACAAACAGTCACAAAAGCCAGTAGGGTACTCACTTTGATACCACACTGGTTTGAGTCAAAAGTGTAGATGATCTAACCACCACATGGTTATCACATTAGAATAGGAGCTGGAAGTAAATGATTAGTAAATGTTTATTTATTATTAGTAAAAACTATCGAATCATCTAGTAATAATCAGGTAATGTTATCTTAATAGATAACTAACATTTGCAAATGATTTGTATCTAAACCTTATTTTAAAGTGATACCCATTTTTTATCTGAGGAAAAGACAGGTGTGCAGTTGTACATTTACATTGTAGAAAGAAATATTCTTTCTTCTTGGCATTAACTAGTAATTGTTAATGGTAGTAGTAGTTATGAGTTATGTAGCAAGAACAGTGTACGCAGTGTCAATTAATGCTTTTGTTTAGTTAGCTTTGTAAATTAGTAAATAATAGGTAATATACCAGTGCAGGCTGATGACAAGGAGAAACATAGTTAGTGCGTGCATAAATTAAAAATAATTAGTTTTCTGGTTGCCAAGTCCTACACATTTCCATATCTTTCATCACCACAGAAGTGTTCATTCAATCTGTTCAGATTGCAAGGTTGAAGGCCTTGAGGAACTATGTTTACCAATAATTTCATCGTAATCAATGACCTATAGACCTTGAGTGGCCAGTACTTACAAGTCGGAAACGTGCCAAAGCAAAAAGGTCTTTTGAAACAGCATTTTTGAGGCTGAGGCAGCAGATGTTAATGTTGCTTATGTGAATTGAGAAATGCCTGGAGAGTACTCCAATGGCCCAGTGTAGTTCATTATTTTTGATGTGTACATTGAGGCATGTCAAAGAGAGATTTAATGCAGAACCCAGTTAAATCGAAGTAGTCAACACAGACACGGGGCTGTTGAAATGCTGGATGTGCTTCTTTTTCTTGTTGCTGACTGAAGTAAGGCGGAAGTGTAAAGTGGTGTTGCTTGTACCTGAGTCGCTGACAGTTTTAGAATATTTTGGTGAATCTGAATGCTGTTTTGATCTTAGAAGTTTGTCCCTCCAGGTACGGAAGAGTAGAAGTAGACAAAAAAATCCTGTTTTTGCCTATGGACACTTGCACCTGTGCACTTAGTTGCAAATTAGTTGCACAAAGACTCAAGTAATACATGCAGAGTTGCCTTTGACACAAAAAATGTCAAAGGCAATGCTCTGCTTTCTACAGTGAAATGTCACTATTAAGATTTTTTGAACAGATCCCTTTATAGTAAGCCGTTTAAAGTGTGCATTTTTACTTAGTTGTTATACATAAGATGACAAAGGAAAGGCACTTAATAGCATAATTAAAAGACAAGAACAATGTATTTGTCTTTTAAAGATTAATCAAACTAGATTGTAAAGCTAAACAAATGCCATCACAAATGTCAGTTGTTTGAAAACATTTTCACATTTTTGTTCAACTCTTATTGCAACCATTTACATTTCAATTTTAAACACTATTCTTGCTTATGTCCCAAACTAACAACAGTCCAGATATTATACATTTTTATATCCCTCTTCATCTCCGTTGTTGGGACTTGGTATTTGAACCATGTTTCAATGTCACTATCAATAGGCTACAACGTTCAACAAAAGTCAGTAGTACCTGAACCTCCAAAAAAACCCTCTAACATTTGCATTACAGGATCCAACCCATCCAGTGTAAAGACCTTCTGTTCACCCAGATGCATCTATTTCATAGCCTTAATAGACAAAGAAATTTCTAAAGATGGTGTTGCATTAGTTTAGTGTTTTGATGGAGTGACTGTTGTTGAGGGTCCACTCAGTGCCGCGTAGGCTTAGCTTCGTTAATAAAGACGCTAACGAGCGACAGTTGAAATGAGCTTTTAATGGCTTCAGTTCTACCTGCGGCTTCACTGAGAGGGATGGGCTGAGTCGATGGTGGAGGACCAGACAGATGAGGCCGACAGGATAGAGCTGTCCACGATTTATTTTTAGAGTGCACTTGAACTTGAAAACCGAAACCGAAAGGATACATTATACTTTTTTTTTTTAGTATGCAGCAAAAATGCCTGCATTCACACCAGTTTGGGCTTTAAAAAAATTTATTGACTTAAACTGAATCGAAGCAAATTTGTATTATTTTTTTGCTTATTCAGTTCTCACGTGTCAATTCTTGTTTCAAATACATTATTTGAAAAGTTGTGCTTAATCTATTGACTAATTTATTTTCTATACCAACTAACTATTCTACACACTAGCAGGTAAATCCAACCTATAACTCCAAAATCAATTTCCGTGCGTTTTGATTTGTTGTTTACTGGTCCCCTGACACTTTTGGCTGTTTTCATCTGAAATGTGACTGACATGCACACATGATCAGATTCAGCATACAGTACTATTCTTCAACATATTTTGTGCACTTTCCTATAATGTGAGGACACTAAATCTGTTAATAGATAGCCATAGATAATGACACAAATAGTTTTCTAGATATGGTTGAATAGCCAAAGTATTAAACAACAGATTAAAACATTATTAATTATAAAAATAAAAACATTAAAATAGTTAAAGTTGCAGTGATTGATGTGTTGACTACTTGGCTGACAGAGCAGTGTTCCTGGTTGAGAGTGAGACTGTAAGTAGACACTTGATTGATACGACTCCATTGTGGGGCTAGGCTGAATTTCTTCTTCAGGGGTCCATGGCGTCATTATTCATGGCACTGTGGGTGCAGCTGTCTCCACAGGTGCAGCGCCGAATGATTAAAAGCCTCTGGGACTCTGCGTTTGCAATAGTTTTGATCTCATTTTCAGAGACTATGTATGTATGTATGCATTTTGATCTATAAGTTATGAGTGAATATTTCTCAGTTCATTTCAAGGTGTATATTTAATTCATTATTTTATATAGACTTATCGAGCCTCTCCTGCTTGAAACAGCGACTCCCAGAAAATAAATTATATTATCAAAAATTTCAACTAACAATTTTTAATGTGGAACACATAGCCAACAGTTTTGTTTCTATATCACTTTTCCAGTCATATACAGTATTCAGTTTTTAATAAACACAATTGCACCACTAACTTTTGAACTACTTTTAAAACTTGATCCTCTGACCAGACAAAGCTCAGGGGACCCACTCCAATCTCTGGCACCCACCAGATTGGGAAGCAGTGTGCTAAGGTGCTCTATTTTAATTTATGAAGAGCTACTTATCCATTAAACATTCTTTAGTATGAAATTAAGCATGTCATTCTTGTACTCACATTTTTGTTATACCTTAAATAAATACATAATTATTTTTTGCGAGTGCATATATCAGACTTTACCTGTAACTTTATGATACCTGGTGGTCTTTTAAATTTTAGCCTAACCTAACAAATCCTTATTAAGTTTTTTTTTGTTGTTGTTCTCAGACTGTCGTGATGTCTTACTACCCATGATGCTACGGGAGCTGCGTGTGGCATTAGCCAGCATGGCCGATGGACCCCATGATGAGCGCAGAAACAGCCTGGAGCTGCTCAACAACATCCTGGAAGTCCTCAGCAGGGACAATGTGGTGAGTCATCTGGCCATCATTTGCGCTCCGTAAATTTTCATTACGGTGGAATAGTTCCTTTTTACCAAATCCAGTTGGCAAAAATATCAGGTGCTGTTTGGAATCTTAAAAAGGCGATATCACAGAATTTAGTAATTTCAAAAACAGCATGTCAATAATTCTTCCCTACCTTTCATCACCAACAAGTACAAATAAACACGAAGCTGCATGTGTTGGATTAGTGTATTGTTTTTATTGTCCCAAACAGTGATCCACTGGGACGGCAGTGCTTTGAGCGCTTTTCAACTGTGGTGTTGTTTCCTGAGCAAGACATTTTACCAACTTTGATTGGACTGGGCGTGGTCAGAGCAGCCAGTGGTGCAAAAATGGCGGCTTTGTCCTTGGACAACAATAGTTTTAGAGACTCGTCAAGCGTGCTCTGTGCAAAACCAATTTGTAAATTAATACTCACAGGGCTGTGTAAAATTGTGATTAAATTCAAAATATGAGCTCTTCCTTGTGACAATCTCATCGTCATAACATAATTTACTATTTTTTATATTTGATCACGTGCAGACTATTTTCCCCACCTTTTTCCCTCATTTGGCAGTCTTCGAGTGAGGGAAAAATGGATTATCCGATCATAGAAATATTAATATTGCTATGCTATCAATCCTAATGTTCTTAATGAATTACTGATCAATTATGCAAGTATTTATACACCTGCTGAACTCGGTATCCAACCATAAAGCGGGATTATTGATTGACATCACTTTCCGCTCTACTACGCATGCCCCATGCAGAAAGAGACGCTGTCTTTCTAGTTGGCTTGGGAACTTCTTTGATTTGATTAACTATTGTTTTCGCACAGTGATAAATGCAGTGAACTGACAACAGTGTTGGCTCAAGTTGTTGCTACAGCTTGTGTCAATCAGAGGCCACTCTTTCTGCATATCAGGTGCGCGCGCATCTCACCGTGTTGATAAACAAATAATCCCTCTGTATGGAATGAAAATCATCTTTGTAACACGTGGTCATTGTAACACGTGGTATATGAGTGATGGTGTAATATATATAAAATGAAATAAGCATACCGCCTTTAGTTAGATATTTGCTAATAAACTGCTGGGATGATTATTCATACACTGAATATGACCAGTCCACAGGGTCCTTCAAGTGCCTCCTCAAGGTCTGCCAAATGATATGTATGCAAGAAGAGGCAGTAAATGCAACTGGGAATCTGAAATCTGCACAAATATCTTGAAAATTCTCTAAGCAGGTAAAGTGGGGTCAATTAAGGGCTGAGACACGGGAGGTTGTTTGGCTCTGTGTCTTTAAGCATTGACTTTACTGATTGATCATTGTTCACTGATTGATGCTTTGCTCAGAATGTTAGTAATTATGTTCTTTAGATTCACTTTAAAAACAAAGCAAAAAAAAAAAAAAAAATCCTATATTTCATGAGCAATTATTCTGTGTTTTGTTGCTAAGCGTCAAGAGACTGAGAATGATGAGTCAGTTTGTGTTTGTCTGCTCAATAATTTACCACCTTTGTTTTGCAGCAATTATTCGTTCGTCCACCTCCCTTTATTTTAGTCTTTGGGTTGTGATAAAGTTGTCAAAGCACACATTTTTCCAAACTTGTCAGAGAGATTCACAGAGAGAAGTCAAGACAAATGGTGCTGAGGTGTTGAATGCATAAGTAACCCGCTTTCTCCGTGTGCGCACTCAGGACTGTGCTTAGTGATAAAAGGATAACAGAAATTCAAAGTCAGTCATGCTTGGCTTCACCTTTTCTCACTCGGCTCTATGCTTGCAACGTTTTTGTTTTGTCATTGATAAACATCCACCTCAACTGAAAATAAATTAACCAGCTTACATGAGTTTGAATTGTCTGATGAAGACATAGAATGAATTTTCAAAGAGTATTATAATGCAGAGCTGGGAGATCTTTGAATAAATAAGAAAAGAATGCTTTCAGTAGTAATTTTGTAAGCATTAACAAAAAATTCCAATTCACAAAAGAAAAAACAATATACGCAAAGTATATCGATATTCTGTCTCAAAGTTTGACTTCTGCTCTTAACCAAATGTTTTTAGTGACAAAACCCACAACCAAATAAATAACAATTCAACATGACAGGATTGATCTCTCAACTGATATAATATCCCAGCCGTAATTTAATGGCACATTTAAATTATATGAATTTATATTTTCACAATGTGTTTACTGCTCTATATATAGCTGGTTTCGTGCCTAAAAATCCACTTTTAGTTAACTTTGTTTTTCCGTACTTCTTCTAAACACATTATTGGTCATGACTGCCACTCTCCCTGCTTATGCTAATATTGCCATTTCCATATTCAGAGTTTCAGATTTTATGACTTTACACAACCCAAAAAGACATGTATAATTTGGTAGATATTATTGTAATTATGCCCATGTATATAATCTGCTGTACCGAGTGGTAATGCACAGGTGTGTCGTGTTAGCAGATGCTTCACTGCACAGTAATGACTCAAGGTAATACTCAGTCTTCATTGACCAGCTTTTATGCAAGCCAATGACTGCAAGCAGGGTAATGAGGCTATGAGCAGAAAGTAAAACTATTTCAGAACGAAACATGACATAAATGAATAAAACCAAATGTAATAACTTTACAAATAATTAACGTTTCATTATTAATGTTGCTTTTGACTCTTACATTTAGACAACTTTATTTCTTACATTGTTTTATACTTTTAGGCCATTTAAGCCACCATTTGTTTGTGGCGATGAAATGAGTAGAACTGAGAAGAATACAATGTGATATGTACATCACTGCACCAACAAGCCAGGAAGTGTCGTCTGATTTGTACCTGTTTCTGTGTAAATCATATTCAAATGAAAAAGAAAGTGCTTTTGATGAATGCTTTCAAGTTTGTAAACAACTTGATAGTGTTGCCTTTGTAAGATTTCCATTCTTTCTTGTGCTTCAGGGTGAAACATTTCAACACATCCAGGACATTGTGGTGTCTTTGCTTATCATCATCAACAGGACGGTCATATCAATGGGACGAGAACACGCTCTAATAGTAAGTAAAACACATGACCCATTGCTTTTGTTTGTTCATTTGGTACACCCTTTCACTTCAGATTACACTCTGCTAATATAGCTTTACATTTATTGTCTCATCCAGCTGCTATGTTTAAAGGAAACTAAAAAAGTGCCCCACTGAGATTTTTAGTCATGCAATTCGACAGGCCCTTTTTAAAAAAAAAAGAAAAAAAAAAGCCCAAGTTGTATGCTTTTATGTTATTGTAGGTGCTGCATGTAATGATTTTTTTTCTATTCAGAAATATTTTTTGCTTACAGTGAGACCATTAGGTGTAACTAAAGACAGAACTACTTCACAACTGCTAAAATAGAAATATTCCTCACACAGGAAAAGTCATTAAGCTTTACATTTTTAATTGATCATACAAATGGAATATAAGCAATGGTAACATTAGCCACTGCAATTGTTTTTGAGCTACAGGTGGACATGATTGTGTGATTGTAATCGATACGAGAGAGAGGTGTTGTGTAACAGGACAACCCAAACAGACCAACCCAAACACACCCAGCTTTGAATCACTTTGAGACAGAGAAATGTATACTGCACACTGGACATTTCTGTAAAAATAATTTTTTGCTTGTCCTCGTAGACATTTTTATGTTCCAAAACAAAAATATATTCTCTTTTTGTATATTGTTTACTACAAGAGACTTTCCTTTCGTGAAAATGACTGACCTGAATACAGTACTAATAATAGTACAGTAGATACTGTATGTGAGATGCTTTGATGTATGACACAGTCTGTGTAACATAGTGTTTATTTAAGTTTATATTTGCAATAATAAGGAGAATAGTTCTTTCTGTCAGTGTTGTGGCACATAGCCAGTCTATGATGAGATGAAAATGTATCTTACTGAAGCTTAGCACAGCCCCCAACTATTACATTCAATCAAACATTATTACACCTATTAGTCCCATTACAAAAGCATGGTTTGTATTCTACTTAGACAATCTGTTGAAAATACATTCGATTTCAGGCAGTTATGCCATTCATTACAGCAGTTGTTTGGTAAACATCTTGCATTTTAAAGTAATTTGTCTTTCCCAAATCACCCACACGTTTGAGTGGAAAGACTCATTCCCAGCTGTGTGCGTGGATCCATCTTGACATAAATCCAGTGACACGTTCGTCCGTCTGTCTAGACAACCACTCAGTGTGGTGACAAACATTTTGCCTGTGTGCCATCTGAAATGTCATCGCTTCATCAAAAATGTCAGCACTTGTTACCTCAAACCTGAGCTCTGACTTCCATTTCACTGTTGATTACAAATTACTGTAGCAGCGGGTAGTGCTGTCAGTGTCCATCATCCTGGTTTTTGTGGCCAGAAAACTCAGTAGCCCAGCAAAATGTCCTGATTCCAAAAATATATAATCCTTTGTGGATGCTTAGAGCCACCAGAAACACTTTTTGCGTAGTTTCTTGACTTTTGCCTTGGTACTTGCACGGCTAGAGGATGTGGCTGGCATCGTTTTGGTCTGAGTGGTTACAGGCACATCATATTCCCCCTCAAGAGCCTCCATAACTCCCTGGAAACGTCCTTCTTGCTGCCGAAAATCATGCTCCACACTGAATAACAAAAACAAGACCATAATCATCAAAGTCATCAGTTATTGCATCAAAGATAAGAACGAGAGGTGTATATTAAAGAGCATTAGCTGTAAGAAGCTTTGACACAAAATGCTGACAACCCCCTAATCTACAGTAACCTATGCATAAACAATTTTGAAAACAAGATTGTTTCTCTCTTTCACAAATGCATGCTCAGCTCATGCTCACACACATGCCTGGATAATACAATCTTTTACTTTGCACTCAATTCACGTTTAGATCCTTTGCTTCTTCATGCACCAGCAGATCACAGGCGGCTGGGAGAAGGGAGGAGATGGAAAAGAACGGCTGGGAGGTATAAGGGAGAGAGGAGAATTGGAAAAATGGAGGAACTAAGAAGGACATAGAGGATGGAGAGAGTTTTTTCAGTCCTCTTCTGATGTCTTCAAAGCTGCCCCTTCTAGGCTCTTCGTACTCTGGTTCCTTTGCTTTTCTCATCTTCTATCATCTGCTGTTCTTTCTTACCATGTCTATGAAGTGTCCATGGCTGCCTTCAGGTGATAGTGTTGCAGCTTTTGAGGTGTACCTTTTTTGTAATGTGAGTTTATTATACTGCATTTATATAATTTATCCGAGAAATCAAGAGAGGAAATGTTTTGGGTGGATCTGCAGGAGACTAGCATCTGGAGGTAATGAGCCATGTGACCACGCAAGAAGAGAAGAACAGATCCGCCCACCTCTAGATTTTCCTCACTCTGCAAATGAAATGTACTTATGTTCATAATTAAGCGTTATGACTTACACTGTGTTCACGCATTAGGCTTTGTTGTTTGTCCTTAGTGTGGCCTACTCTATACACCCTGATGAGAGTTCAGCTTTGACCATCTATTTGATCATTTCATGGCTTTTGTTTTGGACTGCTGAGCATCTGTTTATCTGTTTAGCAAATCAACAATTTCTGTAAAGCCTTTTACAGCCCCTGCTGCTGTGATACGTCTGCAAAATTCATTCTGCACTCACTTCTGACCACTGCAAAAAATGGTTACCTCACAAAACCAAAATTTTTGGTTTGGGCACATCAAGGTTGTCTGTCCATCAAATATATTGTGTTGATCAAAGTACTCCAATTCAAAAAGTGAGTCCAGGGCACTGACTTACCTGTCTGCAGTTATGATGTTATCTCCGACTGCTCAATGTTAAACCTTTGAGATCCAAATGTCTCCAGATAATATGTTTCGCTTCTGATAATTTTGAGTAGCTTGGAAATTCTAGACTCAACTCTGTGGTGGTGTAGAAGGTGAGGTAAAATGATAAACAATGATGTTTAACAGAGTCCTTAGATCATTTGGAGAGCACAACTGGACAGAAAAGAAAAAACTATAGGAGGGACAGACAGCCACAAGAAGCAAGAGACAAGGGGGAAAAAAGCAATGCGCTAGAGACTCTGGCCAATTGCTCTTTTGGCCTAGAGTTAAGAAATGGGAGAAGTAATGTGGTGATTTGGAGAGAAATATAGTGAGAAAGTGTCTGGCATGAATAAATAATACAGCTAGAGTACCTTGACTGCCTCGTGCAAAGAAAATATTGTTCAAGAACTAACAATAAATATAGATTTCTTACATTCATGTCAGGTAGTGCACCTGCTCCTCTCTCCATTACTTTGTTGCTCTTTGGAGTCTGTATTTTCCCCATTGTTTTACCTCTCACTGTTTGAGCCATATGCCCCTCATTTGTAACTTATTTACAACAGATTGAGACAAGTCTTCAAGGATTAGTCATTTTTGGCAAGCTTTTATGAATCAAATAGTTGCTTTGTGATAACCTGTCTGTATTGTTTATCAAAGATAGCTAACTTTTCTATTGTCGAATGTAGGTTTCTCTCATCAGATATTTGTGGCTCTTGTTTGCGGGAGTGACAACCCAAGCCTTTCAGGGTATCTCCTTTCTCTTGTTTCTCATTGTTCAAATTAATTAGTGATGACAACAGCAACAACAACCCTAAGCTGTCGTCCCTTATCAAACTGTATGTTGTGCGTTGCTGCGTCCTTTGTGGCAGTTTTTGCCCTTGAAACCAGATTTGTGTGGCTTGTGCTAGATATGCGTTACTTATGTGGTGAAAGAATATTTTTAAGGCTGTGTCTAACCTATGCACACAGCGTAGAATTCATTGTGTAGAATGAGCATGTCTGTGCATAAATGTTTCTCATGCTTATTTGCATTTGTATTGCAATATTGTGTTTGTAGTGAATATATACAGCATTCAGAACAGCTCAACATCGTGGCAAATCGAAGAACATTTTGTGTTTGTTCAAGTCACACTTAATTGTTGGGCCGGTTGTAATGGTTATATAAAGCTGTTTCTCTTTGACTTTATATTTTTATTGTCTATGTGACACACTCTCAAGATGCTTATCTATCAGAAAGCAAAGACCAGATCCTATTTGGTGCATATTACAGACGTTTGGAGCCCTGCTGTGTTAATTAGGGTTTAGAGAATACAAGACTGTGAGATTGGATGCATAGTTTGACAAGCATGGAAAGAAATTTACATGATATGAGGCGAAGCAGAATTTGCAGGTTGTATAATTACCTCTCATTGTTTGGAGCAAAGTGTGTTTCTGTACACAGGCACAGTGTTTTATTCTGTCTGTGTTTTTATTAATACAACTTGCAAGAGCAGCAGATTGCTAATGTGAAAACAGGGCATACGAGGCGATTATTGTCAGAAGAAGACAAGATGGTTTTCATAATAAAAAAGTTGAAAACACTAACATGCTGAGAGGATTAAACCAAAGTATACAATCAGATTGTGAGAATGCTGCTCAGCCGAAGATCTGTGAATGCAATTACTTATTTAGGTCACACATACACACACACACACTTGGGATGGCTGAAAAAGGAAACAGATCATTTAGGGGCTGCAGCTTGCAACAATATTGTGTTATATGTAAATAGATTTCTTGTAAATAAACTTTGAAGCATAGAATTCATTTTTAAATTCTATAGGTTCTTGAAATATTATTTTGTGTTTTGAGCTGATGAAAGACAAGATATGAAGCCCAATTAGGATTGCAAATTTCCTTTGCAATTAAGTCTGCTGTGATGAAGACTTGATTTGACATTGAACAGCAAACATGCTCTTAAAATGCCATCTGATAATTTGCTTCTGACAGTCCATAAATATGAGCGATAAACTAGATTTTACCTGTAGATGATGCATGCTGTCTTTTGGCAGGTGGGGCAGTTGTTTATATCTTGACCCGTTCTGTACGATGTTCGACTGTAGAAAGAACACATGCTAGTCAATCATAATTTTGCATTTTATAGCTAAAACCCAATATTCACAATATTTTGGCCACTGGCTGATGTATTAAAATGACATGAAGGGTACTTTCATAAGCTCATCAATGTTAGTATATCCCAAGGACATACTGTAAATGTATCGCATGGGGAATTTTATATTGCTTTAGCCAAAAAATACATAAAATCTCCTCTGAATCTCTTCTGCATGATGTCATTAGCAAACATATCAATATTATCAATGCCAGTGGTGATACAGGACAGCTCAAAAGTGTTGCAAACAAGTGGGATCCAAATGACGTCTGATAAGCTCATTCTGAGTGCCATATAATTATACGCATCATTTTGCCAAGATATTTTGGCTGCCCCTCTTCCGCACCGTGTGGTTGACTGAGTGGCTGATTTATGATGACAAAAAAAAGACATTTTAATTACACAGAAAGTGTAACTTTCTTATAGTTAACCTGAACACAGCAAAAAGTGGAATATAGCAACTGTCTGTTTTGAAATAATTTGCCAAAACCAATTATGACAATTACTATGGTATATTTCTCCATCAATTTTTTTCTTTTTTTGCACCTTTTGTGAACTGAGAGTACACATCCTTATTAAAAGTACATACAACACAGTAAAACATGCATTAATCTTCTGCAGTCATTAGGACCATTTGGAAGAGGGGTCTTATCTCGCAGACCTGCAATAATTATACATCTTGAAGCTAATCTGAAAGGGATTAACAAAGAGTCAGACACATGTGTTGACCCTGAACAAAATGAAGGTGGTCTAAGATCTAGCAAAAAAAAAAACATGTGGCTAAAAGAAAAGACCATGAATGGGTCTGTGGATACGTTGAAAAAACAAGCATAGCACTGGAGACAGCAGAAAGCATTGAAGTCTGGAAACAGTTTTGTCAGAGCAGTAAAAGTCTTAAGTATTGACAGCAGAGGTCAAAGGTGAACCATGAATGAATACTCACGAGAAACAAAAGAAAAACTCACCATAGCTCTGACAGGGGCTCAGAGAATGGGGTGGATGTGTGAGGGAAATCACAATTTGTTGAAGACACTGACATAACTGAGGCAAGGAAAGCAATGGAGATGGGAAACTGTATTGAATGCGATTGCTGAGGTGATGAAGGGGTGAATAGCTGGAGGCAGAAAAGGTAGAGGAAGGTGTTGATTGAGTGTGTGCCAAATGTGTAGTGACAAACACAAAAAAGATCAGACATTAGGGCATAAAGGAAATAATTAGAATTAAAAAGGGGAAGAAACAACTTTTTAAAACTGTGGACATTGCTTTATTGCGACCGTTTACTACGGCTCCAAGGAACAGTTTTATATGGGGACAGTCAGCTTTTTGGAAAAAAAAAAAAAATCCGATAAAAGGAGAGAAGTTGCAAGCTGACTGTAGGCAGGCAGGTGTCGTACATCCCTACAGGATTAGATGACACTCTGAAGTACAGGCTGCAGCAATTCTCCAAAGCCCTGACATTTTACATCTATTACACGGACTTGAAAACCTGTATGTGTATATTTCTGTAACAGCTCAAATATCTATATAATATCTGGCTCTACTCACATTCTTAACATCTTAGTAGTTTATGTTATAATTAACAAACTTGTTTATATGTTTTGTCTGCTTTATAATTATAGCATATTTTGTGATATCTATACATAATTTAAAATATTTGACAATTTAAGGCATCATTGTCTGTAGATTTGGTTGAAAACTGCAGTGGTGCACAGTACATCATTGGACCTGTTGATAGCTGTATATTATATCATTGTGAGCAGCTTTGTCCATGTGTGCATGAAAGGCAACACAAAGCTTCAAGATCCTACTGATGCAGCTGTATCTCCGATTAAAATAAAATTGAGACCAGAGTAAGTACATAGCAGTATCTGGGGTCAGGGAAGATGGGGATTTTCTGAGTAATCTGACATCTGGACCTTAACAGGACTAAAGTCTACTACTCAAGTATGAATGTGAGTCATTCCAAATACAACTGTGAATGGATAAACAAGAAAGAAATACAATTATGAACTTACCAAAAACTCTTTAAAGCTTTAAAATATATAAATAAACATATGTATGATCTAGAAAGGTCTTTATGATGATGAAAACAGTTAACAGATAATTAAAATGCTCAGATATGTCTTCTTATTTTTTTCTTCTTTCCTTTCCTTTCCTTTCCTTTCATGAAATAAAAATATTTCAGACACCCTTCTTACCCTTCACTGAGTGCCTTGCTTTTTTCCAGATCTTGAATGACGTTAAGAAGCACCTTGATCTTCTCCTGGTTGGACAGTAGGTTTTCCTCCACAGTGTGAAGCTGTCCCTCCAGTCCTCGTGGTCCGTGGCTAATGTGAGCCCCAAACAGTCCCCCTGGTGCCCCATTACATTGTGCTTTCAGATGGGTTGTACAAGGAAGGACATGATCCTCAAATGATTTACTTTTCTGTTTTGTATAATCCTTTTGTTTGTTATCAGAGGAGTCTTTTGTCAGATTTTTGGATTGTAGTACCGGTGTGGAGGGTTTGGAGCAGGTTTTAGGGGGAAGAGGCGGGGTGCTGCTGAATTTTGTGAGGTTGGAAAAGACTGGAGGATTTATGTTATTCAGAACTGATGCATGTGCTTGTGTTTGATCTATTTTCAACACGTCCTCCTTGTTGGTTTCTTTTGCCTCCTCTGCAGATGCAGTTCTCTCTATGCTATTGCTATGTGTCTCTACTGTCTGGGTGGCAGAGTCCTTGTACTGGGTAAAGTCTGCAGACATGGGCCTTGGCTGCTGGGTGGACTGATTGGTTTTGTTCAAAGAGTGTTTTGAATGTGACCTCTGTGTTTTTGGTATAGTGTGGGACAACTGTGGTATTTGGCTGGGTTTCACAAATGTGTGAGACTTTTCAACATGTGTGTTTTTAGCATTGCTTTGACTGTCCACAGTGGATGAGTCTTTTCGGTGCGGTTGGGTAGGCATGGACTGTTTTCGAGCAGGATTAGGTAAAGTCTGGCTGGCGGTGATTTGAGCAGCAGGCCTTCTGCGACATGCCCCAGTACACTGTGTAATCTGTGACCGTCTCCTCCCACATGTCCCACAAACACGAGACGGGGATGAGGCTGAGGCCGTGGCCATGACACGGCAGGGACGTGGAGGAGTAGCGTGAACTGTGGTACAGACACTAGTTGTTTTAGCCACAGAACGATGGCCCTCACCACGCAGAGACTGAACTCTTCTCCTCTCTCTGTTTGGCTCCTTGCCATCAGTGCTCTCACTGCAAACCCCGCCCACAGCGTCTGAAGTAACCACGCTTCCATTTGCATATCGAGCAGTCTTTTTACTTCGTGCGTCCTTAGGATTACTCTGTATAGTTTTGATCTGGCAGTAAATGCCACTGCCTGAGCCCTGTGACCCCATGTCGTCTTGTGTCAAACTGTTGATTTCATTCTGAGATGTCTCCTTGGACACTGACAGGCTATTGTTGTCACTGGGGATGGCAGCTGTCTCCACGTGTATTGTTTTTTCGGTTGTTATGGGCGGTGACTGTTGTGAGGTGGAAGGCTGTTTGCTGTTTCGTTTGATTGAGCGGAGAAGTCTTAGTCCCGGAGAAGTCTGGACCCCAACACTGCACAGCGGACCCCATCTCCCCCTGCCAGAGGAACTCCCAGAGCAGGCACTGGATTTGTAGAGTCTGTGACCCTCCTGCCCATAGTGCCCTGTGGAGCCTTCTAGCCCCCTGAGGAGCTGAAGGAGAGGATGGCATGTGATGCCATGAGCCAGAGTCAGGGTATATTCTGAGAAATTGCACACTCCAATCACTTATGCAGTTTGTGAATCCAGGTCAGTTCAATATTGCCAATCCAGTTGTCTTCATTAATGACTTCCTCCTGACTGGGTAAGACACTGATGACTATGGTGATTTGTGCTCGTGGAGCTCCTCGTTTTTCAATAATAACATCCACATTGTGTTTGAGGGTCATGAAGACTTTAAGTTTGACCTGAAGAAAAAAAAGAACCAATGAATTAGTGAATTGTGAGGAGGAAGGTGAGAACATAATATGGTCAGAATGGCAACTTGACACAGACATTAGGCACTTAAAACTCCATATTAAGGCTTCAGTCTTGACTGAATGCACACATTGACCAGATCAATAGAACTCTATCAAGCTCTTATTAGATCAGCAGGTGGGTGGGAGTTAGTGAGCCAATACTCTAAATCCTGCTCTGTCTTCCTCTAAAACAATTCTGCAAAGAGGTAGGATAATGTTTGAATTTCTAAGTAAACCCTGTGAGACACATTTCTACTAAATGTTTGCCTGTTTAACAGTCTAGCACTCTGCTCAGTATACAGCTATTCTATTTAATTCAAGCATGTGTATTTATTTTGTACATGTAGTAGAGAATATTTATGTTATAATCAGACCGGATCTAACCTGGGAGCCTAAGCAAAAATCAGCTTCGGGCCCTTTAGTCTTTTCTACGACTTATCAGCAACAATAGCGTTAAAGACTTTTTTCATTTAATTTAAACTACAACAAAGCAACAGACACAAATTAGTTTAAGCAAATATATTTCTCATGAAAGACTATTTAAGATCTTCCCAGAAACTTTTGAAAAAAAAAAAAAAAAAAAAGATGCTTTTCCCAAATTTGGAGTGAGCTATTTAACCAAGAAATTTTTAATGTATGCATAATTTTATCATTAATATCACTGCCACCTCTCCTAGCACTTGGGCAAAGTAGGCTCCAGGCCTGATCCTTAAGCAGCCTGGCCATCAAATGGATTAGGCTTGCGAAAACAGGGAGAGATGATCAGCGCAGCGGAAAATAGTTACGAAAGTACGCATTTGACTATTTATGGGACAAAAAGAGCCTCATGTTTTATGTAGCATCCTGGAAGATCTGTTAACTGTGTGGATATTTCGCGTTCATTGTCGAATAATTTGAAGCATTTAGCAATGGCTGTGGATCAACGCATTTGACTCGGACAAACAGTCAAACCGACCTAACGGTCGAACATAAATGTGGTGACTGACAGGTTATGAGGCTGATATCCATGCATAATTTAAAACTGTTAGCGTAACTCTATGTGATTCTCGTCCTGGGTGCCACGGGTAAGAAACTTATCCAGCTAGGTTCACGACGTTCGTAGTACAGGCTCTGAGCACATGGGAAGGGCTGTCTTTTTTATTAAAGTCGTTAACGGTATATCAAGAAAAAAAGCGGAAGAGGGAATATTTTCGTTTAAGGTAAATAAAAGTGTTATAAGACATAAACCAGAGTGAAGAAAAAAAGTCGATGACCGAATAAAAACTCTAGCGATTTAGAGGAGGCGGGCCTACGAATTGCGTATCGAGAAAGGAAAAAGTCCCTCTGCGTTCTACTGCTAGACAATGTATTCATTGAAAAAGTTGTGAAGTGTAACCACTTCCTCCATTTGGCTTGACCAAGCTCACCAAGCCTATAGCTAAAGATCTGAATCGAGTTGGTTTGTACAGAGAGCACAGGTTGTAACAGATCAATGAAAGCACAGTGAATGAGCTTGGTAATTCCAACTGGAAAACGTTCACATTTTCTCTGGAGAAGGTCAAAAGTAGGAAACACGGTAATATTACATGAAATACAGCCTTGATTTCATGGCTGCTTCAAGAGTGTTTTGTGATAGCTTAAGCAGTCTTCACATGGTAGATTGGTACTCAGGGTTTTCTGTCAACATGGAGAGCTCCCACCGCAGAGACAGGTGTTAATATAGACTGACTGTCAAGGGCCTGCCACGGCTCTAAAGAGTTCATAAGTATTCAGAATGAGAGTCAGGATGACTGTGATTCATACCAATGCCCATGTTGACCTTAGCTTAGACACTTTTGATTGTGAAATGCATTTTACCTCAAAGCTATTGTCAAACTCTTGATTGGCTTCCTCCAGAAATATATAAAACATTTCTGTATTTCATAAAAGATAAAGCATTTGTGACCAAACAGAACCCAAAACTTTGAACTGAACAAGCCTAAGTGATGTTTTTCTCAACCAAAGATATGTGAACATAATACTCTGACATTGACTTTTACAATGAGGAGAACTTGCTCCAATTTATTTTGTTTTCTGTCTTGGACTTTAGCAAAGTTGTTTTTCTTCCTGAATGTAGTGTCTGCTTCATGACAGTCAGATTCACTTCCATTCTTGCTTTAATAATAATCTAGATTTATTCCTATTTAATTGGATGTAGCAACTCTATTATAAGAACTGATAAATGTGGTAAATTGGCATGGACATTCTTGCCCCCTTTTGACCGAGACACTCTTCAGTTCCTCATTTTAGGCTTTTGTCTGACTTAATTTTTTTTTTTTTTTTTTTTAGCTTTCAACCTTTTTTTAAATTCGTTTTCTGCAAGTTGTTTCGATAATCAAGTAAAAAAATAATCAAGCGAGCATCAGCTCTTTGTGTGTAAAACATATATATTATATTATTATATATGATATTATGTTCTGTTATACAAGTTATGCTCATAGTACTTTGCTTGCTTGTTTGAAATAAATCTTTTCATTCATTCATAGTCCTTCAGCTGATGTTCGGTCTCTTGTTCTGTTTACTTGCAATTTTTTTTTTCAAAGATTCAGTTTCTGACAAAAAATGTAGTGTATATCATGTCAAAGTGCTACAGTAACATTTAAAATGATTGTTGCTGTTTTTGTGTTTTGCAATGAACAAACTGTAAAATGATGCTCTGTTTAGCACAAAATACATGTAAAAAACAGAAGATGTCTCTTTTAATAAAGCCTATGCGACAAGGCAGAGGACAGAAATGTACCATGACAAGTTCCACAAGAAGCTCACTACACAAACAACACACACTGGGTCTAACTCTGTTTTATGTTTGACTCAGGCCTGGGTCATTCCCTTTTGGAGAATAAAGTCTATATGATTGAATATATTGATGTGCTAATGACTAAACCAGGCTTGGAACAGTCTTTAGTGACTTTGATTTGGTATGTGAGGAAGAAACTATGAGTTGGACGCTAAAAGTGGTGACTTAACACTTCTCAGAACATCTCCTCCCACTTGTGTTTTCTATAACTTAATTCTGTTTGTGAATCAGTTCCAACTAGTAAATAAAGTGCGCATGGGAGCAGGTTGTTTGCCAGGCAAAAGTGCCGATAGTGTTGATATTTTCTTGAGAACAGCTTTTGTGAAGAAGGCCGCAGATGTTCATGCATATGCTGCTCTAGTGAGTGGTTGGGTTTTTTGTTGTGCTTTGGGATTTCAGACTAAGTCAATCGGAGGTAATGTTACTGCAGCTCATTTTGTATATCCAGCAGACTTAACGCACCTGCTAAGTCGTCTTCTCTCTGTCTATGCAGCTCCTTCAGTGTGTCCTAGCTACCCCTAAAATTCCCAGACACAACATAAATAGTCACCTTGTTATTTATACTCATGCATTCCCCCTGCTTTGTCATCAAATATGGCTGCCGACCTGTCAGTCTTTCATCTTCTCCACTGTTTGTTCTCACACCTCCCCATCACTCTCTGTCGTGTGCATCTTTGATTTAGCTTTCTCTCGCGTTCCCCCTTGGTCCCTATATTTAATCGTAGACAGACGCCCACGTCACATGACACCTCTGCTTGTGCAAATGTGAGAGAGGAGAGGAAAGGCATCGTGCTGCTTTTGGGCATAATAAAGCAGCTCATAGCAGAGGGTAGAGTATAGGGAGACATCAGGGTATTCATAAAAGGAAGCCAGACAGATAAAAGTTTTGTCAGGGCATGATCACTGTCCTTTTCAGTGTCTGAGTTTGTCGGATAGAATAAAAGAGAGCATCACTAAATGTTGCCCTCTGCATTCCTGTAATCATCAGACCACAAAGGGCTGCCAGCAAATGCTGTTACCCACTACTTTTTAGAGGAAGATACAAGCAAGCATTGGATCACAAGATTTACAGTAATTTGAATATTTGAAGAATGACAAAGCTGGGAAGACAAGGTGGAAGTAAAAAGATCTAAAGAAACAGTAGTTTATGATATATTTCATATTCATTTCATAAATATATTACTATTGTGTGATATATATTCCATTATGTGACCCAGTTGTCTTTTTTTTTAATATAATGTTTTTATTTCTGAAATGCCTAAATGTAATTTCCTTAGTTTAATTGTAGTGGTCTCCATGTTTTTGTTAAATCGGTTTACACATGCAGTACACTTAATTTGCCAGTTCGGGAGTCAGGGCTTTCAAAGAATTATCTACACAGGCTGAGTCCAATTTTGTGGCTGTGTGAATGAGCAGGGACCATGTCTTTGGGCTGGTAACAGAGCACCCAATGCTCCAGTGAGTCAAGTCGCTGTCGTTTCAAGGTGATGCTCATTTCTCAGTTCTGCAGCGTAATCTCTCGACTTCACCTGACTATCACCTGCCTCTTTACCACCAGAGTAAAATAAACTGGCACTTTATGAGTCCGTGGAGACAGCCATTCACTACATAGTGTGTAATATAGTCATTTATCCCACTTGGCTGTCTCTGAGGTCTGTTTCAATATTGGTAGCTGTTGTGTATTGTTGCAATCCTCATACTCAGTAGTCTAATTTACTGTGGTAATAAGTGCAGGCTCAATCTAGACCTTGTAAACAGAAAGTGTTTTGTCTTTGCTGTTTATAATATTTTAATTATGTTTACTTCAGGCTTCCAAGACAAAATAAGGGGTTTTAGCATTAATTAAAACAATGCAACATAAATCAGTTTGCTGCATTATGCATTCTGAAGTTTGCTGCATCATTTGTTAAAGGGAACATATTCTACAAAATTAGCTTTCATTACTCATGTTACAACAGTGTTTCCTCATCATTACCTTTCTAGAAGTTGTGTTTTATTTTCTGCTTTTGAGGCTCAAGTACTCTGAAATGTGCTGTTTTCACCTAACACCTATATCCAACCCACATCCATTTACATAGAGATGAATATGTATTTCTTTGATATGATTTTATAAAAAAATAGGCATAATGTATTACCCAGCCCCTTACCCTAACCTTAACCATCCATACTAACCCCTAGCCTACCCTAGCCCTAATCCTAACCTTAATCCTAACCTTAACCCAATTTTAACCCTAACTCTAAAACCACATCTTGACCCTCAAACAGGCCCTTTGCAAAGTGAGGACCGGCCAAAATGTCCTCACTTCCCAAAAATGTCCTCACTCTGTTGGTTAAAAACTCAAGACGGTCCTCACTAAGATAAAAAAACAAGTACATACATACATAATACATACATACATACATACATACATACATACATACATACATACTGTACATACATACATGTAAGATTTAAATCACGTATCCACTAAAAATAAAAACATACATGACAATCTGCAGCTTGTTACTGTGAAATGCCACTATCTGAGGTCATCAGATCTGTGGTTTTTAACAGGAAATCAATAGCTTGGTTTAAGCTGCTGTAGATAAATATTGTGATTTACCATGAACAAAATGTAAAATAATGATCCCATAGTTCAAAACTAAGTACCTGGAAAAAGCACAATATGTCTCCTTTAACCAGATATGGAGTTATTGCTTGAGATTGTGACACTCAAGAAGCACAGGTTTTTTTCTTTTTGCATTGTTTATGAAAAAGGAGATTCTGATCTCAGTGAGACTCTACTGGTTAAATAAAGGGCATCAAATAAAATGGGCATGGGAGCTTCAATCAAACATTTTTAAGATCTACTAAAACTGAAAGACTTATTTCATTTCAGCCTAGTGAGATTTTATTGAAGTGAAACCCTTCATTTTATTAAAGAGACTTCACTGATCTGTTAAAATATAGAGTGATGTATTCATTAGGGCTTTGACTTTACTGCCGTTCCTGAATTAACTGAAAAAAGTCTGAGAACATGTCTGTCAGCACAATTTCCAGATCTCTGGGTTCCTCAAGACTTTTAAGGACCCTTATCAAATATCTGTGTATTTAATTGTCTAAGAACCCAATTTATGAATCCAGGTGACAAACTATGTATGCAAAGTAAATTGCACTCATTTTGCACATGTAACATCTTCCTTAAACTAGTATGCAGCTTTGTTTTTTTGTCCCGCTATCTGATTTTGCACACAAGCAAATATTTGATAAATTAGACCATGGCAATGGTTCATTAACTGTTGAGGTGCCAGGGTTTTTAATTTGAAAGTTCAGTAAATGTGGAGACTATGAACTTTATGTTGTAGAATCTAAGTTGATATCTTTCCGTGCTATTTCTTACCATTGGTACAGAGTTGAATCATGAATTCTCCAAGCTACTGAAACTTATCAGAAACTGAGAATCTGGAGTTAAGAGAAGTAGAGCCTGAATGACTTGGTGCAGAATCGCTACTTTGGCTCCTAAAGGTTTAACAACAGATCCAACATCCAAAAGTTAATGCTGGTAAAATGTAGCCGAGGATCTAAGTCTTTCCGACATAATTCAACTTTCATTGTTGCAGGCAGCTGTGCCAGTCACTGATAGTAAAGCCCTTACTCATTACAGACTTCCCAACAGAGCAGTAGTTAAGGCTATCAGTGAGACTGCTGTTTCACTCCTGAATTGCCTATTTTTATGAGAAGACAGCACATGGTGGTAAAGCTAAAAGGCACAGGGAGTGAGCAATGTATTCATTTTTTTAACCTTTCTGTCTGCACCTGTTTTCTGTTCAGGCTTAATAAAGAATTGTAGCTTTTGGCTTTTATAAGACTACCTTGAGGGAAGTTGTACTGAATGTAGCTGTTTTTCATCTTTGCAAAGCTGCTGGTCTAAATTACAATGTTTGCTTCTGGGTAATTGCTTTACTTTACCCACAACTGCAAGCCAATATAAAATGGCCAATGGGCACAGAAAAAGTGAGATTAAAGATCTTTTTTTATTTTATTTTTTTTATTTTTGCTTTATTATTTGTTACGCCTGCTTTAATTTGATAACGCTCCCACAACTAGTGTATTTACTATTTTTTATCACAACTCTCGAATGGTTGAAACTAGAAGTAATCATATAGATTAAAATAATATAGATAAAACTATCTGCCTGCTTAATTGTTTTATTTTTGTTTTAGATCAATCTTCAGTTCTCAAGTTGGATAGTAGTGATAACATTTTATGATTGTGTGGTTAGACAAAAATGAAACAAAAATATGAAAGCTCTAAGATCTACACTGGGCTTGTCTTGGATTTAACATTGTGTGTACTGTATGTCAAATTGACATACTGGCACATTCATTCTGTGCGGAGTTTGCATGTTTCTCTCCTTGTCTGTGTGTGTTACCTCTGGGCACCTTGGTTTCTCTTATCATCTCAAAACACGCACCATAGGTAAAATTCCAACTAAGCCTGGCTCAACATCTGGAAATAGGACCTGACAGGTTACCCTAGTGGCTTTGACGGATGGGTCAAACTCAGAGGACAAGACAAATAAGATACCTTAGATAAAAGCTAGAGGTCCGAGTGCATCAGGGGATCTATCAATGACAATCAAATGATGCTCCAGGACTAATGCTTATTGAAAGGCTAAAAAGAATCTCCAAAAGCTTGTAATCTAGAACTCTGAAAAATAGACACACTGATCATAACATACTGTAGAAGCCTTCTATGTATTAAAATATGGGATGCCTACGAGCACGTACTATACTGTTACTTCTACTAAAACATTTCACGGTACACATTTAACCTTCAAGTTCCTTATGATGACAATGAATGAATGACACTACCTCTTGGACAGGTTAGGAAACATTCATTGGTTTTGCATTCTTCGGTTTTTCAAGTTGAAAATCATACTCAATTTTACCAATTTTGTTTTGATATGATTTTATGAAAACTTCTTGCTACCACAGGGTTCCCATGGGGTCTTTGAAAAAAAAAAAAAGTCTTAAATTGATAAGTTTGAATTTAATGCCTTAAGAAGTCTTAAATTTGCTGTTGTAGGTCTTAAAAAAGTTTGCATAGGTTTTAACATTTTTAATGAAGCAATGTTTTACAATCTTTTTCACACTGCTTTTCCTATCAGAAAATCTTCAATATTCTAAATAGATGCAGTCTATAAGCCATGGGTGTGTTTCATCTGCTTTTATTTGGTTGATGGAATAGATGGAATGCTTGGTTGCTTTATACATTGCATTCTTATTTGTTTATTCATTAGATTTTTCAAATTTAATTATATCTAAAGAAGTGGGAAAAAAATCAGCTTTGTGAAATACTATTAATTTCTGTTTTTTGTTTTTTTTTTGGTCTTAAAAAGGACCCTGCAGAAGCCTTGTATCAGGCAAATATGGTAAATAATAATGATGAAAAAAACCACAGCCACATCTGTTAATCCTACTTGTTGTACCGTATAGATAATAAAAAGTAGAAGCAGCAGCCATTGGGTTTCTGATCTCTCTGCCTCCACAAATCACATTAACTAATAATAATTTTAATGTTAGTAAAGTTAAATGTGGAACTGATTGTTTTTCAATGACTAAGTACAGAGTATAACCCATTACACAGGCCTTGTCCTATTGCATATTTAATGTAGACCTTCTTTTTGCCACCTCCATTCTTTATCGTTCTCTTTTTATCCTTCTCACTTTACCTGGCCTGATCTTCTGAATCTCCCGGTATCTCTTGTCTTTCATCCCATCTACTGCCATATTACTCATCCTGTCCACGCAGCCTGTCCAATCTCTCCATCATTAACCTCCGAATCTATCTGTCCTCCTCGCAACCCACTCTCTGGCTTTATACCTACCATGATCTGCTCCTCCCCTCTCTCACATCCATCTCTGTGCCCTCCTGACTTATAGTCCTTCTGTCTTTCACCTCATCTCGTCAGAGCTGTGTCTCCTGTTCACAGCTTGTCTGCAGAGGAGTCCCAAAGTGACAGTGGCACACAAACACCCGCCAATTTATACTGAAGTGCCCCTGTGTCCATGTTACCCACTTACAGCTCTCCATCATCTGACATTTAAGGATGCATTTACCATCACTGCCTCTGAATAATTAGGTTTCCTGGGTCTCTAATTTGCATAGCTTGGTATGTAATACAGCTAGCTCTGCTTAATGATATTTGCCCCCCCTCCTTTTTTTTAGTTTAACAGTAAAGCTCTGCCTAATGACGTTGCACTCTCTGATGTAGTGCATTGTAAATAATGTTTGCACTAGTTGACGCAGAAAAAGAAAGGAGAAAAAAAGACTTCTTGAATCTTGGTTACACTTACATGACAGAAATTGCAAGAAGTGAATGTTTCTGTCTCAAGCCCAGATAAATGCGCATTCCCCCTAAAGATCTATGCATCTTAAATAATGCATTCATGAAAGTATTGTTGATATAGCTGAGTCACACTAGAAATTGCACCATTTAGAGCTAGTTTTTTTGTTAGTACAAGACCTGTTAGTCTACAAGAATTCAAATTGAGAATTTGATTGGTCAGGAGAAGCTGAAAAGTTGGATACAAATTACAAAACCAAGAAAAGGCGATAAAATGGCACTGCACTGAAAATTCAGTTTTTGTGTTTGTTCCACCAGTTTGTAAACAAATTTCAGTCCGGCATGCATTTCCTCTCATGCATGAATACCCAGATATCAGTTTTCAGTGACTTTAGGGACATCAAGCTTTTCTGCATGGACTTTTAAACAATATGATTCAAGAAGAAAAAATCTTGTTTTTCTGAAGAGAATTAATACAACTCTTTCGTAACTAAGTGCTTTGTAGCGGATTTAGCAGCATTTACCCCCAAAGTATACACTTAGATTTTATTGTATTTTTCTATTAACTCTTTTTCTGTTGACTTTGCCTAAAAGTTTGACATGTTTTCAATTCAAATTCTGGATATTATTATTAATTTATGTGCAAGTTTTACACAGGGGTTATATTTTCAACCAAACCTCACTCTTATTTCATTCATTTATTTGCAGTGGCAACAAATTCATGCCTTGATGCCATAAATACCACCCCACACAGATGCACAGGGACAGCATTAGTGTATAAGAGAAGGTTATTGCGATATAATCCCATATTAAAGCTACACTCTGCTTGGACAATTGCTTTGTGGGCTTCACATACAAATCTGGCTTTAGCACACACAACACATACACACCTAAGCACACCACATGGAGAAAGCCTGTTAAAAACTTCATAAATGTCACCGTAGCACAAATGCTGGCTTACTTTTCTGAATGCATTCTTCTGATTCAAATCCCCATGTGACAGATGGACGGGATTACTCACCATTAATGTGGCTACACAAACATAAGTGTATAGATCACTTGCAGCATCTGACCGCTTCTGTTCCATTCCACTGTCTCTCATTTTGGACTAAAGTGAACAGAAGATAAAAATGTGTCTTTTATTGATAAGTAGAGGATCAAGTATTGAACACCTTGTCCTGCTTGGTTCTTAGGTTAAGCCCTCAGGATTTAGACAATTAAAACAGTCCAGCCTCCACTTTGCCGATACTTAATTAGTCCTTAAGCTTTTAAATGTTGAATAAGCTCGCCTTGGAATTAAATTTCGTTGGAAATTAGGCAAACATTTCTAATCGCTGCAAATTGAAAATCTTTAAGAAAACCTTCCCCGGCACTTTTGAAGAGGCACTTTGTATGCGTCTAGTTACTTATCAAGTGCCCTTCATCCCTCAACGCGCCCTCTTACCTTGATTTTGATCTCCTCAGCATGTTGTTCACTTCTTCTGTTCCCTAGGTGTCATAGTGTGCTGTCAGATAATCCTTCAGTCACCAGTGAACTCTGCCGGTGTCTCTCAGTCGCGTTCTGTTGCTGCTGATTCCTGTATCCTCACAGTGTGTACTGATCCTCTCTCTCACTCTCCTCTCTAACTCCCTTTCGCTCTCTCGCTGCATATCGCTCGCCCATCTCTCGCCCATCTCTCTGTATCTGGCTACTGCAGTCTTCCATAGGTATCACCTGTTTATAAATCAGATCTCTTGAACACATGGTCTCTTACTTCCGGTGAAAAGTGAGGAAGTGCCAATTGCTGTAGTGTAGTCTAATTTTATTTCTGCCAATTCCAATGCTAAATAAATAGGGTCGAAAGACATCTGGCCATTACCAACCAATAAACTGATCATTACACAATAAAAGGACAATGATTTGCTGTGACAGAAAATTAATTGTTTTGCACTCTCCAAAGGGATGCTGTTATTAATAATAGGGCTTCTGTGAAAAGTGATAAGAAGCATTACTTACTGCTTCTTCTAACAGCAGTTTATAGCTTTTAAAATTGATTTGCATAATTAAATAGCTTTATGTTTTTCCTATATGTTTTACAACCCTTAAGCTCCTATACATGGCCATTTTGCTGTGCGTGTCAGCACTGACCCTGGCATGGCAGTAGGTAAACCCAGCCAAACTTTGGCCGCACAGAAGTCTCTGCTCCCGGGAGCCAAGCCAACACAGAGACATACGCACACACAAATGCACACTCGAGCTCCTATCAGTCACTTTATTTATATCTTTGCCTTTGTGGTCACTATTGCCTTTCTCCCTGGGTCTGCAGCCTCAATACATTCACCCTATGGGTTGAAGTGACACTGTCCTGCATCCTTTGCCTGGCCCCAAACCCTCATTCACTCTTTGGCTTTTAAAACAGCCATGAGGACAACAAACTTAGTCTTTGTGCTAGTGCCAAGCTTGAATAAATAAATGATGGTCTGTTTATTCTTCTGTCTATATGATGCCAAAATAATATCCAAATTAAACACACAATAAAGGCAACTTTGACTTTCTGTGGCAGCTCAGAAACGCAAAAAAATTCATCATTGTCTTTTTTCATTACTGACTTTGGCTCAAAATTTCTTCTTAGTTAATAGCTAACTTTGTAGTGAGTAAAAACAAACAATTAATAAAAATAAAAGTATTACTAAATGCAGTGTGACGTCTGATTCTAATTGCATTTCATTCAGAGTTCTTTGTTTCACGCACGGCTGGAGGCACACAATAAATTAATTTCCTCATCGGTCATGACTTGAATATTTTAGCCTCTTTCAATTACGCAACAATGCCTTTTATGGTTGTGTTTGATTGGAAAGTAGTGGTTTCCTACTTTGTAATTGCTTTGTAATTTATTATTTATATTATTTTGTTGATTTTTCAAACTACCTCTTTAATGGAGATCTTGTTACTTTGAAATACTCCAAAGTAAGGCATTGCACTTGCTGTATCTATAACATGTACTCTCTTTAACATGTTCATTATTGCCCAAAAATGTCTCAAAAAACATGCATTCTTACTGTAGTATGATTGCTTCTGTACATATTGTACTTGTAATTATGTCTTTTTATTTCAAATAGATTTGTTTAATGTCATACTGTCAGTGATTTAAAAATTCAAGCACAGGAACACTTCTGCATCTAAAAAGTGGTAAGGTGCGCCTTTAATAGTGATTGCTAGGGCTACATTGATGTGGCAAAATGAGGTCCAGTGTCGAAGTGGTTATGTAAGTGGCTTGAGTTATGCCTGTCAGTGTACATTTGGTGTGTATGCAGTGAGTGAATTATTGCCTTTAGACTTTGTGTTCTCTGAGTGGTCCCTTGATACACGGTTGGTGCACGCCTCTGTCCCTCCAGCCTTTCCCCATTGCGGGAAATAAATGACGATGCAAAGTGGTAGACTCACCTTGCACAGTGTTTGCAATGACCTCTGGTATAAAGCGCAAATGGTAGTTGTGCACTTTGCATAGTTGGATAGTGGCCAGTCCACCCAAGTGTATTCCATAGTTTGAAATATTGACCACCCATCTTTGCTTTTTCCCCTGCCACCTATTATGTTTTGTTTTCTTCATCTTTGTGGCAGTTTGTTTGGTCCTTTACTGTAACTCTCAGCAAAAAGGCACACAAAATTTGTTCATTTTCCTGTCCATGATGAATTAGCTTGCAAACATCCACCACATTCCAAACATAAAACCAAACATAAGTCATCTAAAAGAAGATTAATGTGAATGTATGGTTTCAAATTAAGTGATGCAGCACTGTTCAGTGTTCATGCGTACCAAGGTGTGGGACAGGGAATCAGTTGTGCTGTTTTGAACGGAAATCAGAGCACCTATTTCTACGAACATGTTTTGTTGAATATTAAAAATCATAATAATCAAACAAAAGCAAACAGTCTTTTCTTTAAGAATATTTCAATAGGGAGAAACTAAATATTGCATTCAGGTTATGATTTTGTAGAGACAACCTTGAACATTGCAGTTATAAATATTTTCAGCATGTTTAAACAAATACACTTACAAAATGTGTAAAAGGTGAAGGTAGTAGAAAACATCACTGACGTTTCACCATTGACGTAAAAGCAGCAGCAGTGTAGCTCATTACTACACATCCCATCATCCTTAGGCTCAGCTAAACACAGAAAAGCCTATTGTACTGTTGTCACTACCTTTCTTTGTCTCTTTCAAGCACACCTGAAGCCAGTGAACTAGTTTAATTACATCTCTGCTGCTCTTCCTGTTCCTCCAGCCCCAAGAGTAACACACAGGTCGGGGGTGTTTCTGCGGGTGCAGCGACACTCGGCAGGCTTTCAACAACAGTTTTTTTTTTCTTTACATGTCCCTAAAAAAAAAATAAAAAAGATGAAAAATCACTGTTGAGAGCGCAGTAATGACTTTCCACCTGGGGGGAAGCCACAAAAGGGAACAAGAGAAGAGGGAGAGGGGGTAGACCGGAGATGGCTGTAAAAGCGTGGTGCTGAATTGCCCTGATGTGGTATTATTTGAATTGATGGCTGTTATTATGTTTCTCCTACAGTAGATGAAAACATTTATTCGGCCTGTTAGTTCCTCAGCACTGCTTTAGACGGTTCATTCTGTGCCTGTTCACCCGGTGTTTCCTTGCAGCTGGGATGTATTTAAGCTAACAGATGAAAACATTTGTAAACACAGTGCAATCTTGCCAAGTACTGGCCAGATTGGAGCTTTGGCCCTTCTCTTAACCAAGTAGTACACAAATTGAAAGTGGTGTACGTATGATTTTCAGTTGCTCTTCTCTCTTGGAAACACGTCTTAGTACATTATTATACTGTAGTACTTTTTCCAGACACTCAAAAGTTGTTACAGTTTTTTATCAATCATTTACAAGCCACAGTCTGCTGATAAATTTGTAGTTTTTTCTCCATGCCTTCAGTTGTCTGCCCACTGCCAATCACTTAGCAGTCATACATAGAAGGGATTGTATTGCCCAAGAACACAACAGTACTCTGTTCTTATTAAAGTTCAGACTGTGTCAGACACTGATATTTGTGAATATTCTGATGCCTCTGCTGTGCCAAATATACACAAGGTTTTGTCAGAGCTTTGGCCAGACACACAAAAAATAATGATTAAATAAAATATAAACAAAAGTCACTTCTGATTGACTTGATTTTGATTTTTTCTTTGTGCCATTGAGCATGTTTTTTGTCTCCAACGGTCTTGTGTTGCATAGTATGAAAGGTATTTGACACTGTATATTGTTTTCAAATGTTTGTCATTCTAGTCATGCGTTGGGGCAAATGTGGCTGCATATTATCTTATCTAAACCCCACCAATGCCTGACAGATGAGGGAATGAGTAATGGAGTGTAGTGAATCGCTTTCAGTGCCAAGTAAAGGGCTATATAAATTGAATCCATTATCATTAGTTTTATTGATCATATTTTGTGCTATGTCATGAGCCATCTTGTGTAAAACCACTTTGCTAAGCCTATTCAGTCATATTACATTTGCTCATAATGTAGATTTTAGATCTTTGTTTCATAGTGGCGAATTTGGAGTTATAAAATGTGAGCTTTTAATATATTACTGAGCTGAGTAACTAGTGTGATGGAATGAGCAGATAAATGAAAAGAATATGAAGCAGAGATGGGGGGTGAGGGGGAGAAATCCCACAGCGCGTCAGCATCTGTGCCCTGTTCTGTCGCTAATCTGCTGCCGTGTGTTGCATAAGGCATTGCACTCAGCTCTCTGTCTCTGTGTGTCTGTCACCGCACTGCACCGGTCAGGAGTTTCACATGTCAAACTAGAAAACCCTGTATGACTTTTGTATGTGCTGGCAAAAGAGAAAATAAAGTCCTTCAAATATGAGGATGTGACGGTAATGAATCTGACCAATTAAGGTCTCTTGTTGAAGATGTTGAAGGAGAAAAGAATGTCCTCTGAGGCCAATTACAATGGAATGAGGCAGTGGTTCTCAAATGATGGTGAAGGTACCACAGGGAGACAGATTTCCACTGGTGAGACAAATGCCTCTTTGTTGTTATGATTTTGCTTGTTTAGAAGGACTTTTAGCAATACATGACTCTTGCTTTGATAATAATACACTGTAATATTAGACAGCTTTGAGTGCTTAAGGTCGCCTCTCAGCAAGACATGTCTGGTTTTTAGAATAGTGGAAATGCAGCACAACTTCAAACAAATACTGTATTATTGAAGCTTAATTTTTTCACATGTAGAAAACTCCAACTTATGAATAACCAATCTTTTGGGGGTTTGTAGGACTTAGAGGATGTAGTTCTGATTTTATTGAACCCAAAATTTACTCCTAGATATTGTGCAAAGAAGTGCTTAAACACCTTGTGTAGAGAAGTAATATAACTCTATTTAAAATTTGCTCATTATAGATTTTGTGAGGGCTCTTTCTGTCTCCATGGGCCATTTGTCTCCCAGTCCGATTCCCCAAATTTAACGCAGTATATATAAGCTTGATTCTATTTGGGACACAAGAACACATGAAAAACAAGTAATGACATGTGGTGAGGTTTGTTAAGTGTGCCTAATCCTGTTTCCAATCAACGTTTAACTGGGAAAGAACATAGAGCAGAGCTGTTCAAGTCTGAGTGCACCGCATAATCCATCATATTTAAATGAGAGTGAGTTAGCCTTTTGCACAGGGAAAATGTGTGTTGTGTAATAATTACACAGAGAAGCATAGCCACAAAGCATTTAAAAGAAATCAGAAAAGACTTGACAAAAAAAGCAGATAAAACCTGTCACTTTGTAAAATTCTGTAATTTTGCTTTTGAGGATGCTTTATTTTTGTTTGAACAATACAAAAGATTATTAAGAATATTAAATAAAGTACAAATGTTTAAATGTCACAAATTTAGCAAAACAAATCCTTAAAAGAAGAAAAAATAAATAAAAGGTCCATTTTACAATAGCCCCACCACAATGAACAACATAAAAATATAAAAAGAAAAGTCGGGATGATCTTTTCATCTGACAAATTGACTTACTAAACATACAGTATTTGGCGTGTACATGCATACTGTGTGAAGAGGTAAAATAGCAACACTACACTTTTATATTTTATTTTTCTCATTACTGGGCCCGGGTGGTAAATGAGTGATACAGTATGTACGTATATGCTTAGTTTTAAAGCCAATATTGCATCTAATATTGAGAAACCATGCTTCACAGTATTCTTCCATATGTGTCTTCTCTCTGTTGCTCTCCCTCTTAAGTATCTCTAGGTTGCCTGCTTTTCCTTCGGGCATCCACTGGCTTCATCAAATGATTTTCCTTAATCCAGCTCTGTGAGTTATGGTGCTTAGCTACAACTTCTCTTCAAAGTTGCTTGCCCAATCAGAATCTTTTAAGATCTCAGTCATGGCAGGCCCTGCTGTTCCACCCTCTCCTCTATCTCATACTCTTTCATCTTTTGTACCAGAGTTTAGCTTTTTACATCACAAACCTTTTTTTTCCACTGAGCAAATATTTCATTAAAAATATTTTTATTTGCTTTCACCACTCAGTATGTGAAACATGTACTTTCTGAGTTAAACATTCATAAATAACAATAATAATAATAACAACAACAACAATATGCATGATAGAAACATGCATATTTTATGTTCACTGAGATCTAGTGAACATGGCAATAGAACCGTCTACCTTCCAGCAACTGGGCAATGTTTTGAACTTTTTGTAAAACTGTCATCTCTGTCACAAATTGGCAGTTTCTTACAAGCGAAAAGCTAATTTGCGCATACTCATGGTTGTAAAACAAATGATTTTTTGAAATGTTTTTGTAATTACTTATAAATATGTAAAACTGTACACCATCCAACTGTGTTAACTGCCTGTGCATTCATCTCATTGTCTAGTTTACTTTAATTATGTCAATTCACAGTTGTTGGAGCTTGTTGATAAATATGTATAGCATCTTTCAAAATAACCCCATGGTAATTTCCCCTTTCAAAGTGCTGCAGTTAAGTCCCAGTCCTGTAGGCAGGATGTGATAATGATGTTGTTGTTGTATGGGCTTGCATAGATTTGGTCACACATTAGTGAGCTGCAAAGTGGCCTGGAGATCCATTCTTCCCTGGGTATCTCTAGAGCCCCCAAGTGACAAATCAAATAAAAAAAAATATATATATACTTGGGTTTGATTCAGAACATCTGCAACATTTAGTAGTGCTGTACCTCAAGGCATCAACTTTCACTGCACTTGTCTGTAAATGTCTTTATTTTGTGTTTTCAGTCCAGAGTAATGGCATGCATGACAGCTATCCTAAGCCAAATGACTGACCAGCACTACTCTGCGTACCTGGAGACCTTCACGAAAAACTCTGACCTTGTGGTAAGTGCTACTACACAACTGTGAGATTACATGTATCAGTGATATCAGTGATACATGTAATCTGTTGTTACTGTTGTTTTTTTAGAAACAAATCTGTCAATGTTTTTGTCCTCTTTTTAAAATTTTGAACTGCAGTATCTATTGTTTCTTAGACCTGTTAAGTCTAATTTTAAGCCATTACAAGCAGTAGTTTACTAGATCTGGTAGTATTTGAAAAGCCAAATATTATCTTAAGTGGTAATTGGTGTGAAAAGTTTGAGAACCACTGCACTAAGAACATAGCATAGCATACTTTTCAATGTTCTTTCATTTTATTGCATAAAGTGGTTTATTGTTAGCCTGACGCCTCAGAGAAAACTGGGTGGTGAAGTCTTGAATGATTACTCAAAGTGGTAGCTGGGGAAAGAAGGAGAGATTCAAGGTTTGTGCAGGTCACTAAACAGACCAACGAGAAAGCCCAAAGTGAAGTAATGACTGCCGACCGTCAGTGATCCATTTGCAATGGATAGCTTAGACACAAATCCAGATGCCTTGTGGTTATGCAGCATATCACTTGGTGCACCACAGGATAGTTGTGGTGAAGTAGAGTTTTGGTGTGGTAGCAGCAATGGTTTATGTGGGATATTCAGAACCTCCACTCATTACAATGTCATTGCAAATCAGAAAACACAGTGGACACATTAAGACATTTCACAATGGTTATTTTTCTTACATTTATAGATTATTCAGTCTGCTTGTTAACTAATAGTGGTTAGAGCTCTGGTTTCCCAATAAGGAGTTTATGGATTCAAATCTCAGGTCGAACCAAATTAACATCTCACAATCTCTCTTGGTAGAGTTCATGCTGGCCTCCTCTAACCCCCCAAAACATGCAAGTTTAGCTCTATTTTCACCACTGTAACTTCTCCTAGTTAGTGATTGAGAGAGTGAATGATTTCCTGTGTGTTAACCCTGTAAGGAGTTGGCCAATGTCCAGGATGTTCCCCCACTTAAGACCCAAAGTCACTGGGATGCTCCAGTCACCCACGAGTGATAGAAAATTAAAGAATGCTAGCTTTTTTTAAGAGCCTTGTGACACTTTTTCAGTTGTTTTTCAGCCATTTCTGTCTGAAGCATGGATTTTTAAACATACTTTCATGTCTAAAAGTTATTGTTAATGTTAGAAACTTGTTTCGCTTCATTTATTGATTATTTTGATGACTTTTTATGGAGGGTTTGAGGTTTTGTTTTAGGATTTTTGCTAAGGTTTGGTCGCTTGTTTCTCTATAGTAACACTTTCTAGCCTTTGACTGAGGGATTTAGCAATCACAGTGAAGTAGGAACTGTATAAAAAAGCAGACAGTAAACTTACATCCAGGGAATAAAAAAAAAAAAGAAAGACATGAATCGTGATAAAAATAAAAAAAAATCACGATCCAGCTCCAAGAAAATTGTAAAATACGTTTTTAAATCATTAAATGTCAGATTACAGCCTAAAGCTTTAATGTTTCAAGTTTCGTAATCATAAGAAAATATTCCCTGTGCATTACAGTTTAATTGATTTTCCACAGTCCCAAATATTTTTCTTCATTTGGTTTGGATTGAATCTAACAGTGGCTTTTTCTTGTAGGACTTCCTGATGGAGTCCTTTCTACTCTTCAAAGAGCTGATTCGAAAGCATGTCTATCCGTCTGATTGGATGGCTATGATCATGGTCCAGAACAGGTACAGTCCAGTTTCTGCTCCTAGAGTGCTCTAGGCCTCCCAATGCACCTTATTTGTGGCCCAGAAAGCATTGATATTTTGAAATTGCTTTGGAGACTCACTGTGACTAGTGCATCCATAAAAATACACAGAGGAATAAGATGGAGGCAGTAAATCAAAGCCACCACTAAAAGTGCTGACGAAAGGCTGTAGTAGTGGTATGTTTAATTGAAAAATACTTTTGGGGTTTTATATGTACGCTTATGGGTATTACTACTATTACTGCTTCAATGAATGCAGTGATGATCAAAGCTTCACATGTGTCAGTAAATATTTGCTTTTGTCTTTGGATTTCTTAATGCCATACTGCAAGATGTTAGGAATTGAATTATATGACTGTTGGTGCACTCTTGTTTACATGTTATGACAAATATTGTAGACACATCTAGATTTGTCTCTAACACAATCTCCAAAATATATATTGTATGATCTTTGAAAGTATGGCAGTTGTTCCTGTCTCACTCTCACACCTATGAGCCACAATTTTGAGCCACATCTCAATATTTTCCCAACAGTCGTAAATCGTTTGTGCATTATATACCCAGCTTAAGTCACACCTAAAGCCAGTACACAATTCTACTACAGTAATATTAAGTTCTACTGCTAAATCAAAATCCTCATTTTACTGGTGAAAAGTGCCCTCTTGCCCATACCAAAACCACTTACAACCACTTGTTTATTACACCATGTTGTAAAGCTGTGATATGACATAAAAATGAGCATAAAGACAAATAGAAATGTAACAAAGATACAGATTAAAAATCTCACATAAGTGGAAAAAGCATGTGGGAGGTGAAGGCGATGTGACTGTGTGGTAATGATGATAGATACTTGTGGTTGTGCTTGAAAGCAATTGTGCTGAGGTTTGCCATTTAGTGGTGGAAATGCAAAAGTCACAACTCCCCAGTATACCTTTTATAATGTGTGCTGAAATATGTCTTGATCTATCATTCTGAAAGAAGTTTTGAATCTGAAGCAACTCCGCAGCTCTGTGTGCAATAGCCGCCGCGCAGACTAAAGTGTAATCACAGAAGAACAAATAGAGGCTTTATCTTCACAGTGTAGTGTGTTTTATTATCCATCCTTTCTTGTGAGCTGAAAAAAATACTAAGATTCAAGGGAAGATTGCACATTTTATTAAACAATTTAGTGATATATTCTTGCCCTCCAATATAGTTTAATTAATTTTTTGAATTATTATAAAACACAGGGTACTTGTTTGACATGAAATAGGTCTGGATCAGTGGTCAGAAAATTACCAGTAGATAATAATATATTTCAGACATGACCAGACAATGTCTTAAGTGAAGCTAACCCCCTAAACTTCCCTACAAACACTTTTCAAACTAATTTTAAGGTAAAGAAAGGGGCTGTGATTGGAGAGGAGCAGTGTTATTTGTTTGACAGCAGGTGTTTTTAGTTAAATATTTTCAGTCAATGCTGCTGTTCCGTAGAGTTTAGAATTATTTTGACTATTTAACCTGAACTTGCTCATTAACTGAAATTGCCAAAGACAATGCATTTTATGCAACACATTGCGATCAAATCAGAATTCTACATGCTGCCTTAATCAATTTATGTTTTATCTATTAAGAAAATGGTTCTACAACTGTGACAGTGGTTACAAAACGATTTTTTATGAAGACTAGTGATGTGCCAAAAGTTTTATGAGAGGTTTCCTTTCATCATTTGAAAAATTGGTACCACAGTTTCAGTAAATTGTTTTCTTTCTTCAGAGTTTTTCTCAGAGCCATCAACATTTATGCTGACACTATGAACCAAAAGTTCCTGAATGATAATAACTTCGAAGTGCAGGTCAGTCTCTTACATCTTCTCCCACGTGTTTCCAGTCTGGGTCCATCTTTTTACATGTGCTCCCATCTCACTTTTGCTCCCTGTCTAGCTCTGGAATAACTACTTCCACTTGGCGGTGGCATTTATTACCCAAGAGTCACTGCAGCTTCAGCACTTCTCTCCCACCAAGAGGAACAAGATTCTAGCAAAGTGAGATTCAGAGTCCTATATAATTTGCTTATTTACCACACCTCCTCACCCTGCTCTAATGAAGCGCTCAGTGATTGATGATCTATTTTGGGATATGCATCAGCTACACGCCCACTGCCTATTAAAAGTCTGTGTTGCATGCAGATAGACATTCAATTGAGTCCATGTTGGGGTGGATTACCGCAGTGTTATCTCTCCCACCGGGTCGTACTTAGTCTCACAATGGAAATAAGCTATTGATTGAAACTCTTTTCTTCCCCGCATCACTTTCTCTTTATTTCAGGTATGGGGATATGAGACTGCTGATTGGCTTTGCTATACGAGACATATGGTACAAACTAGGTATGAAATTTGGCTTGTATCGTTTTGTATGAGACAGTGTTTTGATGCTTTTATTATTGCAGTGGACTGTATGAAAATAAAATGATACAGCAGCATGTTTTATGCATGATAGAAGGCATCAATAAATGTACAAGTGAAAACACATAAAATAATGACATTTTGTACTAATTTTCATCTGTTTTAGTCAGTTTTAGTCCTGTTGTAGGTCTTATTTAGTTTTTTTATTTCTGTTTATGACATATTGATGTGAATACATGTGTAAAAAGTAGAAAACTACAAACAAATAGATTATCTTTGAGTATTGATTTTAATTGAATCAGATTGACTGAGTGGTAATGACTGGACATTGCATCGAAAACTGCTTTTGCAGGCAATCACAAGATCTGCTTCATCCCTGACATGGTCGGTCCAATCCTGGAGATGACCCTGATCCCAGAGGAAGAGTTGAGAAGAGCCACAATCCCATCTTCTTTGACATGATCACTTGCGATCATGAGCACTCAGGAAACTTTAACAAGGTTGGACTGCAAAAGCAAACCATGAGCGTTCAGAAAATCATTTAAATAGCAAATACTTCTGAATTTTTTCTCTGTACTTTTGCACACTTTTTCCTTTGTTCTTCTCAATGTTTTTTATTAGTTTGAGAATGAAATTATACAAAAGCTGGATCACGAGGTGGAAGGAGGAGGTGGAGATGAGCGCTACATGCAACTGCTGGAAACTATGTAAGTCAACATGCCATTTTGAATCCATTTTTCTGTGTATTCTAAAATGTTCTACCCAAACAGTTGCAAGCAATTAATCTTAATGTTTGCATCCATCAGCTTGCTCGACTGTGCAGCTGAAAAACAAATGCTTCAGTCCCAAGTGAAGCACTTTGTTTCACTGGTCAAAGGACTTCTCATCCGTCTTCTGGACTACCGCACTGTGATGAGCGATGACAGCCGCAACAACCGCATGAGCTGCACTGTCAATCTCCTGGTACGTCCCGCTGCCATCTTGAAAATGGCACACCAATAAACTGGGTGAAATGTCCATGGTTCAGGTCGGGGGTCAAGTAGATTACACGGATCTCCCAGGGGCCACGGTGCAATTGTGTTTTTACTTGGACGTGTGACAGAGATTTAGAACAATCATGCTCACTGTGTTAGTTCCAAAGCCTGATGGAGTCATAGGGTGAACTTAGATGATCAATATGCATACAAATAAATAAATCTAAGTACCCCTTTATAATAACTACACCATAATTCGTCTGATGAAACATGAACAAAGTCTTATTGATGAACAAATCATGAAGAAAGGGATGAATGTTTAGCAACAACCTAATTAAAGAGAAAAGTTCACGATTTAGGGTTAGGGTATTCTTACTAAGCCTTAGTAAACTTTTTAATCAAAGCTTAGGGTTAGGGTTAACTTACCATTTTTTAGCAATGAGTTACAGCTTTATTCATGCATTATTAAGGATTGTTATGTATGTATTCATTAAGTGTTTCTATCTAACTGTCTCACAGTTCTTGGACTTTCCTTGTCCACCTGCCAGGCAGACACTTTGATATTGTTGCTTTGCCAATTATTTCACACATAAATGCATCTGTTAAAACAGGTGACTTTAGGAGACAGAGGTGTAGGTCAGATCAATGTTGAAAAATGCACATTTTCAAAGTAATTTACAGTAACAAAAACATTTACTTAGATAATTATAAAAGTTCAGTGCCCTACTGTTGAACATTTCTGGTAAAGCAACAACATAGAGCAGGTGGTTGAAAGTTGCAGTGTGCACTGTGAAATGAAAACACAAATTAATTGGAAAAAACATGTCCACTCATATACAGTAATAATTAAAACAAAACAGAGTTATAATTCAGAATACTTTTCTAAATTTAATCGAATAAATACACTTTGAAATGTGAGCAGACAGTCAAAATTCAAAAATGGAAAACTCAACTCTCACAGTCACAGTGATGCATGCGATTTTTTTTTCTTCTTTAATTTTTACATTCATTTATTATCTCATAAGTTTTTATCTTATGCTTTATGTTTAAATATTGAGAATACAATACTCTTTTTTTTTTACCAAGCAACTGAATATCATACAAATGCACTACATTACTCAGCTATTCATTATTCAGTCTCTAAATACATTTATTTTTCAAGTATTTCCTCCCACTGCACTCACACAACAGAATCCCAATATACAGCTTTCCGTCTTTTCTTTTTTTCCTTTCTTTTTTATATATATATATTTGAAGGATCAAGCTCTTTTTCCACAATTTTCTTGTTTTCTAGCATCCACTTGTTGATGATGAAATGTATTAGGATCTGAACTGTATAAGTTTCATCATTGCACGGATTTCCTTGGCATCACTCACAATTTACCTCACCTTTCTGGTGCTCTCCTTCTGGCATATCCACATATGACCCTCATTATTAATAGATAATTTGAGTCAATATCCCATCTGCACCAAAGCAGCAGATTGAAGAGTTTATTATGCAGTGTTCATTCATATTGTCGTCTTTCATGTCTATTCCTTTGTATTTCTTCTTCTCATTTAATTTCTCCGATGACTAATCCATTGGAAAACAGAAGGCTGGTCTCTCGCTTTGCTTTCTGACTGTTTGCAGTCGTTTGCATCAGCTTCTGTCTGTTCCACACGCCTCCTTTATGTGATCTCCTAATCTGACTCTCACCCACAATGCCTTTAGGTTTGGAAATCAATGCTTTTGCCAGTCATTTGTATTTAGCCTTAACTGAAGCTTTGGATATCATATGTCTTTACTCTATTGAGACTAATACTCCTTCCACCATCAATACAAGCACTTCTGTTATTTCTGTCAAAATGTCTACACTGCCATGAACATTTTGACACATCACAGACTCAATTAGCATCAATAGGCAGACAAGCTTTTAATGCCTTTAATGTGATCTTTCTAGCCCCTATAGGTTTTTATTCTCTGACACAGTAGTCGAGGTGTTTCGTTTGTAGCCTATGGCAGTTGTGCATTAGTTATTCTCTTTCATTTGTTTGGCCAGCTGAAACTTAAATCTCCTCCAGGCAGACTCGCTCTAATGCACCAGCCATGCAACTTCTGAACTATGAGGAAATACACACGGGCAAACATATGATTAACATTTGCTTCAATTCCATGAATTCATTTACAACACATTATTTGTATAATTGGTCAACTTAGAAATGTCTTTATTGAAGTACTGTATGTATACATCAAAGAGAGTGTTTAATATTTTTTTTTTCTGATCTTGCATTTTAAGTGTAGTACAATTAATGCATGCAAGCCTTTATACAAGTCATCAAAGAAACACATTTGCAAAAACTTAAGATTAAAGGCACTATCACAATTTTTGTTTCCTAAAAAATGTAAACAAACAGGAATAATTAATGTTAAGCTTCCTACATCAGTTTTACATCAATTCATATGTTTTGCTCACTTACCTAATGCATTCTGAGCCTCCAATTTATTCACCACAAAGTTTTTTTTTAACATTGTGATGAACAACTTGGAGGCTCATTTAGAAACGTAGATATTATTAGACGTAGACAGGGTGTTGCAGACTTATTGTTACCTGAAAAGATTGATAAACACATATCTGTACTAAATTGATTTTAAGTTATTTTTTATTATATTAAAAAATATAGTCATTTTAAGCATAATGGGTTTATACAATATGTAGCTGGGAATTTTTATAACCACATAATTCTTACTAGACCTCAGTTACATTCTCTAAAACAATTAGTCAGCATTGCTAACTTCTCAAAACCTTGGATGTGCTACAATTTCTCTATGCAGCAAATCTCACCTCATCGGTGAAAATGCTTGCCCCCAAAATACTTCATGTATTATTTATCGAAGACTATGTTGAGTTAACAAATTTCTATATATTGTATATACAGTATACCGTACATGTAAGTAGAAGTATTAAGTAGGTAGTGATTTTTACACTGCAACACATTTAGGTTTTAAATCTGAACTTCCTTCCTTAAATCTTCGACACACGGTTAATATCGACATACAGTATATTATTTGGTTGCATTCTGGCTTATAACTCTTTTTACAAACAACAAAGTGAAACTGGAGTGACCACCAAGCTCAGCCAATCAGAGCGCAGCATTCAGCTCCTGATTAGAAATAAATTCTTTATTATTCAGTTCAGACAGTACTCAGAGATCTAATTTTTTTACAAGTGCTGTATTTACTACAAACTTTTAGTGAAAACACAAAGTTACAAATTACAACTAAAAAAGTTAGCTACCCCAAGTAAATAAATGGAATGAGTCAAACTGAATTTATAGATGCTTATAAGATGAAAGTCCAAGGAAAGAAGATTATATATGGTGAATGGGTGCCTGCTATATTGCTTAAGTTGTCTGCTGAAGTCAAATGGACTTTGATGGTACATTTTTAAAAAGCAGTTTTTGCCTATGCTGTCTGTGCAAATAATTCTGCTGAAAATAGCATCTGTAACATGAGAATTGATGATAGGTATCTGATACTGAATATTACATTGGACAGTGGGGCACTTTAATGTATTTATTTATTTCCAAAGTCACTGAAGTTGAATTTTTTTTCTACGGCTTTCAATGATCTGTCAAACCAACTGCGGTGACGCCCCACTGAGCCAAAACATCTGACATTCATTTGGATGAGCACCCTCGATGGGAAAATGCATAACTGCAGTTTGAATGCACTGATGCAAGCAATTATGGATCTGACCTTTGCATAAACAACCATGACATGGCATCAAATATGGACAATATCAAAAAGCTCTTAAATAAAATGTAGGCATTGTATTTCATTGTAGGAAAAACAAAAAAACACCATCCAGGTAATAGCTGAAACATAAATTCTTAGTGTAACCAACATGGCAACAAATAGGTCTTTCAGGAAAGTTGGAAAGTAAAACAACTTGCATGATATAAAACTGGCAATATAATATTGCACTATATTGAAGTAAACAATTACAGTCAATGGAATATAGTTATGGTACTGTTTAAAGCATCCTCAGGTTACCAGAATGCTCTACAGGTCTTGTATGATAATATAATAATAAACTAGAAAAAATACCTTGTCAGTGGTATATCTAGGTACTTTCAGTTACAGAATACTTCTCTATAGTTCTTGTCATATCACATACTATACTTGCTTCTGTACAAATAGTTGGCATTGCATTTCCAGTATGTGTACTTTGGTTTATTGCAGACGCGTGTTATGGGAAATGGGAAGCACCACTGCAGTGTTCTTGGCAGTAAACTATGTTATTGTAGTCCTGTTTATTTGTGCTGCAAACTGTAAAGCTTCCCAGACATTTAGCACCAATTCAAAACTCACAGATATTTGCCTCTGTAATATAGCATTGGAATGTATTAGTTTTTTTAATTCACAAAAAGCACATGCCTTAATTTTTCTTCTTTTCTTTCTGCAGAACTTTTACAAGGATATCAACCGCGAGGGGATGTACATCAGGTATATAACCACTGACCTCTACCTGCTACTACTTTGATACTTCTCTATATGCATTGATGCAGTAATGTGTGAGTACCCAATGTGTACTTCTTTGTGTGTGCCCACGCTTCATAATCTGACAAGGGATTATACTAGTCTCACTGAATTAATGTCAAAATCCCAAGGATCAGCCCATGGTCTGACTGGAGGGAGAGCAGGGAGAGAAAAGCAAGCATGACGGAGGTGAGGGAGAGAGAGAGGGAAAGTGACATTTAGTTGGAATCAGGAGAGAGAGCAGAGACTGTGGAGTCTTCTGATCCATTCTTGTGCTGGTGTATAGACACAATTATGAGTGCACCTTTGTGTGTGAGGTAAGCAAATGTTAACTTTGTGATGGCAAAGTTTAATCTCTTAGATCAGTATGCAAAGTTTAAGCAAACTTTGCATTTCTACCTAATCAAAGCTAATCCTCATCTTAAACTGTCAAATTCAAGGATATTTGTCAGACTATTATCACAAAGATTTAGATTTGTTTGTAGATTACACAATAAAATAATGCTTGGTGTTGCTCAAATGCTTCATTCTTTGATTTTTTTCCTGAATCCTCTGGGATAACTGCTGTTGTGATTTTGGCCTATACAAATAAACTGAATTGAAAACAGATCTAGGTTGTATCCATTGCAAGCGTCTAAACATTTAGACCACAACATTCACAAAGAAAAGTTGACCCTTTTTAAATGTATTTTTTCACTTTATACACTTACATGTTTGATGTCTTTTTGGCCATGACATCAATTTACATGTAAAACATTGATGAGAATTTATCATTTATGTGTGATTGTGCTACTGGAAATGAAGGAAGCTGCAATAAAGGCCTATTCTTTGTTGTTGTGGGAACCACACCTGGATTATCATAACCAGCAGTGCTGAAATACTGTCCTCGAGCAAAGTATAATAATGTGGCTGTGTATGTACGCTGCAGGGGAGACGAGAAATACACAGAAACAGATGAAACAAGATAATGCTGAGAAAGTGAGAATAATAAACATCCATCTCAAAGACAAGGAACAATCGACCTATGAGTGTAGATCTATAGCAAAAACTCACAGAAGAATTGTTCATTTAGAACAGTTGGGACCTATTCTTTCTGTTGTGTCATCAAACCAGACTCTGTGCTTTTTAGCACTGCAGCTAGACAGCGAGACCAAATAAATGTGTGTAGCTATTATTGTTTAGTCCTATAGTTGTTGTTTTGACCTTGTAAGACTGATGAAGCATTATTAAACATGTGGCATTTTGTTGTGCTCCGACCTATCCATCAAGGACAAGCTCACACTCTGTCTAGCATGCATAACAAAAAGTAATACCCAAATCTCATACAAATATTTGCGGATATGTAAATGTGGTATTAGGCAGTCTGCTAAAATTCTGAATGGCTACCTAACAGTGGCCTCTAGTGGATGCATGTCTATGTTGCATATTAAATACTTACCGTGTTGTTTACAGGTATCTCTACAAGTTGAGGGATCTTCACTTGGAGGGAGAAAACTACACAGAGGCTGCATACACACTTCTGTTGCACTCCAGGCTGCTCAAGGTACAGCTTATATACAGTCTAGTCTTCTCTGTTCTCCAGCTCACCCTTACGTCAACCACTTACATAACTGTGAATGTGAACTTAATTCTTTTCATAGATACATTAATGCTTTCATTGCATTTCTATTTTTCCTTGAAATCCATTATGTACACACGAAACATTTATCCTTACATTTGTATTGCTAACTTTTATGCTTTTGTGTGGTCTAATCTTCTCACTAAGCGCAACCATTAGCTGTACTTAAATTCCATTATGTCATTTGTAGGGCCTTAAGGCGGTGTATGTTAAGCAGAAAACAGCATATCGTAGTAAATATATTGTTAAGTGCATTTACAAAGCTTAGACAATTCAATGTATTTGCTTTTTTTTGTCCTTACTCACTGTACTTGAAAAAAATATTTTGTATGTGTCTAAAACACAGCAAAAAAGTACAAGTTATATATATTTATTCATTTTAATAAAACTTTAAACCTTTTGAGAAGATAGTGAATATTATTACTTGAATTGAACCGATGCTGACAATAAAAAACTAAAAACAAAACAAAAAAATGTCAAACATTACTTTTTGCTTGATTTTAATCATCTTAGATTAGGCTGTCATAGGGATCATCTTCAGTCAGTCAGAAATATTTGTAAAGCCAAAACTAGGCTGCCTGAAATTTGTTTTTACGTTGTTATTCTCTGAAAAAACTAAATAGTTTTGCTATGAGGATAACAATACATTATGTAAAGATGCTGTAGGTAACATTCTAGCACAAAGACAGCCACAAATTCACTTTTTCACTTCACTATTTGCAGTAAAATATTACGATGTGTTATATTGTGCTTGAAATTTCTGTCACTGGGACTGTCCTTGGCCCAATCAGAAAAAAAAAAAACATTTATTTTAATTTATGTATTTTAAAAAATATATGTTAAGCAAAAAGTACATATTAATATAAACTTAAATCTAACTAAGAAATTAAACTTCAAGGCTAACAACATAAAATAGAAAAAAAAAGTTAGGTAGCATTACGTTTTATCCTTTAAAAAAAGAGACTCATTTCTTCAGAGTAACTACTATGTCGTGGTTAAATCGTCTGACACTTAAGCCCTGCCTGTTTCTTTTCAGTGGTCCGATGAAATGTGTAACCCTCAGTTTGAACTTCACGGCTCTCAGACACAGAGGCAGCTCAAAGAGACGCTGTACGACACCATCATCGACTACTTTGACAAGGGCAAGGTCAGCCATGCTTTTTCACTCTCTGTAAGGCATAAATACTGTGTTATCAAACGTAAGCTATGCAGGTGCGTCTGAAAATGCATCCCAAACTTATGCTCTGAATACCTCTCAGCAACCTGGTGAAGAATGTGTTTTTATTCCTTTATCTACAAGACTAAACATTTCCTCTAAAGTCGCGTCACTTGCCTAATTTAGCATGCCGTGCACTTTCACATTTTTGTGTTTAATGCTGCAAACTTGTTTAGCATTCTCTGTGAGTGCCTTATGTTCTTCGAAGCACTTTTAAAAATAATTCCCCTCTTTCTCCACAGTCACAACACTCATTTGGTGCGACTTAGGTGCTGCTGCTGTCACTTTGTAAATAGACGGTCTAATGAAAGAACCTTCTCTTTTGTTTCTCTCTTGTTTGTCTGCAGATGTGGGAAGAGGCCATTACTCTGTGCAAAGAGCTGGCAGAGCAGTATGAAAATGAGCTATTCGACTACGAACTTCTCAGCAAGAGACTGGTAAAGCATCACAAACACACACACCTGTTTTTACATATGTTTTTAAAGTCATAAAGTGTTTTCCCATGGAAGCTTGAGTTGTTTTTAACCACCATTATATTTTCTTAGTCACTGTTATTTAGCACAAACCAATTATTCCTAGATCCAGTTTTTTGTTCTTAAATGTGGAGTAGCTGATTTTTATACTGCAAACACAATTTAGGTTTTAATCGGACAGCTTCCTGTCCTAAATCCTTCCACACATGGTTAATGTCGACATTAATTCATTTTTGTTTGCAATTATGGCTTAAAAACCACTTGCAAACAAACAGAGGACCACCCAACCTCAACCAATAAGAGCGCAGCATTCGGCTCCTGATTTGAAATAAATACGTAGTTATGATTCAGTTCAGACAGTACACACAGTGCTGCATTTACACTTTTTAGTGGAAAATACTAAGTTTACTAAGTTTACTAATTTATAACTACAAAAAAATTTTGTTTTTAAACATTTGGTTATTTTTTATTTAGAAATAATACATAAAAAGATAGGATAATTTGGTTTGAACTTATAATTAATATAATTCTCATGCAAAATTAATGCTAGCCTCACAGCTTGATTGGCCATTCAAAGTCTTTGTTCCAAATACAGACACTATGCACTACACACAAGTGCAAGTATGTGACAGGTTCAAATCAATGAACTTAGAGTAAAGTATAATACAGTTATAATTATTTATTTTTTTAATTAATTAATTATTTTTTAAATACATGTAAACAGCATGACTTTAAAAGACAAATATATTACCTACTAATCTTATCTCATAATATGCTATGAAACAGATTATAAACAAAAATATTTTGTAGTTTAGGGCAGTTTAGCAACAGAAGTTAACTCATTACCATGGCAACCAAAGCACCTCCCTCCCTCCGGGCTCGACTATCTGGGGCAAACCTTATTGCAATGTTGCTAATTGCTGAAACTCATTGATATTGAATTGTGTGCCATCTTTATATAATCTGTAGCTGTGTGCACATATAATTTAATGTTGAATCCATATTATTTTATAAGTGACAGCCATTGTCCTTGGAGCGCTGTGCACTTTTATCCACATCTCTCACCCACAAAGGTCGACTGTTGTGCTGAGGGCAGCTTTGTCAGTGGCACACGCAGAGGCTCTGTTCTTTTCAAAGCGTGAGTGCACACAGCGGTAAAACACATCTCAATCTCTCCCCTTGTCTCTGCAGGAAAAACAAGCCAAGTTCTACGAGAATATTATGAAGATCCTTAGACCGAAGCCTGATTACTTTGCTGTTGGTTTCTATGGACAAGGCTACCCTCCTTTTCTTAGGGTTTGTATTGGTATAATTTATTAAACTTTGCAACTATTTTCAACATTGTTTGCTGACTGAAGATATGGCCTGTGCAACAATTTATCAACTAATTGTAAAAATCTCTGATCATCTTTGACTCTATGATTTACTTTGACCCTAACATGGTTGTAAAGTACATCCAAAATACAGTCCAAAAAAATGCAAAACTCTGTACTAAAAAAAGTAGTGTTTTATCTGTGTGTATAGGAGAGATTTAAAGGTCCTGTTTTTGCTTCCTTAAAAATGTAAACAAACCGAAATAATACATTTTAAGCTTCCTACATCAGTCACATGTCACTTACCTAATGCTTTCCTCCAAAGTGTTCATCATCACAATGTGTTTTAAGTTTTTTTCACAGCTATTAGTAGCGAGTAGTCTTATTGGTATGCAAACAGTAGTATGTTAACAGCAGTTAGCCACAATGCTAACAACAACAACAACAAGAACAGACAAACTTAGCAGCGAAGGGTGAACAAACGGAGACAGGGTTAGACATTGCGGACTCATTTTCTCCTGAATGATGTACAGTAAGATCTGTGCTGGGGGAATTTGATGACATTTACGTAGGTTGTTTTATTGTAAAAAAAAAAAATCAAATATACTTCTTTTAAGCCCACAACTCCAGCTTACTGACTTACTTCCTCCTTTTTGCTGTGGTTTACAAAAATCCTTAGTCCCAGTTATAAAAAATATTAAATTACAGTATTGAGATTTTTTCACATCACAAAACTAGAATGATTGTTAGATGCTCGATACATAATTCAGCTTTCATTCCTAAGTATTTTGGCTTTACTGTGTGACAAATGTATTTACCAGCAGTGATCCAGAAGTTTATAATTTTTTCCACAGCTCTTTAGTTTACGTTTACATCAGTTTGTATCTCCATTAACATTTAGCATGCTTGTTGCAAGCAGGGCAGATTTCCCTGGGAACAGTTGTTATTAGATGTTCTGTCTGAAACTCTTTGCTCAAATTGGCAGTACAACATTGAATAGCACACAGCATGTAGAGGTGAAAATGTTAAGAGAGTGCAGAAAATGTCAAGTGTGTTGTGTAAGAGGCGAAAAAGAAAAGTGAAGCCGACATGTATTGAGGCTGAACTGCAGGTAACAAGAGTGGAAAGCATGAAGACTTTTTCTCTTACTGGAGGTTCTTTCGAACTTGAAAGATGGATGGACAGAATCAGGAATGAGGCATCTCGTGTTGACATTTTGAAGGTGAAAGAGGACAGACATAAGGCTCCAGATGTACAGAGAATGTAAAGGAATAACCAATAGGAGATTTATGAATGTAAAAGATTGAAATGTATGAAAATCAACACGTGGTTATTTCACTTGATTTAATCTGCTTTTCATGTCTAGGGCAATTACACTAATCTAAAATCAATCAGTAGCTGTATTGGTTTTGTATTGACATAGTTAAGTCAATAGAGACCATTCAATTATTATACATAGATTCTATCCACATACAGTGGTGCTTCATTTGATTTCCATACTCTTAAGTCTGATACTATATTGAACACAGCCTGTTGCTTGTATTGACAACAGAACAAGGTGTTTATCCATCGTGGGAAGGAATATGAGCGCAGAGAGGACTTCCAGAACCATCTTATGTCCCAGTTTCCCAGTTCTGTGCGCCTGAATACCACCACCATGCCAGGGGACGACATACAAGACTCTGCCTTGCAGTGTATCCTTAAATGTGCAAAATTATTTTCTCCTCTACTTGAATATATAGCAAATGCATAGTTTACTAATACATAACCATAACGACGAAGTGTCAAAATGGTAAGTTGCCTCAGAGAAAGAATGTTCTGGTGTAGTTTCCCAAACTTTGCTGTGTGGAGTGAGCATATCCTCCAGCTGAGTTTTTTTCTATTATACATTTAAAATATAAGCTGATTCTCCTTTTGGGCACCTGTGTCCGACATCTTACCTTATAACTGAATAATAATCCCCACAGGCATTGTACATTCCTCGCCTACTGCTCCTGACAGGTGCTCCAGTGGATTTAATGATACGTCAATGAGTGTAAAAAACATTTTGGAGAGATAATATTTCTTAAAGGTGACCTAAACAACTTTTCTTGTGGAGGGCCAGTCACCTGCTTTTCTCTGTGGACGTATTTTTGCTTTGCCTGGAGCATTCAAGAGAACAGCACACACATCCAGACGCACAATTATTTCCAAAGAGAATAAAACTATAATGGCTGAACATACTTAAATTGGGACTTGTGTTACCTTGTTGGTAGTGAAACATTGTCAAGTGCTAAATTGCATAAGTTGAGTTAGTTTTATTGTTTTTGAATACAGCATCCGTCAAAGTATGTATTTTCATTTAGAAAAGCAAGTTACTTGTCTAATCTGTGAACTGTCAAAAATAGGACGCATGTTTTCAAGATATTATAGAGAAATGAATATTTACTGTATATTTTTGTCTTTAATAATTACAAAATATATGCATGTATTGCCATAGTGTTGAGGAAGTTAATAAAAACCGTCAATAAATATACAAATAATGTATGAGGAAGCGGAGTAAAAGTACTTCATAAAGTCATACTGCAACACCATTATGCACTCAAAACAAAATAAGCAAATCCACATTTCACAAAGCCTAGCAGAGGTCAGACACTTGCATTTTGTTCATTTAAAGCTTGTTATATTTTCTGTGTGTTTTGTGGAAATGTTCCAATCATTGTGTTTTTCCCTAAGTGAACAAATTCAGATATACAGTGCTTCACTGTGCAGCCTGTGCTGGAGATTCCTCCTCGCCTGAAGAACAAACCAGTGCCTGACCAGATTATCAAGTCAGACCCGTTTGATCCAATCTTTATTTGTATTGATCAATATGTAAATGTGAACTTAGATAGAAAAGAATGTGCCTCTGATAGTGCCACGTTTTCAATCTTGTAGTGAAAATGGTTTAATTTGTTTTCCCTGTTTGACTTCCGACTTGCACAGCTTCTACAAATCCAACTACGTGCAGCGCTTCCACTACTCTCGGCCTGTCAGGAAAGGACCTGTGGATCCTAACAATGAGTTTGCTGTGAGTTCCTATTATGATGAAATTGATTCATTACCATAAGAATGACACAATACTTTTACATTTCTGTATTATTCACTGCACCACCCACATTGATGCTTAATGCATTCTTACAACTCTGACAAATTGTGTGTAACGTTGAAAATCACAGTTAGTGCAGATGTTATCGAATATGTGAAAGGCCTATTCATATGCCTTTGTGCCATCTTTGTGCAGTCCATGTGGATCGAACGCACCACATTCACCACTGTGTACAAGTTGCCCGGGATTCTGCGCTGGTTTGAAGCTTCAGACATTAAACATGTAAGTCTGTTTGAACTCAGTGTTTGCTTTGAGCTATTGCCTACAGACTTACAGTGTCCAATCCTCCGTGACAGATTCTATCTTTTTTGAGGCTCTTTTCATCAATTATTGACTTTCTCACACATTGTCATTTTGCTTACTCCATCTCAGTCTTTATGTATTTATATTATGTATTTAAGTTGTTTCCTTCTATTCAGACGACCTTGTCACCGCTGGAGAATGCCATTGAGACAATGGAGTCCACAAACGAGAAGATACTGACCATGATTAACCAGTATCAGGCTGACTGGAGTTTACCTATTAACCCTCTGTCAATGTTGCTCAACGGCATTGTGGACCCAGCCGTTATGGCGGCTTTGCCAAGTATGAAAAGGTAAGGTAACATTGTTCTCTGAATTACGGTACTGGTTACTCTGTTTCTGTTTGTTCTTTCTACAATTGATTATAAAAAATCATTCTAAAGTTCATCAAGAGGATACATCAATGAGATGGCTTTTTGAAAATATAAACATACAAAAAATAAGCATTTTTTTACCGTCTCATAACATTGTTCCCTCATGAAAGTTGTATATAAATTATTAATACAAAAAAATTGCTAATTGATTATACTGTTCATAACTTACGATTACGATTATGATTACAATTACTAACGATTTTGTTTGTGACTCAAAACACCTAGCAGGAAAGATGGTCATTATAAACCAACAATTTATAATTCACAATAAACTAACAAGATAATTACAACCAGTCATAGCCTATTGTTACTAGTGCATTATTTTTTCTTCTTCATTCAACCAAGACAAATCAGATATTTTGCCGTATCATATTATCCAAATCAGTTCTTACATGATTATTTTATAGGTTAATTTTGCCAGTGTAGAAGCTTCAAAAGATGTGATTAAATATGAATTTTGAAATACAGTTGCCAGGGTGATCAAAAGCTAATAAAGGCCTGAATAAAGCACGATTTCCTCATAATTTAGGCCTTCTTCACTGACGAGTATGAAACGGAGCACCCAGAAGACCAAGATAAACTGATGCGCCTCAAAGACCTGATTGCATGGCAGGTGAGCAGCAGTCATATATTTCAAAGACAATGGATAATTTTATGACTCTAAAATATTTATGATAATTTAATTTGTTTCGTAGATCCCATTACTTGGTGCTGGACTTTCTCTTCATGGTAAGAGAGTGACTGATGACCTTCGACCTTTCCACGACCGCATGGAGGAGTGTTTCAAACAGCTGAAGAAGAAAGTTGAAAAGAATATGGTGTGAAGGAGCTGGTAAGAAATGAACGGAAGTCGCTAAGAACAAAATGACACTGCATGTGAAAGATTTACACCTTAGAATTGTAATTTTAAGAAATTTCATTAAGCTGCAAATGAGCTCACACGGATAAAGATCAAAGAAGCCACGCAAACCTTTGAGAAGAAGCTGATGTGTGATTTGAACTTTTTTATTCAAATGCACCTCCAGTGGATGGAGTTAGCAGGGTTTAATATGGCCATTAACTTGCAAATAGCCTTGCACCTTCAGGACAGTTAACACTAATGATGCTCATTTGGCAGAACCCATGTTGCTTGAAAAGTAAAATCTAGCTACACTGATTTCACTTGTTTCTGCCTAAAGCTGTTTGTCTCGTCTTTTTAGCCCGACCTGGATGAGAGAAAGTCCACTCGTCCTCGCTCCATGCTGCGATCGTACCGTCAGTCAATTATCTCTATCTCATCATTGCAAGGCTCTGAATGTAGCACGCCGACCAAGCTGCATGCTGACAGGTAGAGCTTACATACAAATGTGGTACAAGTAACAAAGAAACTCTCAAACACTGAATATATGTAAATGTAATATGCTTTGTCTCCCCTATTTGTACACTGTGGCGACTGTATATTTAGATACATACAGATAGACGGATAAATAAAATAAGTGTTTTTCTAACCTGCTGAAGATAGTATTCCACCTTGTGGTGTCAACAAGTGGTATACAGAAAGTGCTCCTTTTGTGTTGTGAAACTTTTCACTACAGTCTTCAATGACTTTTAAGGTGCAGCTTTTGTTTTAGCCTGATTTACATTTCTTTCCTTTATGGGGCAATTGTTTTAACTGAACTGAATAAGGATTAAAACAGCTGTGAATTTTAGAACTACAATGCAATGACATCACAAGGTGGAGCAGAGGATTTTCAGTCTTGGTGATGTAGACAGTCTAATAATGCAGAAAGAATTGTGAAAGCAACAAAGTACAACTATAGACATATTCTTGTTGTAGTAATAACAATTAACACAATTAATCACGTTTGAATTGAAATCACAATGTCAATGGATGCAAATAACAAATGGCAAAAACAGCACCTTGTGAAGTTCCATAATATCCTTCTCAAGTAAGAAACTGACTTTCTGAATTTGAATAAATTTATTTACAATTAGCTTGCATCTGATTATTTTTAAATGTATCAGTTTGTTGTCATAATTTAGACCATTAAAACACCATTCAAATGTGAACTCAAACTGAACTATTTATTAAAACATAAAATGCAAATCGAATCACAATCAGAAAAATTGCAATAAGGAGGAAAATCAAAATCAAAGGGGGGTTTTATACATAAAACCTGAGGTTCAGCTGCTGGACCTCTTGAGAAACAATAGGCATTTTGTAGATGTGAATAGATTTTTTGGAATTTATGTTTTTATTATTTACATCAGCTGTAACAATGGTGGTTGTAGTACTTGTAGTTGCGCTTTGAGTGCCTTGTAAGGTGGAAAAGTGCTATATAAATAGAGACCAAGTAGTAGAAGTTTACTTGAGTGTCCTTTGTTCCACTTACACTGACAGTATTTTTGTCAAGTAATGGTTTTTGGTTAAGTGCAAAGTGTCACTCCTGCCACTGGTTAAGATTTATCTACTGACCTTGGAGTAGCACAAAAACCCTCACAACCAGTTAGAAGTACCCTCCACTGCACTAAATGACAGAGATTTGTTCTGATTTACAGCCAGCCTAAGCCTCAAAGTCGATATTTAACACTGTCCATTGACTCTCCCCTTGTCCGCTGCACAGAGATATACCACCAGAGTCGCCTGTGTGGTCGTCCACCCTGCCACGCTCCAGCGGCAGTGTGAGCACAAACGCAGCGGAGGAGGTGGTGGTTACCGTGGGAGACGCGGAGGTCAGACTGAGGAAGAGCAAGAAGAAGAAGAAAAGGAGCAGCATGATCTTCATAACAGAGGAGAGAGAGCGGACTAGCACCCTGGAGACCAAAAGGGTAGGATGCACACAGCACAGTCACACAGTTTATTTCAATAGAAAACGAGTTGAACCTTTTATTTTTGCTGATATACACTTTTAAGCGTAATTTATTCATACGCTGGGCCTGAACAATGACCCAAAACACAAAGGTGTTAAAGAAATTTTTGGAAAGAAACAGGATCAACAAACAATTATTGTGGGTCTGTTTGAAGCACTATTGACCATAGTTTGATAGAAGGTCATTATTAGACTACAATACGTGAGCTTTTTGCAGAGGGTACTTGATATACAGAAGATACGTAAGTTGAGTGTAATTAGTACTAGTGATTTAAAAAGTTCTTTGTGTTGAGGTTTTTGGAAATTTTTAAATTAATTAGTAGCGATAATTGACAATTTTCTACTATACTGAGATTATAGGGAATACTTTAGACAAGAGCCTGAGACCTTGATAAAAGATCTTTGCAAGAGTAAGAAAAAATAATAATAATATACATTGACATAATACATTTAGAAGAAAAACATTACTTGCTCCACTATGGTGAAAAATAAGTGTTAAGATGAATAGAAAAATAGCTAATAAATTAGATAAACAATAGATAGATTGATAGTTTGTTATAAATCCTATCTTGTTGTATCTTCTCTGTTGTCAAAAGGTTGGCTAAACATATGTGAGTGATCTTTGTCTCCCTCTAGCTGTCCAAGAAGCAGGAGTTCCGCAGTGATACAAACCTGTGTGAGCCCAACGAGGGAAGCATGAGATTAACCAACTCCAGATCTTTACCGGTCATCACAGGTGATACCATCTACTGCACTTTCTGTAAAATCGCCTTATCACAATAAATAACATTTATTCTAATTGATTAGGATCTCTAATTGATAAAACGTGACCAAATTGACTTTATTGCAACATGTAACAGTAGTTTACTCTGATCTCAAGTTTAGTTGTTTTGAGTGATTCATACATGTTTGAGTAATATGTTGTCATACATTCTGGATTTGAGTGCTCAGAAAATTATTTTTCAGAAATAACAATATATGGTAATTAAAAATGACTTAACTTGTCAAAAGCCACTTTGAAGAACCCTCTTATTTCTGCAGTTTTTTCAATATTCAAATCAAACTTTATTTACTTTTCATACATAAAATGCAACACAAAGTGCACTGCATTGCATTAAAAACAGTCCCACCCAACCACCCCACAGTGAAACAACCCACCCACAATCTAATCAATCAGGCCAGTTTACCATCAAAATTGTACATCAATAATAAATAAATCATAAAAAGTACATAAATAAGTAAGTAAACAAGCAAGCAAGCTTTCTTTAGCACTTTTCACAGACAGTCACAACGCACTCTCAGTGATAACAAGCAGCCCATGAACAGCTCAGCAGAGGCGCCTAAACACCTGACAGCTCATTCTCCGACTACCACCAAGCGTTCCTAACTGCATGTTATTGGTTGTGGTTTGGAGTGAAGATTATTTAATCAATAACTAAGGTAGGATATTGTCTTCTTTAATGAATTACACAATGCATAGAAAATCATTTCCCATTATATATTGTATGTTGGTTTAAGTTTCATAAGAAATCATTTTGAGCATCACTTCCATATTGTATCATTCTGAACCTTGCACATTACACTAATTCAAGAGGAGGCATTCTGCACTTACTGTATGTTCCCTTGGCCTTTTGCCATATCGGCCCTGCCAGCAGGACCTGTATCGACCGCAGTGTTAATAGACTTCCCCTGATTAGCACTGCTGCAAACACACTGTCCTGTTTGAACGAACATGTTCTTGGGTCAGTGCAAAACGTTGTAGTAGCAGAGATGAAAGTCTGGCTGCCTTGCTGTGTCTTAGGTCTCTTTATAATTGGGCTGTCATGAAGGCCCGTATATCTTCAAAATGCCCTGCGCTTGTTGCTTTGCAGGTCTTTCACTGTCAGTGGTGGGGGGTCAGAGGAGGTGGACAGTGCTCGAGTGAGACGGGACAGCAAAAGCATGTCCGTGTGTGTGACATCAGATCGAACCGCGGACAGACGGTCGAAAGGTGTCATCAACTTGCTCTTCAAATCAAAGGTGAGAGAGCACAGGTCTCGATTTAGAACAGGCTGTACGTGTAATGAACTGCAGGCCCAAGCTTGTTCACTGCACACGAACATGCTTCTCCTCTGTCTGTCTCTCTGTCTATTCTTTGGTCTGCTCTAATAACATTTAATCTAGAAAAAACTAGATACTCTTGATTGTATTCATACTGAAAAAGTCACTGAAAACAGAGCAGATTTGTTCCATTTCTGATTATTTGTACAATAATCTTGCACTATGCCCGATTTAATAGATAGAGCTCAAATAAAACATTGGGTTTTTTAAATTAAAATTTGAATAAATAATGATAATATCAACAATAATAAATTCTGAAAGAAGTCCTATTTCGTACCATCAAAATTGACTTTCAAAAAGTATTAGTGTATTATGAAATATAGTGTTTTGTCAAAACTTCTTAGCCTGACCATGGTCTTGTTGAAGTTGAGGCAACTAACTTTGTTATTTGTAAATTAGTAAACTTTGTGTTTTTCATTAGAAAGTATATGATAAATGCGGCATAAAAATGAGACCAGTGAGATCTGCCTGAATAGAATAATACAGAACTTTAGGTCTATTCGGGAGCCAAAAGCAGAGCTCTGATTGGCTGAGCATGTGTGGTCCTCTCCTTAAGTTTATAAGCCTTAATTGCAACAAAAATAAATGTATGTCATATTATCCATAAGTAGTCAGATTTAAAACCTAAATCGTGTTTGCTGTAGAAAATTGGTTGCCCCACCTTTAATTGAAAGTAAACATAAATGAAGCAATAGACACATGAAGTAAGATCGTAACATGATATATTTTGTGACAATTTGTTTAAAATGGACAAACAAATTAATTATATGATTAAAGCCAGCTTTACCAACTTAAAATAATAAGTAAAGTAACCTGTTCAAGATCCAGCCAGTGATCTTGAACAGGTTTATTTCGCTTGTTTTATACCTTCTCATTTAGATTATTGGAACTTGCTTTACTGTGGGCTGCACTAATCCTCTTTACAGTGCTTACAACAGGTCCAAAACGCTGCCGCTCGTTTATTACAGGATTCACTTTACAATTCTGATGTTTGTTCTGAAATGCTTACATGGCTTTTGCTGTTGCTGCCCCCAAACTATGGAACGGCTGCCTCTGCACATTCAAGCTGCACCATCACTGGAGACTTTTAAATCTGCTCATAAGACCCTTTTCTTTCTATTCTAGTTAACTGTTTCTTTGAATTTATAGTAATCTATTTGTATATTGTGTTTATCTTTTACTATTTATTTTGCATGTGAAGCTCTTTGTGCAGCTTGTGTTGTTGTGAATGTCCAATACAAATAACTTTGACATTGATATATATTATTAGCTTAAATTAATAAAAAAGTAGTTTCAGTATGAGTGAAAAGCAGTAAAAATTATAGGTGCAATATTTGTTGTTTGATTGATTTGTAGTGACTAATTGTTTGCCTTTTATTTGTTAACAGAACTAAGTCTGAGGACGTCAAACACAGTGATACAGCCAAAAACAACAATGAACATTTCTGAAGTCAATCATTTCTCTGACTCTACACTTTTCTATTGATTTGTTTAAATACAAGTTTACAAAAACTTCGAGCTGGAGGCAATGCTGTTTCATACTTACTCAGCGTCACTTGTCAGAAGCACTATTGTTGTGCTCTAATGTGATGGATTTTTACCTATCAGTTATGCTATTTTTGCAGTGTGACCTTTTTGGGCTGTAATTTAAATGATTTGCAGTGAAACTAAATGCCATCTTACAGCTTTTCAATCAATGTTAGCTTCTCCGGGAGCACACCCACAAACATCCCATTGATGTGCCTTATTAAAAAGCTTCTTGTTTACAGTTTTCACTTCTGTGTCTTGGTGAAGTTAATGGGAAAATAATAATTTGAGCAGTGTACAAAGGTTGCTCTGACATCTCAGAAAAGGGCAGCAAAACTCATAAACCAGCTAGAAAGCCTTGGCTGCAAAATTTAAAGATGAATACATGCAGTTACAAGTAGATACACATCAATGAGTAACAATATTGTGGAAAATCTTGTGCTATTAAACTTGAAAGATGTGTATATTAAAGGGCCGGGCGATATTGAAAAAAAAAATGTATTTGGATAATCGTTTGACATATTTCAGTAACGATAATTGGACGACATTGTCAGTCCAAAAAAGTTTAAAAATGAGCTTTAGTCAGTTACCTCAGGAAAAATTGACTTAAATAAAAAGACAAAGAAAACAAGTGAAATAGTGTTTGAAATAAGTAGTACGTATTGTTTTAGTGCATTCTATTTTGTCGTAAATGAGAAGAAAAAGACCACTACACTTGAAATACAACAAACTGTTCTACTGGCAAATCCTTTTGTAAGACAGCAAAAACAAACCCAGATTTAAATAAATCTAATTTAATGCAAACATCTCCCTTTACATTCTTTTTTTCCTGTTTCATAAAACACCTTTGAGAGTTTATTCTTTTTTTTTTTTTTTTTAAGATTTTTAATAGTTTTTTTTTTTTGTTGCTTTTCCTACTATTTGATATTACATGTTTGCATATCTTTAAATAACATTCATAATATTCTCTATAACTTGATATATTGCCCACCACAATTGTGTTAGCATTCTATATTAGGTAGTTCTATTTTCTAATTCTGTATATTCCTGTGAATTCTAAAATTACTGGAATGCTTTTGCATCTTAAGTAAAAGTGCTTTTATTAACACTGCAGCTGGAGATAGGGCAGTGAGCACGGAGAGACATTTTGTTGGATTTGGGATTATCTGTAAGCTTAGAATGTAACAGGCATCGACATTTACTTACAGTAGATATCCCCGGCTTTAAACTTGGCAGACGATGGCATGTTCATCCCTGAATTTTATCTGCTCACCTGTCCGATAGTTCTGCAGATACTGTGTCGATTTGATGGGAAAAAGCAGGGAAGCATAAGTGGAATAAACCCTAGAGATACTCAAGTCAACACTCTTGTATGATTGAAAAGTTTGTGATACTGTGAAAGGATTTCTCTTTCATTTTACAGGATAATTTGGTCTGGGACGTAAAGGAGCACTTCAATAAACTAGAAATACTGAAAGTCCATGCATTTCAAAATAAAAGAAAACATATAGAAAATGAAAAAGCACATCTATTATCCTTATAGTGTTCATTAATCAGATCGTAATTGTCCAGTGAAAATTGATGCAAATGTGTGAACGTTTGAGTCCTGTGACTGTCAACAAATCTCAAGTATGCATTTGTTGCGATTATACACAGAAGTTACAATAGATTGTTCTACATAAAACAATGCAATATCTTAACATTCTTTTAGGCCAGACAAAACTTGCTTGAATAGAATATGCTTGAATAATTTTCTTATTTCCTCTTCATTTCCCATTATGAGATTCATGGGATCCATAGACTTCCCTTTGTACTGTCTCAGGCTCTTAATTGGCTTGAAGAACTAGCAGGATATGAACTCACTTTCTTCATCGACTCCATTGACATTTTAATAATACATTAGGACTGGTGGTTACAATGAGATGAACTGAAAAAGTCCTGACATTACTAAAGACAGTGAGAGAGCTAAAGGTCATTATGTCACAAAAAGGCATAGGAATTTGAGCCATTTTAAAGATTTGTGAATGCAGATGAATATGTCCCATTAATCTTGTACCTGGTCTGTCCTGACTGCTCTGCAGGGATCCACAGTAACTGGCTCAAGGCTAATTACAACAATGAACATATTTTTTACGCCTTATTAAACCACTATTATCCTGTGGCACATCAGCGGCCAAGTTTCTTCAGAGCTCGTTTAAAATTGATAAAAAAGATCTGTATTTCTTGCTAAATCTTCCATTGCAATATTACGTAGACATTTTGAGAATATAATGTGCTATGTTATATTGGGGAAGTCATTTTTTTCCTAATTTCTTGATCAGAAACAGCAAGAGCATTGTATAATATAGAAGTTAATAATGCCAAAAATGTTTCCTCATTGGCTAAGCTTTTCAATGTCAATATTTCTATTTATTCTTATGAATCTTAATTACCCTGTTTACCCTTCTAAGTCACTGATTAGGATGTCTGGCATATTTTAATGGTTTGAGCAAATGTTTATTAAATCTGACATTTTGTTAATCATGTGCAGAATAAATTACTGAGGTGATAACACGCCTCATAGATTTTCTACATTTGTTTTTCTGGTGAAGTGATGATAAATCTTCTGAATTCATTATCCATCCAAACATATATTTTAACAACACTCCATCTTCATTATGGAACACTACAGTGTGTAAGTAAACAGAACTATAAGTGCATACAAAATGCCTCCTCAGATTCCCAGAGGATTTTTTCCAGCGGCTGTGGAAAAGTTAAAGGTGAAAATCATTCCTTAGGTTTTTGTCCACATAAACATGTTGCATTATTCATGAAATGTTCTTCTACATTATACTCACCATACTGACAAAAGCCCTGTGACAGCTAAAGAAAAAAACATCGAGTTTACACAAATGCACAGAGGTTCTCATTAGAATAACAACTAAAAAAAAAAAAAAAAAATCATGTAAATGTTTGTCGTGAACAGCATCATTGTTTCCTGTTGCTCGCATTGCCACAGGGGGGCAGAAGAGCACTACTGTGATCCGGAGGTAGGCAATGCTCAATGGCGTATTTTATCAAGCAACTTCTGTCTGTGGTAAGGCCTAATGAATGTCATGTCACCATATTCCATTTGTCAGAAAACAGACATGGATTTAACACGATGTCAGACTGTGTTTTTTTTCTCTACATGACTTCAGTTTGTCACATCTTTCTTTTCGAAGTTTGCTGATTTTCAGACAAGCACATGTCATCATGAGCGATCTACGAGGTTCAGACAAGCTAGTGCCATCCTTCCTAAACTGTGGTAGGTCTTTACAAAATTATGTCCCATGTCCCACCAAATCTGCTTAGAGCCATTAATGTATCCCAGTTTTTCCAGCTTTAGAAGTAGTAAATATGGCAATATATTGTTATTTTTACAATCAAAGTTGAGAAAAACACTGGCAGACGTCTCACAGATTCACAAGTTGTCGTGAGAGATGCGAATGAGCTATTTAGCATTCTGGTCTACAGCTTTTTACCATTTTATTGTTGTTTCATTTGAGCATGTCCCAAGTTTTATTAAAAAAAATAAAAAGTGGTCACCCTCAATGAGTTATAATAAAGACATTATTATAACTCATTGGTCACCCTATAGACCGTGTGGAACTTTTAGGATCTTATTTGTCACCAGCTTAGATAAAGAAAAGTCAGTAAGACAAAATGTCATGATAGGCTTTGTTAAGCTACTGTTTGTAATAGATGTATATTTTTTATTTTATTATTATTATTTTTAATCCAACTTTTTTTTATTGAACTTTTTGAACATACTGACATTGAGAGCATGTTTCCAACAAAGAGAAAAAACAACAACATAGGTTGTACATGTTAATATTGCTCCATGTCTACCCCCCCCCAACCCTCCCAAACAAAATTACCCCCAAATCCAGGTCTCTCTCACACATACAAGACAGAACAGAGATCCAGTCCCTGCACATAAAAAAAACAAAACACAGAAATATACATATATACACACACACACATACATGTTTATATACAAACATATACATACCTAGACACGCACATGGACATAATAACTAAAGATAGTTAATTATAAGGCATACAGATATTTATAATCATAATAACAAAAAGCTATTCAGACATCTTAAAATGTGTATATTAATGTTCATATTGAAACGAACTCTTTATATAAATAAAAATAATAATAATAAAAAAAAATAATAAAAAAATAAAAATAAAAATTAAACAACAAATGAAATAGTAATTTTAGTCAGTCTCCGCATCAGGAAGCAAAGTAAGTGTAGCTGCCAATGATAAAAAGGGCTGCCATGTTTCCATAAACTTGCCCACAGATCCTTTAAGTGAAAATCTGAGTTTTTCCAGCTTCAAAGTATAAAGCACATCCTTCACCCAATGGTCATGAGATGGGGGGTCAGAAAGCTTCCATCTTAGCAAAATCAATCGCCGGGCTAACAAGGAAGTAAAAGCCAGAGCATGCTTAAAATGTCCTGACAGACTCGTGTCTGTTGAGACCCCAAATATAGCCGACACCGGATTAGGAAATAAAGTCTGACCATAGGCCTGGCTAAGCGTATCAAAGATATTTGCCCAAAAATGGTTTAATTTGGAACAGGCCCAAAACATATGGGTATGGTTTGCCGGCGAGTGCCCACATCGGTTGCACTGGTCATTAACTGATGAATAGATCCTAGACAATTTTGCATTTGTGTAATGTACCCTATAAAATACTTTGCACTGAATCAAAGCATGTCGGGCACATATAGAGGAGGAGTGTATTAACTTGAGGGCTTTGTCCCATTGCTGTTCAGATAAGGTTATATGTAATTCCTCCTCCCACGTTCTTTTCATGAAAGAGATTGATCTAGTAAGTTTTGCGTCAATCATACGAAATAAAATTGATATACAGTGCTTCTGCTGGGGTTTTGACTTCCAATAGACTATCCAAAAAAGTTTCAGGGGTCGGTTAGGGTAGTGTGGGAATGCTTCTTGACAAAATCTCTTACTTGAAGAAAACGAAAAAAATGTGTATTAGGGAGGTTATATTTGGACGAAATATCAGCAAAGGCTAAAAAACTATTGTCACTATAAAAATCCTTGACTTTGTTAAGTCCTTTGGTATGCCAAATTTTATACACTGCATCTGTAACTGAGGGACGAAATTACAATTTTTAAATATAGGAGATAGTACTGACGGGCCTTGTAAACCAAATTGTTTTCTGAATTGCCTCCAAATAGACACTGTTTCTTTAACAATGATGTTGTCACCAACAAAAGTTAAGGTCAGCGGGAGCTGAGAACAGAGGATTGAAGATAATGCATAACGACAAGAACCTCTCTCCATCTGTACCCAGACAGGCAGGGAAGTATTATCATCATACATCCAATACAAGAGTTTCTGTATGTTTGTTGCCCAGTAGTATAGTCTGAAGTTGGGAAGGGACAAGCCCACCCTCGCTCTTAGGTGACTGTAGAATAGATTTACGAAATTCTGGCTGTTTTCCCACCCCACAAGAAGTGGGATATCTTTTTTTCGAGTTTATCAAAAAAGGATTTGGTGATAAGCACGGAATATGTTGAAAAAGATACAAAAAATTTAGGAAGGATGGTCATCTTAATTAGGTTCACCCGTCCCATCAAAGATATGGTAAAAGAGACCAACGTTCAAAGTCTTTTTCAGTGCTCTCAAGGAGGGATTCAAAGTTAATTTTTTTCATTTCAGGTATAGAAGAAGATATGTAAATACCCAAGTATCTAAAGCCAGATTCCACCCGTTTGAAAGGTGCTATAGAATGAGGTAGCTCTTTGGCCTGATTGTTTAAAGGAATAGTTCGCTTTTTTGATAATTAAGTTTATAGCCTGAAAGTGATCCGTATTGTTCCAAAATATTGAAGAGCACTGGTAAAGAAGTCGATGGGTCAGAAATATAAAGGAGTAAATCGTCCGCATAAAGCGACACCCTTATGAGTGATGCCAAATCTGGTAATGCCTTTAAATTTTTCTTCTGAACGCAACCAGATAGCCAGAGGTTCTATAGCAATAGCAAATAAGGCCGGTGAGAGAGGGCAACCTGCCTCGTACCCCTCCCGAGAGGAAAGGCGGAGACAGGGTGTTATTTGTTCGAACAGATGCTACCGGGGATGAGTATAGCAGCTTGACCCAACTGATAAAGTCCTTGCCCAAGCCAAATCTGTCCATTGCTTCATAGAGAAAGGCCCACTCAACTCGATCAAAGGCCTTCTCTGCATCAAGGGACACAATGATCTCTGGTGTTGAAGAGCAAGGCGAGTGAATTATATTCAAAAGACGTCTAGTGTTATGATGAGAGTGGCGTCCAGTCATGAAACCTGTCTGGTCCAAAGAAATTATTTTAGGCAGCACACAATGAAGACGAGAGGCAAGAACTTTAGAAAGAATTTTAAAATCTACATTAAGCAGCGAAATGGGCCTGTAGCTGCTGCACAAAAGGGGGCTCTTATCTTTTTTTAAAATCAAAGAGATAGTGGCTTCAGATAAGGTGTTCGGAAGACATGATTTTGAAAAGGCCTCGTTGTACACATCTTTTAAGACTGGCGCCAAGAGATCAGAGTTAGCCTTGTAATACTCGACTGAGAAGCCGTCTGGGCCAGGCGATTTTCCCACATTCAAAGATTTGATGGCTGTTTGAATCTCAGCCACTGAGATAGGTTCACCCAGGTTCCTAGCAGCCTCTTCATCTATTTGTGGAAAATCCACAGTTTGAAGTACCTCTTGAGCATTTGGCGGCAAATCAGAAGTATATAAATCAGCATAGAAGTTAGCAAATGCTTCATTTATTTTCTTGGGGTTCGAAACAACCTCACCTGAATCACATTTAATACTCGAAATCAATTTGGAAGTTGCCTCAGCTCGAGACTGATAAGCTAAAAGTTTTCCCGCCTTGTCACCGGACTCGAAGTAATTTTGTCTGGTCTTTATAAGCTGGGTCATAGCCGCTGTAGTTGTGTTTAAATTAAGGTTGGCCTGAAGATTGACTCGTTCAGTGTAAAGATTGGGATCTGGATTAGTGGCATAGTTACTGTCAACATCCTTAATTTTGTTTAGCAAATCTGTTGTTTGAGACAGTTCTTCTTTTTTCAATTTAGAAATAAAGCTTATAAGTTGACCTCTCATATAGCACTTTAATGACTCCCAGAGTGTACATCTAGAGACTTCAGGAGTGTCATTAATTTCAAGGAAAAGTTTGATTTGGGTTCTTATAAAACATTTGTAATCATCCCTTATTAGCAAATTAGAATTAAATCGCCAATGTTTAGGAGGGCGAGGCTGTATACCAAGTGATAATTCTAATGAAACCGGCGCATGATCAGATATGGCTATAGTATTATAATCGCAAGTTTGAATTCCTGAAAAGAGCCTAAGATCAATAAGAAAAAAATCTATACGGGTGTAAGTACGGTGGGCATGGGAAAAAAAAGAAAATGTTTTTGTCAGGGGGTTCTTGCATCTCCATGGGTCTACCAACCCTAATTCTGTTTTAAAAACATCAAGAGCTTTTGAGGATTTAGTAGATAGAGTGACCCTCGGGGAGGATCTGTCCAATGAGGCATCTTGAACAAAATTAAAATCTCCCCCAACAACAAGATGGTAATTTTCAAAACCTGGCATCAAGGAGAAGAAATTAACTACAAAGGAGTCATTGTCCCAGTTTGGACCATAGACACTCGCCAGCACAACCAAAGAGCCTTGTAAGTTGCCTGATACGATAACAAAGCGACCATCCGGGTCAGCAATAACTTTGTGTTCCTCAAATAAAACGTTACTGCGTATAAGAATAGCAGACCCTCTAGCCTTAGCGTTAAATTTGGAATGATAGACATGGGAAATCCAGTTCCTTTTTAAACGCATTACTTCTTTTTTGCGCAAGTGTGTCTCCTGCAAAAAAATAATGTCTCCTTTCAGCTGCTGCAAATGTGATAAAATCTTATTGGCTTTGATTGCAGTTCCGACACCCCTCACATTCCAAGAGATGAATTTAAGAGTGTTAGTCATACCTTATGATATGTTGATAAGCTTGTAGGCAAGTCCATAGAAGGCAGACAGTAGAAAATGGAAAATTTGCTGGAGAAAGACAAAAAAACAAAAAACAAACAAAAAAAAACAAAACAAAACACACACTCACACACACAAATAACAAACCCTGGACCTGGATTCCCTTAAAACAAAAAGAAAGTCTTGAGTGTCCATTGCACGGCAGGTTGTAGCTTCTTCCCTGCACAATTACCATAATAAAACAAAAAAAAGGCTTCCAGTTATGGTAAACAGTCACCAGAACATTATACAAAATTAAAAACATAACCTAGTGTAGACAGATCAAACATCCCCAAGAACAAATATATCTTTGTCAAAAAGTTATTGTAGTTCCAGGTACAAAAAAAAAACAAAAAAAATTGTGTAAATAACTTCGATAAGAAAAATAAAACTAAATAAATAATACATGTAAAAAACAAACCAAAAACAAGAATAAAAACAAACAAAATAAATAATTAAAAAAACTATATAATAATGAAAATAAAATATGGACAAAATAGAATAGTGATAATGATAAAAAAAAAAAAAAAAAAAAAAAAAAAAAAAAAAGGTATAATAAATAATAAAATTCAAAGATTTTGATTAAAACGGCATTTGCATAGCAATTTCAGTAAAGAACATAAACATAAATAAAAATATACTAGGATTTACAGTTTCACAGTGAAAAACAGTGTAAACTTAATCAAATATGAATTGAACAACTAGAGAACTGCTAGTAAAAAGGCACCACAGGTAGGTGAGAATCTACAAGTCAAGTGAAAAGTCAGTAAGAGCTTAACTTGCCGACTGGTGTGAAGAAATGTAGCTCCTTGCGTCTTCGGGTGAAGTTAGCCGCTTCCAGTTACCCTCGTTGGTCACAATAAACAATCTTGCCGGGGAAGCGGAGAGCAGGCTTGAGGCCCAGATTGTACAGTTCTTTCATAACTCCACGATAAGCGGAGCGTTGCTCCAGTACCTCTGGGCAGTAGTCCTCAAAAATGTGCAGAGGAGAGTCTTTGTAGCGGAGCTTCCCTCGGAGTTCCCGTGCCTTGCGCACCACAAGTTCACGGGTCTGGAAATTGTGAAAGCACACTACCACGGCGCGAGGCTTAGCAGCTGGTCCCGGTTTGGCGGCTAGCGCGCGGTGAGCTCTGTCCAAGTCCGGGGCAGTTTTCAGAATGTCCTTCCCAAACACTTCCAAAAGCATTTCAGAGAAGAATGCAGTTGGACGAGGTCCTTCTACATCTTCGGGCACCCCCACAATACGGATGTTGTTGCGGCGGCTTCTGCTTTCCAAGTCAACGAGTTTAGCCTTTAGCTTAGCATTATCATCCATCACCGCAGCTAGCTTCACCTCCATGTCATGCATGTCCTTACGTGTGTCCGTGGCCGCATCTTCCAATGAAGAGAGTCTTTGATCGTGGTCGTTAATAGCGGACTGGATCTTGTCAAGCTTCGATTCCAGTCGCGTGATAGAGGCATTAATCTCCGCCGAGAGCGATGATCTATGATCTTCTAGCATAGCTTTTAGCATAGCCACGGCTGGCTCGGAGATAACGTCTTCCTTTTTTTGTTGCTCTGTTCGCGCTCTAGTCGTCATTTTAGCTGTCGGGGATTTACACAAGGCGATACGAAATAGTTATCTACACTTTTCTCATGAAAGTGGTGAGAAAATTGTAAAGTAGAAGCGATTTAGGCAGGAGCCTCAAAACTTTGATCACTCCGAGCTGGCGGCCATACCGGAAGTCCTTATTATTATTATTTTTTACAGAGTTTAGCGACTTGGCCTGCAGAGAGCAGTGTTGCGATGCACCAGAAGAGAAGAGAATGAGGACTTAGTTGCAGAAAAAAAAAATCACTGTAAGGTGAGTTAGTGACCTTACTCTGTGTGATAAATCTGGAATCAGCAACACTCAGTGCATTTTTCATTCACCATTTTTCACCTTGTCAAATCTCTTTCTGCCCTTCTCTGCATCCTCTTTTGTTCTCCACACACTACAGTATCTAATACAGTAGCCTACAGTTTTACCTTTTATTCTTTACATTATGAAACATCATTATTTATGTTCTATAATAACATATTAGCACATTTCATTAGGTAGAAAAAACAAGTTAACAATCACAATAGTGGACAAGAATGATGTCTATGTGATCCTTAAGGGGGCTTATTGCTTTTGATTGTGTTATAGCAGTGTTTCCTCTTCAGTGGCGTGCATTAAGTTGTATCTTAATTGATGAATGTGTGTTTATGTGTAATGTGTTATCCTGTATTGTCCTGTAGGTGAACCTCGAATGATCTGCTTTTTTTTTTACCTAGCTTCTTTCTCTACATACTGTTTGCTCTGCTTTCACTGATAATCATTTATACACTCAGGCTCATTTATACATACAGTCAGGCTTTGCGTAATGCACACCCAGCTAGAAATGCTGCATGACCGTGTTTCAACTATAAAAAGAAGTAAATAAACCTGCTGCTTGCTATAGTGAAATAAAGAAACTTTACTCTTGATTCTTTCAGTAGTTTTTGTTCCAGGGGCAGAGCTTAATAATGAATAAAAATAATTATTGATCAGCCCTAATAATACTGACATTCCTATGTGCATTAATATTTTATTACTTTATAGACATTGAGTGGAGCGACAAATCAAATGCTCATACACGGATCTTTCATCTTGTTTACATGCCATTTTTAATAAATGGGCCTAGACTTTAGTCACAAATCTGTGAAATGACTACATTATTAACACGAAAGACTTACTCTTGCCCACCATCTGGCCTTGTGACATCACATAATTCCTAGGACATGAATACGATATATTGCTCTGTTTGTGTTGCATTTTGACTTCTTGAGCACAGTTTTATGATCAGATTAGGAATACATTTTAATTTTGACTACTTGATTGATTTTTTGGATCATTTCAGCGTTTCATTGGAAAGACACTGTCCTAGAATCATCTAGAATAGTCTAACAGTGCATGGGTTAATAAATTAAGTTTAGCAAAGTAAAGATCCAAAATGTAATCCAAAGTAAGGAAGAGTTAGAAGATAAAGTGCAAATGTCACGGGGCAGGCTGATTCAGAGATTTACATTTCCTTTGACAGAGGCTACAAGCATAACCACCTCTTTGCTCTAATTGCTGGTGGCTGAAATTAAAGCTCAACTTGAAAGGCTGGGTTTATGTGGCTGTGTTGAGTGAGACTAACTAGCATGGCATTTGTGGGTGGCATCAGGACAAGGAGCAGCCGAATATGATGAGTGAATGTGACAACTTTAATTGAACATCTAATTGGTGACAGGCATACTGTAAGTTCCTGCAGTGACTCACTAATGATGGCCAACAAAGCCACAATGGATTATGAGAATAAAACAAACAAACAAAAAAAGAACAATATAGATAATCATCTAGTCAAAAGTTATCAGATATTTTTGTGCCATATTTGTCTTAAGTCTATTTACAAGTGCAATATATGACCTTTCTGGTGGAAGGTCCGTCACCTGCTTGTTTCCATTGAAATTAGACAATCTTGAGGGAGCATCTCCATGGTGGATTGGTAAAGACCTTAGCTGGAAGATTTGGTGCAGTAGGAAAACAAAAAAGATTCATTACATAACCTAGTTTTTTTTTTTTTTAAATAAAAGTAAGAGAACATCCCATGTCAGTGTCCAGGAGCCAGGGATTCACAGTCAGGACCAGGGAAGCAGTTGAACTCTGGAGACATACAGTATTACAGTCAGGTCCAAGTAGAGCAGGTGAACTCTGGAGACATATTACAGTCAGGTCCAGGTGGAGCAGTTGAACTCTGGAGCATATTACAGTCATGTCCTGGTGGAGCAGGTGAACTCTGGAGACATATTACAGTCATGTCCTGGTGAGCAGGTGAACTCTGGAGAGATATTACAGTCATGTCCAGGTGGAGCAGGTGAACTCTGGAGACATATTACAGTCATGTCCAGGTAGAGCAGGTGAACTCTGGAGACACATAGACACATAACAGTCAGGTCCAGGTGGACTAGTTGACTCTGAAGACATATTACTGTCAGGTCCAGGTAAAGCAGATGAACTCTGGAAACTCCTCATCACAGTCAGTTCCAGTTAGAGCGGTTGACTCTCGGAGACACAGTCTGTAGATCTTTTGATGCAGCAGGTGTAAAAAGCCTGCAGCCTTTCAGAAGTCCAGAGCAAGCATAGTAGGATTTTCAAGTTATAGGGCTGTCTGTGACAAGGCAAAACCAACTCTGTAAAAGTTTTAGATTACGAGCAATAATTGAAATGACATGCCCATTAAGACAGAAAAAAACGTAATCTTCAAACACCATATTTCAACTTTTTTTTAATCCTGTTTTTCAGAAAACCAGCTTCTGTAGACTTTTAGCCATTTTTTAAAAATCTGCCTGGGATCACACATGTTTAAGTAATCATACTTTATTAGATTGTCAACGTGTGGTCTACTACTGAATTACTTGTTCATTGCAACATGAAATACTGAAATACTTGTTCATGTGCAGTTTGGAAATACAAAAATGAATCTGGTCTCATTTACTCGTACAGTAGAAATGCATGCTATTCCCAGCACTAGGTTACATGCAGAGTTTACCTATTGTTGGACTCGTGGGTAAAGGCAAATTGCTTGTCAGTCAGACCAGTGACCCTTACCACACCTTGCATAGAAATAAACTGTTAGTTCAGAGACTTTTCTGTACAAGCTGCCCTTAGCCTCTTGTGATGCAGCTATGATTAGCTCCTAAACTATCCCATTATTCAATCTCGCAGCAGCCTCAACCTTATTTATGATAATGCACTTTAAGGAAATAAAAGCTTGTTAGCGCTGTCAGCGGCTCAGTGAGTCTCCAGAGTACACAGACTGGTGTTGCACAGATCGATGCCAGTAATGATCTGGAAATGGTCTCATTCCAGCAGCTGTGAAAAGCATAGCAGTGTCCACAGACTCACTGAAATAAAGGATTTAAGGTGCTCAGAAAATGTTGCAATAATGGAAAGCCCTTTTTAGTTTATTTGCTAGTACATTGTACATTGGATTGGAAAGCTCAGTGTACTAACAATTATATAACTACAATACCAGCTATGAAAATAAGTGTTGGAAAAGGCATCTGTCATAAAAACTAAATCAATGTTCAGCTGAGTGCAGACTTGGTGCCAAATCATAAGCTTTAAAATATCAAAGAAAACAGTTTTACATTATACCATAATAAACTAGCTAGTACATTCTTGCATGTTGCCAGAAATTATTCTAGTCGTTATTTGGATGTGCATAGTAAGAGTTCGATATCCATATATCGTTCTCTTACTATGCTATACCACTATACTTTAAAGGTGGGGTAGCTAATTTTTTGTTGTAAATTAGTAAACTTTGTGCTTTCCACTAAAAAGTATGTAGTAAATACAACACTTAGTGAAAAAATTAGATCTCTGAGTCTTGTCTGAACTGAATAATAAAGATTTTTAGTTCTAATCTAAATCTAATCTAAACTCCAATTTACTTTGTTGTTTGTAAAAAGAGGTTTATAAGCCATAAATGCAACCAAAATGAATACATGTCGATATTAACCTTGTGTCGAAGGATTAAAGGAAGGAAGTTGTCAGATTTAAAACCTAAATTGTGTTTGCTGTGTAAAAATCACCTACCCCACCTTTAAAGGTGCACTGCAGTGTCAAAGTTTAAGAACAAGGGCACCATCTTTGGCGTTTAGTGGCACTGCACTATTCCATATTACTCAACTGAAGACAAATCTTACGGCTTAAAAGTCTATTGTTGACACTTTAATTCTGCATAATGTTATCTCAGGTAAGAAAACAAAGTTATTACTATTTCTGACATGGATTTGACTGTTATGTGGTCTTTTCTAGTCATTTTTAAAACAAACAATATTTGTTTTATAAGTTGGGGAGCAATTTATAAAAGCCAAGGTGTATTAAATGAACCAACTTGGACTCCTGGAACAGTCTTCTAATGTAAGAGAGGCCTCTACTGCACTCTTTATTTCTTTTTAAGTACATTTATGATGATTACTTATATTTTTAGTAATATTGATTTGTTTTGGATCTTCCTGTTTGTAAAGCACTTTGAATTACTTGTGTATGACTTGTGCTATACAAATACATTTGCCTTTCCTTGCCTATTAATTCAATAATCAGTCAGGTGCTCTTTAAAGGTTGCATTTGAATTTGTTTGTTGTTAAATAAAGATAGCGGTCTTGAAATAAGCAAACAATTATCAAGACACCCAGAAGTTAAAAACTCTTCAATAAAACATGGTTTATTCAATTAAAAATGCAAGGACATTTCAGCTTGTTGTCATTAGTTAGTTTGTACAATTTTATTTCATATTGATGTAAGTAGATTCATGAAACCTCCGTATTAAAAATTTAAAAAGTTGTTTGTGTGACTTTAAACTGGTTTGTCCTAAAGCGTTGAGTTAAAATTTTATTTCAGTGTAAAAATAGCATGCTCCCAGCTGCAGTTTTTGTTGACTCATTCTCATGTGGCATGTTGTGAGAATAATCCTATTTTGTCATTAATAGTTGGACTAATCCACCGGGGGACTGGAACATGTCTGAGAATCATGTGTGTCTGTCTATCTGTCCGCCTCCTGATTAGGTCGTGGTCACATGGGGCTGCTGTTGTCACGGTAACAGCCCTCCACCACGTTCACTTCCTGCTGCTTTCGCCTCTCTGCTGCACTCTGGCGCTCCAGCAGTCCTCATCATCACTTTCACTTCCAAAGGCCAAAGATTCACAAAGTTGTTGGCTGTACATCCACACATACTCTAATTTGTGTGTGCGTTTGCAGCAGTGTTTACGCTTTCAGGCACGCAGGCTGTCTCTGTGGTGATGGACTGCTGCAGATGCCACAGCAGCTTGGTCTCAGCTGGTAAAGAACTAAAAAGCACATCTTTAGCTTGTTAATCCCTTTAACGTATTAGCCCTCCATTGACAAGCATTAATTATTCTGTCATTGTTGTCTTTTGTTGCACTAATGAGGCACTTGAGCACTTTTTGAGTCAGTGGAAATTTGTTTGTCTAACTTTGAGTAGAATTTTATTCAAACTTCTTGCTCTATGGTTCAGCACAGCACATGTATAGAATGGTGTGCTTTTGTGCATTGATAAAAAACATGATTTTTAATAGGTTTTAAAATATATCCGGTGTTAATTTTCAGTTTCATGGCAGTCATTTAAACTACAGTATATTACATAAAGCAGCGGTTCCTAACCTTTTTCCTCAAAGCCAGCCCTGCTTGAACAGAGACTTTCCAATAGATCCACATTAAGAGTCCAGACTGTTATCTAAACCTATTTGCAAGAACTGTGTCTATACCAGCACAATGTGACAGTTTTCATTTCATACGACCAGAGCTGAAGATAACAAATGTCCTTCTTTGTCTCAAGGTTGTAGAACTGGAAGGTGATGGGCTGCTCACCAATGTCAATGTCCATATCCCCAAAAAGTATAGAGAATGTAAAGAGATGGTGCAGATTAAGAAGAATGCCTTTGTCCTTCCATCTCTGGTGTGTTGGTGATTGAGGTTTTTCTGAAGATTCTCAAAAAGATCAGTGTGGGCACCTTCCGTCTTTGCATGGCTTACGAGAACCATGAGTCCAAATAAGTAGATCCAGGGACCAAGAGCTTAGTGCTGTCTTACTCCATTTTCCTTTGTCTAGTCTTTAGGTGTGAGGGACTGATCAGAGAATTGACTCTGATTCTCAACTGGGTGAGTTGGCTTCTACTGGGCAAAGATACCTCCCGATTTGGTGGGAAGATTGTCCAACCAGTCTGAAGTTTGTGTGCTCTGTTAATATCAGAGCAGAGCAGTTGGGGGTTGCGTTTGTGAGATGTGAAATTCACAGTTGAAATTTACAGTCTGAGCAGCTCATGAGGCACTTTACACAACAGTATACACACATCTTGATATAGTCACACTTTTTACATGGGAATTCATCCTGTGAAGACACTTCTGAATTAATCGTCTTTCTCTCAAACAACGTCTGACTTTATCAGTCTTCCCAAGGTTGGTGTGTTTGAGGTGTTGTAAATCGTCCCCAGCAATGCTTGGGGGAAAGGAACTTGTTCTGGGTTTCATAGGACCAATTCAGCTTTCAATAATTGGGCAAAATGCTGAAACTCGGCATCAATAATAGTAGGGTAGTGAATCTTTCTTTTTCCCATGTCATTTATTTTACAGCCAGTAGATAGAGCTCCAACTCAATTTCTGATATGGGAAACAGATGAATGTTATTTGTCTTTACACTTTTATGTTGTTTCTGGTGCATGGGATTCCAAAGTAGAAACACTTAAGAGCATGTTTGAAGGGTAAGAACTGCACAAAAAATGCATCATATTTGTCGTTTAATTGATTTCAAAAGTCAAATATCTAAGTAAATATTGCATTTAATTTTTAAAGTTATAATACAAGCTGCTTCTAATGTTGACATACTGTAAGTTTGATCAATTTTGTTCTAATAGGTTTTCCTTTACTTGCAGACAACATCCTGACACCACAGTTTCACTCGTGTTCTGCCTTGGTTAATCAATGACCATGATTCTTCAAGCCAAGTGACAGATGTCAATCCAATCCCAAAGAAAACCTAAATGTAATGTCAGTTTATAGTGTTTATGTCACACTAACTTAACTTTATCACCTGGAAAGTTTACTGCAAAATAGGCTGATCCCAAAATTAATGGCAATTCAAGTACCAAGTATGTCAAATAACTATTAAATTGTTCTTTCAAACAACAATCATTAGCACTAGAATGCTGTATCTTGACATCTTTAGTTCTGTTTTTTCTTCTTTCCTTTTTCACTTTCAAATTTAGCCTCCTCTATGTCTGACTCATTCTTTTCATCACCTCTACATTTTTCGATTCCCATTGTTGGACCTGCAGCTACAGACAGAAAAGGAATATAAAATTATTCTCCAAATGACCAAATGTTGAAATAAAATAAAGTGGCAAGCAGATGCCGGCTCTGCTCTGGCCACGGGCTCAAGTAAAACTAACAAATAGAAATATTACAACAACACTTTTAATGCTCCCCGTTGTCCAAAACATGTTTTTTAAATATCTGAAGGCATCTGGCATGTAGATTGTGTTATGTTGCTTTGGGCTTATCTGAAAATAAAGTAGTGTTAAAAAAGTAAGTCAATTTAGCTGTTTTGTCTAGAGTATTTGAATTAACTTTAGTATTATGAATCATATTTTGGTGTTGGCTTTTAACATTATAAACAATATCATTTATTACACAAACCTTCCATGTAGAATTTGTCATATAATAAAACAAACTTTAATGATCCAAAATCTACTCATTGAAATTGAGTTTACTAGCCTGCTTACCAAACCTCTGTTCATGTCTTGTGATTAAGTGGTAGTTTTAAATTTACAAGGAAACTAAGTTCAATTGGAGCCAAAACATTAACTGTAGTTTGGCAATTCCAGGGCTGAGAATATTCAAATGACCCATATAAAGGCGTGGGAACTTTAAACCACCATTGAGCTCTTGTATTAAAATTTACTGACATCACAAAGTAGAGAGGAGTGTTTTCTGTCTGAGAGAAGCACATTGTCTAAATTTGTAACTTTTTTTCTTAGGAGAAAACCAATACGATTTTNAAAGAGAAGCATATTGCGCAAATGTTGCAGCCATTTGGTTAAAGATTTGATAGAATTGCAGATGACATACTCGTACGCGTTAACGCCTTGCTACAACCGTGGTCCTGGGATTGCGTCTGCAGGGTTGCGCAAGTGAGGAGCTGGCTTCAAAGGCTAGATATACACGATGGACAATTTTTTACGCCCTTATTAAACGCACTGATTTATCCTGTGGGGGCAAGCTCAGCGGCCAAGTTTCTTCAGAGCTCGTTTAAAATTGATAAAAAAGATCTGTATTTCTTGCTAAATCTTCCATTGCAATATTACGTAGACATTTTGAGAATATAATGTGCTATGTTATATTGGGGAAGTCATTTTTTTCCTAATTCTTGATCAGAAACAGCAAGAGCATTGTATAATATAGAAGTTAATAATGGCCAAAAAATGTTTCCTCATTGGCTAAGCTTTTCAATGTCAATATTTCTATTTATTCTTATGAATCTTAATTACCCTGTTTTTACCCTTCTAAGTCACTGATTAGGATGTCTGGCATATTTTAATGGTTTGAGCAAATGTTTATTAAATCTGACATTTTGTTAATCATGTGCAGAATAAATTACTGAGGTGATAACACGCTCATTAGATTTTCTAACATTTTTTTCTGGTGAAGTGATGATAAATCTTCTGAATTCATTATCCATTCCAAACATATATTTTAACAACACTCCATCTTTCATTATGGAACACTACAGTGTGTAAGTAAACAGAACTATAAGTTGGCATATCAAAATGCCTCCTTCAGATTCCCTGAGGATTTTTTTCCAGCGGCTGTGGAAAGTTAAAGGTGAAAATCATTCCTTAGGTTTTTGTCCACATAAACATGTTGCATTATTCATTGAATGTTCTTTACTGCCATTATACTATCACATACTGACAAAAGCCCTGTGACAGCTAAAGAAAAAACATCGAGTTTACACAAATGCACAGAGGTTCTCATTAGAATAACAACTAAAAAAAAAAAAAAAAAAAAAAATCATGTAAATGTTTGTCGTGAACAGCATCATTGTTTCCTGTTGCTCGCATTGCCACAGGGGGGCAGAAGAGCACTACTGTGATCCGGAGGTAGGCAATGCTCAATGGCGTATTTTTATCAAGCAACTTCTGTCTGTGGTAAGGCCTAATGAATGTCATGTCACCATATTCCATTTGTCAGAAAACAGACATGGATTTAACACGATGTCAGACTGTGTTTTTTTTCTCTACATGACTTCAGTTTGCCACGTAACAAGTTTTTCTCGCGGAACTTAACTTCTGACATGCTTGATAGATTGCTGACATTAGAAAATCACTTTTTCTTTTCGAAGTTTGCTGATTTTCAGACAAGCCACATGTCATCATGAGCGATCTACGAGGTTCAGACAAGCTAGTGCCATCCTTCCTAAACTGTGGTAGGTCTTTACAAAATGATGTCCCACCAATCTGCTTAGAGCCATTAATGTATCCCAGTTTTTCCAGCTTTAGAAGTAGTAAATATTGCAATGTATTGTTATTTTTACAATCAAAGTTGAGAAAAACACTGGCAGACGTCTCTCAGATTCACAAGTTGTCGTGAGAGATGCGAATGAGCTATTTAGCATTCTGGTCTACAGCTTTTTACCATTTTATTGTTGTTTCATTTGAGCATGTCCCAAGTTTTATAAAAAAAAAAAAAAGTGGTCACCCTCAATGAGTTATAATAATGACATTATTATAACTCATTGGTCACCCTATAGACCGTGTGGAACTTTTAGGATCTTATTTGTCACCAGCTTAGATAAAGAAAAGTCAGTAAGACAAAATGTCATGATAGGCTTTGTTAAGCTACTGTTTGTAATAGATGTATTTTTTTTTATTTATTATTTATTTATTTTTTACAGAGCTTAGCGACTTGACCTGCAGAGAGCAGTGTTGCGATGCACCAGAAGAGAAGAGAATGAGTACTTGTAGTTGCAGAAAAAAAATCACTGTAAGGTGAGTTAGTGACCTTACTCTGTGTGATAAATCTGGAATCAGCACACTCAGTGCATTTTTCATTCACCATTTTTCACCTTGTCAAATCTCTTTCTGCCCTTCTCTGCATCCTCTTTTGTTCTCCACACACTACAGTATCTAATACAGTAGCCTACAGTTTTACCTTTTATTCTTTACATTATGAAACGTCATTATTTATGTCCTATAATAACATATTAGCACATTTCATTAGGTAGAAAAAACAAGTTAACAATCACAATAGTGGACAAGAATGATGTCTATGTGATCCTTAAGGGGGCTTATTGCTTTTGATTGTGTTATAGCAGTGTTTCCTCTTCAGTGGCGTGCATTAAGTTGTATCTTAATTGATGAATGTGTGTTTATGTGTAATGTGTTATCCTGTATTGTCCTGTAGGTGAACCTCGAATGATCTGCTTTTTTTTTTACTTAGCTTCTTTCTCTACATACTGTTTGCTCTGCTTTCACTGATAATCATTTATACACTCAGGCTCATTTATACATACAGTCAGGCTTTGCGTAATGCACACCCAGCTAGAAATGCTGCATGACCTTGTTTCAACTAAAAAAAGAAGTAAATAAACCTGCTGCTTGCTATAGTGAAATAAAGAAACTTTACTCTTGATTCTTTCAGTAGTGTTTGTTCCAGGGCAGAGCTTAATAATGAATAAAAATAATTATTGATCAGTCCTAATAATACTGACATTCCTATGTGCATTAATATTTTATTACTTTATAGACATTGAGTGGAGCGACAGATCAAATACTCATACACGGATCTTTCATCTTGTTTACATGCCATTTTAATAAATGGGCCTAGACTTTAGTCACAAATCTGTGAAATGACAACATTATTAACACGAAAGACTTACTCTTGCCCACCATCTGGCCTTGTGACATCACATAATTCCTAGGACATGAATACGATATATTGCTCTGTTTGTTGCATTTTGACTTCTTGAGCACAGTTTTATGATCAGATTAGGAATACATTTTAATTTTGACTAATTGATTGATTTTTTGGATCTTTTCAGCGTTTCATTGGAAAGACACTGTCCTAGAATCATCTAGAATAGTCTAAAAGTGGAAGTACATGGGTTAATAAATTAAGTTTAGCAAAGTAAAGATCCAAAATGTAATCCAAAGTAAGGAAGAGTTAGAAGATAAAGTGCAAATGTCACGGGGCAGGCTGATTCAGAGATTTACATTCCTTTGACAGAGGCTACAAGCATAACCACCTCTTTGCTCTAATTGCTGGTGGCTGAAATTAAAGCTCAACTTGAAAGGCTGGGTTTATGTGGCTGTGCTGAGTGAGACTAACTAGCATGGCATTTGTGGGTGGCATCAGGACAAGGAGCAGCCGAATATGATGAGTGAATGTGACAACTTTAATTGAACATCTAATTGGTGACAGGCATACTGTAAGTTCCTGCAGTGACTCACTAATGATGGCCAACAAAGCCACAATGGATTATGAGAATAAAACAAACAAACAAAAAAGAACAATATAGATAATCATCTAGTCAAAAGTTATCAGATATTTTTGTGCCATATTTGTCTTAAGTTTATTTACAAGTGCAATATATGACCTTTCTGGTGGAAGGTCCGTCACCTGCTTGTTTCCATTGAAATTAGACAATCTTGAGGGAGCATCTCCATGGTGGATTGGTAAAGACCTTAGCTGGAGGATTTGGTGCAGTAGGAAAACAAAAAAGATTCATTACATAACCTAGTTTTTTTTTTTAAATAAAAGTAAGAGAACATCCCATGTCAGTGTTCAGGAGCCAGGGATTCACAGTCAGGACCAGGGAAGCAGTTGAACTCTGGAGACATACAGTATTACAGTCAGGTCCAAGTAGAGCAGGTGAACTCTGGAGACATTACTGTCATGTCCAGGTGGAGCAGGTGAACTCTGGAGACATATTACAGTCATGTCCTGGTGGAGCAGGTGAACTCTGGAGACATATTACAGTCATGTCCTGGTGGAGCAGGTGAACTCTGGAGACATATTACAGTCATGTCCTGGTGGAGCAGGTGAACTCTGGAGACATATTACTGTCATGTCCAGGTGGAGCAGGTGAACTCTGGAGAAATATTACAGTCATGTCCAGGTGGAGCAGGTGAACTCTGGAGACACATAGACACATAACAGTCAGGTCCAGGTGGACTAGTTGAACTCTGAAGACATATTACTGTCAGGTCCAGGTAAAGCAGATGAACTCTGGAAACTCCTCATCACAGTCAGTTCCAGTTAGAGCGGTTGACTCTCGGAGACACAGTCTGTAGATCTTTTGATGCAGCAGGTGTAAAAAGCCTGCAGCCTTTCAGAAGTCCAGAGCAAGCATAGTAGGATTTTCAAGTTATAGGCTGTCTGTGACAAGGCAAAACCAACTCTGTAAAAGTTTTAGATTACGAGCAATAATTGAAACGACATGCCCATTAAGACAGAAAAAACGTAATCTTCAAACACCATATTTCAACTTTTTTTTTAATCCTGTTTTTCAGAAAACCAGCTTCTGTAGACTTTTAGCCATTTTTAAAAATCTGCCTGGGATCACACATGTTTAAGTAATCATACTTTATTAGATTGTCAACGTGTGGTCTACTACTGAATTACTTGTTCATTGCAACATGAAATACTGAAATACTTGTTCATGTGCAGTTTGGAAATACAAAAATGAATCTGGTCTCATTACTCGTACAGTAGAAATGCATGCTATTCCAGCACTAGGTTACATGCAGAGTTTACCTATTGTTGGACTCGTGGGTAAAGGCAAATTGCTTGTCAGTCAGACCAGTGACCCTTACCACACCTTGCATAGAAATAAACTGTTAGTTCAGAGACTTGTTCTGTACAAGCTGCCCTTTAGCCTCTGTGATGCAGCTATGATTAGCTCCTAAACTTATCCCATTATTCAATCTCGCAGCAGCCTCAACCTTATTTATGATAATGCACTTTAAGGAAATAAAAGCTTGTTAGCGCTGTCAGCGGCTCAGTGAAGTCTCCAGAGTACACAGACTGGTGTTGCACAGATCGATGCAGTAATGATCTGGAAATGGTCTCATTCCAGCAGCTGTGAAAAGCATAGCAGTGTCCACAGACTCACTGAAATAAAAGATTTAAGGTGCTCAGAAAATGTTGCAATAATGGAAAGCCCTGTTTTAGTTTATTTGCTTAGTACATTGTACATTGGATTGGAAAGCTCAGTGTACTAACAATTATATAACTACAATACCAGCTATGAAAATAAGTGTTGGAAAAGGCATCTGTCATAAAAACTAAATCAATGTTCAGCTGAGTGCAGACTTGGTGCCAAATCATAAGCTTTAAAATATCAAAGAAAACAGTTTTACATTTATACCATAATAAACTAGCTAGTACATTCTTGCATGTTGCAGAAATTATTCTAGTCGTTTATTTGGATGTGCATAGTAAGAGTTCGATATCCATATATCGTTCTCTTACTATGCTATACCACTATACTTTAAAGGTGGGGTAGCTAATTTTTTGTTGTAAATTAGTAAACTTTGTGCTTTCCACTAAAAGTATGTAGTAAATACAGCACTTAGTGAAAAAATTAGATCTCTGAGTATTGTCTGAACTGAATAATAAAGATTTTTAGTTCTAATCTAAATCTAATCTAAACTCCAATTTCACTTTGTTGTTGTAAAAAGAGGTTTATAAGCCATAAATGCAACCAAAATGAATACATGTCGATATTAACCTTGTGTCGAAGGATTAAAGGAAGGAAGTTGTCAGATTTAAAACCTAAATTGTGTTTGCTGTGTAAAAATCACCTACCACACCTTTAAAGGTGCACTGCAGTGTCAAAGTTTAAGAACAAGGGCACCATCTTTGGCGTTTAGTGGCACTGCACTATTCCATATTACTCAACTGAAGACGAATCTTACGGCTTAAAAGTCTCTTGTTGACACTTTAATTTCTGCATAATGTTATCTCAGGTAAGAAAACAAAGTTATTACTATTTCTGACATGGATTTGACTGTCATGTGGTCTTTTCTAGTCATTTTTAAAACAAACAATATTTGTTTTATAAGTTGGGGAGCAATTTATAAATGCCAAGGTGTATTAAATGAACCAACTTGGACTCCTGGAACAGTCTTCTAATGTAAGAGAGGCCTCTACTGCACACTTTATTTCTTTTTAAGTACATTTTATGATGATTACTTATATTTTAGTAATATTGATTTGTTTTGGATCTTCCTGTTTTGTAAAGCACTTTGAATTGCTTTGTGTATGACTTGTGCTATACAAATACATTTGCCTTTCCTTGCCTATTAATTCAATAATCAGTCAGGTGCTCTTTAAAGGTTGCAGTTGAATTTGTTTGTTGTTAAATAAAGATAGCGGTCTTGAAAATAAGCAAACAATTATCAAGACACCAGAAGTTAAAAACTCTTCAATAAAACATGGTTTATTCAATTAAAAATGCAAGCACATTTCAGCTTGTTGTCATTAGTTAGTTTGTACAATTTTATTTCATATTGATGGTAAGTAGATTCATGAAACCTCCGTATTAAAAATTTAAAAAGTTGTTTGTGTTGACTTTAAACTGGTTTGTCCTAAAGCGTTGAGTTAAAATTTTATTTCAGTGTAAAAATAGCATGCTCCCAGCTGCAGTTTTTGTTGACTCATTCTCATGTGGCATGTTGTGAGAATAATCCTATTTTGTCATTAATAGTTGGACTAATCCACCGGGGGACTGGACATGTCTGAGGAATCATGTGTGTCTGTCTATCTGTCCGCCTCCTGATTAGGTCGTGGTCACATGGGGCTGCTGTTGTCACGGTAACAGCCCTCCACCACCGTTCACTTCCTGCTGCTTTCGCCTCTCTGCTGCACTCTGGCGCTCCAGCAGTCCTCATCATCACTTTCACTTCCAAAGGCCAAAGATTCACAAAGTTGTTGGCTGTACATCCACACATACTCTAATTTATGTGTGTGCGTTTGCAGCAGTGTTTACGCTTTCAGGCACGCAGGCTGTCTCTGTGGTGATGGACTGCTGCAGATGCCACAGCAGCTTGGTCTCAGCTGGTAAAGAACTAAAAAGCACATCTTTAGCTTGTTAATCCCTTTAACGTATTAGCCCTCCATTGACAAGCATTAATTATTCTGTCATTGTTGTCTTTTGTTGCACTAATGAGGCACTTGAGCACTTTTTGAGTCAGTGGAAATTTGTTTGTCTAACTTTGAGTAGAATTTTATTCAAACTTCTTGCTCTATGGTTCAGCACAGCACATGTATAGAATGGTGTGCTTTTGTGCATTGATAAAAAACATGATTTTTAATAGGTTTTAAAATATATCCGGTGTTAATTTTCAGTTTCATGGCAGTCATTTAAACTACAGTATATTACATAAAGCAGCGGTTCCTAACCTTTTTCCTCAAAGTCAGCCCTGCTTGAACAGAGACTTTCCAATAGATCCACATTAAGAGTCCAGACTGTTATCTAAACCTATTTGCAAGAACTGTGTCTATACCAGCACAATGTGACAGTTTTCATTTCATACGACCAGAGCTGAAGATAACAAATGTCCTTCTTTGTCTCAAGGTTGTAGAACTGGAAGGTGATGGGCTGCTCACCAATGTCAATGTCCATATCCCCAAAAAGTATAGAGAATGTAAAGAGATGGTGCAGATTAAGAAGAATGCCTTTGTCCTTCCATCTCTGGTGTGTTGGTGATTGAGGTTTTTCTGAAGATTCTCAAAAAGATCAGTGTGGGCACCTTCCGTCTTTGCATGGCTTACGAGAACCATGAGTCCAAATAAGTAGATCCAGGGACCAAGAGCTTAGTGCTGTCTTACTCCATTTTCCTTTGTCTAGTCTTTAGGTGTGAGGGACTGATCAGAGAATTGACTCTGATTCTCAACTAGGTGAGTTGGCTTCTACTGGGCAAAGATACCTCCCGATTTGGTGGGAAGATTGTCCAACCAGTCTGAAGTTTGTGTGCTCTGGTTAATATCAGAGCAGAGCAGTTGGGGGTTGCATTTGTGAGATGTGAAATTCACAGTTGAAATTTACAGTCTGAGCAGCTCATGAGGCACTTTACACAACAGTATACACACATATTGATATAGTCACACTTTTTACATGGGAATTCATCCTGTGAAGACACTTCTGAATTAATCGTCTTTCTCTCAAACAACGTCTGACTTTATCAGTCTTCCCAAGGTTGGTGTGTTTGAGGTGTTGTAAATCGTCCCCAGCAATGCTTGGGGGAAAGGAACTTGTTCTGGGTTTCATAGGACCAATTCAGCTTTCAATAATTGGGCAAAATGCTGAAACTCGGCATCAGTAATAGTAGGGGTAGTGAATCTTTCTTTTTCCCATGTCATTTATTTTACAGCCAGTAGATAGAGCTCTAACTCAATTTCTGATATGGGAAACAGATGAATGTTATTTGTCTTTACACTTTTATGTTGTTTCTGGTGCATGGGATTCCAAAGTAGAAACACTTAAGAGCATGTTTGAAGGGTAAGAACTGCACAAAAAATGCATCATATTTGTCGTTTAATTGATTTCAAAAGTCAAATATCTAAGTGCAAATATTGCATTTAATTTTTAAAGTTATAATACAAGCTGCTTCTAATGTTGACATACTGTAAGTTTGATCAATTTTGTTCTAATAGGTTTTCCTTTACTTGCAGACAACATCCTGACACCACAGTTTCACTCGTGTTCTGCCTTGGTTAATCAATGACCATGATTCTTCAAGCCAAAGTGACAGATGTCAATCCAATCCCAAAGAAGTAAACCTAAATGTAATGTCAGTTTATAGTGTTTATGTCACACTAACTTAACTTTATCACCTGGAAAGTTTACTGCAAAATAGGCTGATCCCAAAATTAATGGCAATTCAAGTACCAAGTATGTCAAATAACTATTAAATTGTTCTTTCAAACAACAATCATTATAGCACTAGAATGCTGTATCTTGACATCTTTAGTTCTGTTGTTTTTTCTTCTTTTCCTTTTTCACTTTCAAATTTAGCCTCCTCTAGGTCTGACTCATTCTTTTCATCACCTCTACATTTTTCGATTCCCATTGTTGGACCTGCAGCTACAGACAGAAAAGGGAATATAAAATTATTCTCCAAATGACCAAATGTTGAAATAAAATAAAGTGGCAAGCAGATGCCGGCTCTGCTCTGGCCACGGGCTCAAGTAAAACTAACAAATAGAAATATTACAACAACACTTTTAATGCTCCCCGTTGTCCAAAACATGTTTTTTAAATATCTGAAGGCATCTGGCATGTAGATTGTGTTATGTTGCTTTGGGCTTATCTGAAAATAAAGTAGTGTTAAAAAAGTAAGTCAATTTAGCTGTTTTGTCTAGAGTATTTGAATTAACTTTAGTATTATGAATCATATTTTGGTGTTGGCTTTTAACATTATAAACAATATCATTTATTACACAAACCTTCCATGTAGAATTTGTCATATAATAAAACAAACTTTAATGATCCAAAATCTACTCCATTGAAATTGAGTTTACTAGCCTGCTTACCAAACCTCTGTTCATGTCTTGTGATTAAGTGGTAGTTTTAAATTTACAAGGAAACTAAGTTCAATTGGAGCCAAAACATTAACTGTAGTTTGGCAATTCCAGGGCTGAGAATATTCAAATGACCCATATAAAGGCGTGGGAACTTTAAACCACCATTGAGCTCTTGTATTAAAATTTACTGACATCACAAAGTAGAGAGGAGTGTTTTCTGTCTGAGAGAAGCACATTGTCTAAATTTGTAACTTTTTTTCTTAGGAGAAAACAATACATTTTTTTTACATGGATAAAATGTGTGTAATATATAGGCTCTTTAACATTCTTCTGTAAAAATCAAGGATGTCCAGACAGAAGATACAGTAGATCTGCCATTGCCTCTGATCTAACCTGCACAACCTGACAGTTCACAGAAAGCCCTTTGTCTCATCTGAAACTCTAAAACACATTTCAAACCCACCAGCACCAGCCTCGGGCGTTTGGAAAGAGAGAGGAAAGAGAGAGACAGAGTGCACCTTTCGCTCCATCTGTGAGAGTCTGTCTGCCAACTTCTGCCCCGGCCAGCCACCTGGAACTGTGTGCATAGTGGGGGGTATATGTGATCTCTAGGGTCATGATGGCCTCCAGCTTTGTTTCCTTGTAAAACGCAGCTTGTTGCTCTAATCCCTGAATTAAAATGCTGTGTTGAACTCTTGCATAAATATGCCATCAAACTGTCAGGGAATAGAAGTAGTAAGTGTAGAGAGGCAATGCTTTATGAACTCTCTTTAAAACTGTGTCCAGAGGTCCAGAGGTCTGATGCCAGATGTCGCATGAGTTCACAGGCCTTTTAACAACAAATCAGTGTGATCCAGTTTGAGTTTGTTCAGGTTATTGTAAGTTTTATAGAAATAAAATGTATGCATGAAAAATTTTGAAGCCTTTTCTACTATATTTTTAGCCATAAGAATCATGTATTTAAATACTGAAATAAATAAAAGAAAAAAAGATATGTATACTGAAGAGTCTAAATTCCTCTTTTCTTTTGTTTTTTCAGGTTTGCATATTTTTGCTAATGTCAGCACAACTCTTCCTCAGCCTGACTTGGAAAATTCTTCTTGCCTAAGAAAGGTAACACACAGGGCCTCACTTATTAAGTTTTTACTCACATTGTTGTTTTTAGGAGAGCTTCAATATTCAGCTATATTTTTATTTGTCTGGGATCCAGAGCCCACACTTCATCAAATTGTGAAGAGTGGGTCTGGTCATCACTCCCCCCGCTTGCGTTTTGGATCAACTCCACAACGTACCGGGCAATCAGATTAGTTTATTTGCATGCAGTGTTGTATTTAAAAAGTAATTAGTTACTCCCTACTCATTACTTATTACTTAAAAAAAAAAAGTAGTTACACTACTTAGTTACTGCTGCCTTTTTACTTTGTGTCTATTATTGTAAACATTGAGCAAAAATGGGATTTATAATTGTATTATTGTCATTTTACCAAAGGCAAACAACAAATGAGTTGCGTAAATAAGCTAGAATTCAGTAAAATCAACATTTAAAATTATACTGTCCCTGTTCCACCTGCTGATCTGTGTCTCTGAGCCGTTTTATCTCACACAATAAGTCACTTTTGTAGATTTTTTTTGTCTTAAAAGTAACTACAAGTATTTTGTTAGTAACTGTAATTTAAAGTTTTTAACCTTATTACAATGGCCTTCGTTCACCATTAGTTTACGCAAAGGTATATTTGAATTGATTCATTTATGTTGGAGTAATCTAGTATTGTTCTTCAGCTGCAGCTCAAGTGCTCAGAAATCCCTGTTCTCACCTACCACCTATCCCCTCCCACTTCTCTGTATTTACTTGTTATATTTCAAAGATTAATACTCAAAGTGAAGCTTATTTGGTTCAATACTGTCCCATATTCACTTTCCAACAATAAAAAATAGTTTTTAAAAATCTGTTGCTTTTTACAGTTACATTTTAAAATAAAGAGGCGGGGGTTATCAGATCTGCAGTTTTGAACAGGAAGTCAGTAGAGCTGTTCCTATTTTTAAGCTGTTTTAGATCAACTTTGTGTTTTACATTGAACAAAAAGTAAATTACTGATCTGCATAAGTTCTCAATTCTTACTAAATATTAAAAAAGGACCCCTTTAATACAAGTTTTCACAGTGACTAAGTTACACTACTAGTTACTCAAAAATGTAAATCTAATTACTGTAACTAAGTTACACCTAACACTGTTTGCGTGACGCACATGTAACAAAGACGCAAAATCTAACGTTACTCACCTCACATTAAAATATTTGTTTTGCTTGGCTCATGGATTCTGCAGAAATATGTGTCGTTTTTCAGTTCCACTTGATATTTTTTCCATATTGTTATAAATATATTTATATATCGCCTAGCCCTACTGTCCATAAAGTAGTTTTTTGGACATGTACTTTTTCTTTTGCTTGAATAGTTCTTGATGTTTTATTGACAAACTGGCAGGCCCAGTGGATGCTCGACATGTGATTAATTAAACTCTTGCTCTTCTTCTCTTGCTAATCCCTCCTTTACCCTCCCTTGGTTTACCATAATGCACTGTGCGCTCATTAGCTACTCTAGTGTTTACAGCCTGTTGTGTCTCTGTCAGCCATAGAAAGACACAGAATAAACATGGAAGGAAGCTTGATTAACGGATGGATTGTTATGTTGTGGTTGTCCTTTGAATTGTCCTTTGTAAGTGTGCTGTGTTCATGATGTGTGTGTCACTTTGATGTGGAGTGTGTGACCTCCATCATAATGCTCTTTAGATCGAACACAAAAGGGCTTCCGCTCATGTCTGGACACACATTATGCCGGAAATAGGGTGCCAAACAAAACACATTTTAACAACCTAACAATGTCCATTGTACAAAGGCAGCCCTTTACAAAGAATCATTGTTAGTGTTCAGTGGCTTTGCATATTCTTGTGCTATTAAAAGTATTTTGTAACTTTAACGGCAGACTTTTTTTAATCAGGTATCTGAACTCAGCCTGAGCCTCAAAATGTATTTGGTAGCTTTAAGCCTACTGTCACCTTGATAACATACAAGAAGATACACTTCAGCAGCTTTATGATGCACCTCTCCACAGACTTTACATGCTCATCTCCATGGAGATATCAAAGTCTAAGGCGAGTGTAGCGTCTTATAAGCATGGAACATTATAGTTATAGCAATAACACCATCATGGAGTCAGTTAAAAAGATACATTGTGTACTTTTATGTACAACATCATAATGATAATACCAGTATGGTTGAAGTAGAAAGCATGTAAATAGTTCATAAATGTGAAGTTGTGAAGTTTGAATCGCTGAAATTATGCAACTGAATTAATGCCTAATATGAAATAAAACATTACGAAAAGTTATGAAAAACTTCAGGAGCAGCAAGACACATAAAATGTAATTATGTTCTCATTGTCAAATCACTGCCCCCTGTGGTATTAATATCACAACTATTCAGAAGTACTGCTTCAGTCTTAAAAATATTAATATAATACTGAACTTCTATCTTGGAAGAAATATTTAAGGGATCTGCACATGAAGGATCCAAAGATTGAACATAAATACATGAAAGGAACAGACCCATATTGCTTACACTGGAAACCTTTTGTTCTGGTGTCCTGTGATGGTAGAGGGTTGTTCGTGTATCCTGAGATTGAATTATATTGTTAATTTTAGTCTTCATAATGCCACAGAAGTGAGTTTTACACCAAAAGGCAATATTTTAATACAACTTCAAACTGCTTTGAGTAATAATTACATTTTCATACATCTCAAGATTAATTTTCACAACAGTGTTCAACAAGATAGATAGATAGATAGATAGATAGATAGATAGATAGATAGATAGATAGATAGATAGATAGATAGATAGATAGATAGAACTTTATTATCACCAGGGGTATATTTGTGTTCACAGTAGTCATGACAACAGATGTTAACACTCACACCATCAACATAGAACACAAAAAACTAAAAGACATTTACAGAGATACATGGTACCATATCAGTGAGCTAATGAGATGCTTTGTTGAGGATGGAGATGGCTGCTGGGACAAAGCTTATTACCATTTAAATTACATGTTACATGTTCAGTACATATAATTTAATACGGTTCGTACACATGCAGCATAAATCAAACTCACTGGAGGACTTACAAGAAGCATTAACTGATTAATCTATGCTTTTGTTATGTCTATGGATAATGCTTCACAGATAATATATGATCATGTAGAGGATGTTGCTGAATGCTCTTTCCGATCCCATGAAGTTTGTCCAAAATGACTGCTGATATGAACATATACTGCATTGTATATTTCATGGCAAAGAAATAAACAAAACAAATAAATGACTTTGATACGTACGCAAATACTTAATACCCTATTACCCTAATTCTATACCCTATTTTAGTTATTAATTTTTCACTTAATTATTTTACAATAGGCAACATTCTTTTAAAAATAGTTCAGTTCAGTTCATCACAGTACTACCGTGTGGCCAAGAATGCCTCGACCAAACAGATTTAAACTTAAATGATCTTTTCCCATCATTTCATGCACCTATCTCTAAAGTTTTTTATTCAGTTTAAGAAAAACAACTTTCTGAATCACAGAAATTAAGCAAGATAACTAACTTTATATTTAGATTTTTGGACTAAAATGTAGAATTAACATTTTCGGCAGTGGCGTTATTAATTGGAAATGCAATTCAGAATATAAAGACTCAAAACTTTAACCTGGGGAATAAAACTGATTTCCTCGAGTATATACTTTGACACAAATAATCAGAACTATGGATTAACCTAATGACCTTGACATTTTTTATGTGGTCTTATAGGTCTATAGTTTATCATTAGTTTAAATTTTCAGAATGGCATACTTTGTCTTGTCATGTCTGTTATTGTTTGTCAGTTTTGATACTTGTTTAAAGGGTTATAGGTTGTTTTCCTATCAACATTACAGTCCTAGCTCACTGCTAAACAAAGCTGTTTTGCCATGGTCAATGGTTTCAGGCCACTATTGAGAATCATTACCATGAAACTGCAATAGTCCTTGAGACAGAAAAGCAGTTGAAGCTTTAAGCAAGTAGCACCGTCTTACAAGAATCGGCAAAAAGCTAGAATAAACCTTGGAGAAGCTGAGAAGCCAATATAAAACTTCACAATATATTTGAGTGCCACTAAACTACAGGTGAGGTGAATGACAAGGAGCAGCGTAAGAGTGCAGGGCTCTTGACAGTGCCATTGAAGAAGTTGTAAAGAAAAACGAAACTTCATTGAGTGGTAGAAACTGCTACAATATAGCTGAGTAGAAAAAAGGAGGATAAAATGGGCAGTGGGTGTGTGGCTGAGAGAGAAGTGATTGCGGATATCAGCTTCCCTTTAAAGCAATTACAGCTGGAGCAGGTGTTGTCAGATTGGTGACAAGATTTGCCGGCAGCTGTCAGCGCACTGGAAAAATACAGGATCGGATCTTACTGTAGATGGATAATTCAAGTATAAATAAAACAATAGTTGGCGATGAATAAATAAATACATAAGGTTGAGAAAGGTAGTAATAGCAGATTGTAAAGTTGCCCTCCAGCTTCAGCCAAAGTCAACAAACAGCACAACTCAGAATGAGAGAATGAAGACAATAACAAGTGGTGGTTTAGTGCTGTTGTAGTCTGTCTGGGTTAAAAATGGGAAAGGTGGAACTGTGAAGTAAACATTTTTCTGTGTGGGTGTGTGTGCGTGTGTGTTTGGCCAAAGGGGCAATCCAAAAACACATTTTTCAAGGTTGTGTTATCTGTGGAAGACGATGGATTTTGTTTGAGTAAAAAGTAATTATGGTTTGTTTTGTGAAGTTTTGATTTTTTACTCCTGGATATGGGTGGGAACTTGGATCATAGCTGGTATGATTATATAAAACTTCAGATTGATTATCACTAGGAAATGAACCTATAATTGTTAATAATATTGTGACTAGATGTAGCCTAAAATGCCACATTGCCCTGTGTCTGAGCATTAAGGGGACATTTAACTGTAATAAAAAGTAGGGGGAAAAAAATAATAAATACTATAGTTTTTTGATAAAGTTATAAATATATACCTAATGCATGCCTAATCCTAGCATGTAGACTTGTTGAACACACATTACAAGTTTTTGCTTTATAGGTTCAATACTGACATATTTTTATACTTGAAGTATCTTATTTTTGTTAGTAATTTTTATAACACGCTACTTTGCCCTACACTGTCATGCCATGGTATTTTTGGTTTCGGTTATCATGGCGTGAAAATGTCATACTATCTCATCTCTTGTCATCCCAATTAGCAAATTTTCAGTTTACCTAATGTTAAATCTTTAGATATTTCAAGATAATACTAAATGTATAGCAAATTTAAGCAAGCTGTCTATAGTGTCTTTACTTGTAGTCATCTAACAACTTATCTGATTGTTTGCTCCTTTGTTGCGTATTATTTTTTGCTAATGGACACTTTGCATTTTGTATGGGACATTGACCTGCGTAACTGATGTATGGCTGTAGTCTTTTAGTCGTTTAGTCGATTAATCGGTCGATGGCATCTTAGTCGACCAAAGTTTGTATTATTTTTTAGATAGATTTTAAGGTTTTATATTGAACAGAGATAAAAAGTAGAGATTTAGTGGAAGATTTGGGACTGAATGATTGGTCCAATTTGATGTTTTCATTTTGTGCATAAATTGTTGTTTTTACATTATTCATTGGATTTTTAGTATTTTCGTTTGGGTCAGATGAATAGAATAAAACACACTTTTTGACTTCAGAGCTTTAGCCACGCCCCCCTTTTTAGTCCATTAATCGGTCGATGGGACCAAGAATTTCTTTGGTCGACCACAGCCCTAAACTGATGAACAACCAATAGGCCAGTCCTTCTTATTCAATGATACTTAATAGAAGCCATTACCAGTACAGAAACAGAAAGTGAATGTCTTTGCGTAACACAAACTGATCAAACATTGTAACTGTCAAATATCAGAATGGAATTGTCTAAACTAAAGTTTAACGAAATGAGACATTCTGATCCAGCAACAGCCGGTAAAATGTTTTACTTCAAAACAATGGTCATAGCTTTAAACAGACTGAATTGGAGCCAGTACCATTTTATTGATGTTAAGAAATTTATGGAATCTTGTTATAGCTGCGTGGGTATTCTGGACCATAATGCAGTTTTGTCAAATGGATTAGATTGGTTGCATTGATGTAAAACCATTATGACGTATGTGCCCTCATCTATTTAGAAGATGTCACTCCCAATTTTCCCCTGCCTTCAATCACTGTCCCCAGAGTCAAACCTTTTTATTGAACATGTGGTGAGTGTCATTCTCTTCTTGACCAGCAGGTGTCTCTTTATTGGTTCTTCACCTGACTCTTGGTGCCCTTACATCACCCTTCTTCTCATTAGCAAATACTCGCTCTGCATAAATACGTTTTCAAAGCTTTCTATCAGATGCCTTTGATCTTTATCTTGTAAGTCTACTCATACATGCCTCTTCACCTCCATTTCTACCAGGGTATTAACTCAATTTATATTAGCATCACATTATGCATAAGAAGACAATCCTTTATTCTTGTTTTTGATGTTAAGCTTATTGAGGCTCAGCAGGAACATGGCTACAGTTGAAGTTAAATTATGATGATATATAAATGAATTTTTTAATCTCTTTTGGTTTAATGTAATTTTATGTATTGTCAAATGTTACATCAAATATTGTTTTGCCTTAAGATGCAAATACCAGCAGAACTGATGGATTTAGAAAAGTTGATGAAAACACGCAGAAGTAGAGATAGCAGAGTTGAAGTTTTTTGGAAAGCGTACAATTTGGGAATCAATGGAACTCCTCAATTTTGGATGTATGTGTGTTGAGATGTTAAGGTATTAAATATGAAGATGAGTGGATGCAGTTAGTTGCTGTCACTGCTGTGATTATTGTGGCTCTGATGACTTCACTGTTAATGTGAAGACAATACAGTATTGCAATATCTTTGAAGTGATATTTTGTGATTGTACTTATTTATTTATTTAGCTGCTGATTAGCAATGTAAATTTACCAGGAATAAATTGATTTTGGTGGTGAGTAAAACAGAATACAAAGAATTGTATAGCACAAGTTTATAGGTACAGATATATAATTGAAATGATCTCAGTCTCTTATTCACTTTTCTCTGTAACTACCTATAACTGCCTTAACCCAGGAATGTATTATCTCGATATTTACGAAATTGTGCAGTAAATGACTTTATATACAATATACTGTATATTGTTTGCCCTACTCTACCTGAAACCTTGTTTGAAAAAATGCATGGCATCTGTGTTATTACTGTACAACAAGTCCTTCTTTCTTTGTTGATTATTACATTTGTGGTATTCACAAAGGGATCCATATGTTTCCATAAGATGAGGGGATCTATAGTTTCAAAGTGCCTCATTCTATTTGCATAAAAAAGATCAATAAGTAATTAGCTCCTGCAGAGGAGTTTCAACCATTAAATGCACAGAGCCTCTCTTAACAGGTTAAACATACCTTTAGGAATAAAATGGAAAACCAACTAACTGATAGGGCTTTAATCACTTCAAGAACTTTTAAATTAATTCCAATCTTGCATAATATAGCCAGAGGTTTGCCTGTCTTCATTCAGTCCAAATCAAGAGTATTGTTTTTCAATGTATATTTCCAAAATACAATGAAGTACCAAGCAGAAACACTGTAAATGTACAGTAAATGAATACCTTGACTTTATCCTATTGCCCAAAGCCACTGCAGTTCTTAGTATTGAATCAAACCTCTCATGTTCTAGCTGTACCTCAAACTGCATCTGCCTTTGACAATATAAATTGCTTACAACAAGGTAATCAATATTGGTAAATGCCAACTAAAAGTAATGCTGTCAACTTTCACCTAGAATGGACACCAAAATCATTTGCATGCTCCATTAGAACAAGTTGCCTTGAATTCTATGGCTGTAATATTTTTGTTCTGCTGTATATATTTTAAAGTAAGTATGTTAAATCAGCATCAGCAGCATCTTTGGATCTCAAATTTCACCCGTGGCGTTAAACTTTACAGCACGTTAACAGCTGATGAGCGTATCCTGGGCACGATCTGAGAGACTCTGACAGTGAGAGGAGATGCACAAAGATAATGTCCCTCCTCTATTGCTCCTTATCACAACAGCCACAGTTATCTCTGAGTCCCAGTGGAACGATGTTATTAGCAGCCGGGGTGAGTTTGAGGAAAGAGAGAGAGACAAATGGTGGTGATGCAGTGAAGAAAAAAAATATATATAACAGCTATACAAGAGCTATACAATGATGGGCAGAATCAGCCAATCAGAATGCGTTGTGCATGACATCGCTTTGCTTTATGGCGTCTGTATTTGTTTCAGGCTCAGAGAGGTTCAGAGGGGTTAAGCATTTTTCACGCAAAGCCACAACCCTCATTATTTCACTGTGTTCATGCTGTTTTACATCTCTTTTTTTTCTCTGCTAATGACTTTTTCCATTTGACTTCATTAACAATTACAAGGCCAGTTTTTAAATATAGTGTGCACGCATGTAAATTGAGCAGTTCTACATAATAATTATAGACTGAATATCAGTTGTGTTTTCTTATTTGAATAAATGAGTTGTCTAAACACTGAAGATCATTATTTTGAATTGGTTCGTAGTACTTGTAAACACTACAATTTTAACTCCACTGCCATGACGCGACTGCTGCTCTTTTTGACCTTCATTTTGACCAGAAAGCTCTTTTGAGACCATGTCAGAGCTGCAACTTACAATCATTCCAGTAATCAATTAGTAGGTTTATTATTCTCTTGATTAATTGAATAGTTTTTGAGAACTAAAATCTCACTGATTAGGATTCTGCACAATTTGATCCAGATAAAAGTGATTAAGGTGACATCTCGGAGGTTTCCATTAAAAACACTACCTTACACACTTTTCATGTCTTTACTGCCTGAGCTCATGGCGTGTTTTGTAACCTATATAACAGTTAACAATTATTCAGTACTAATTTAGTTGATAAATATTTCAGTAATTGTTCAGTTGCAATAAAGCATTTAACCTCTTGCTGCCCTATGCCCATGTACAAGCACATTCATCTTGTATAAGTGAAGATGCTAAGAACTAGCTTTAGCAAAGAGCTAGTTTCCATTCGCAGTGTTACTTTTGTAAAAAGATCTGGTTTATTTACACACTTGTCAGTATTTGTAAGCCTGTGTGAGGTTGTCTGTTGAGTTTGCACATCAGGAAGACCCTGCTGCATACCCAGAACCACTGTATTCCCTTCACAACTTCAACAAGTTGTTGCCTCAATAGTTTACAGATTGCAAATATTCACTTTCTATTCAAAAGCGTGTTTTTCTTGCTAATATTCATTGGCTCATCATGCTTATATGTATGTGCCAATTGATTGATCTAAGCTAAAATATATCTGTGATTTCAGATAAATAAAAAGAATCACATTATTACACCAAATCCTTTTAACTTATCAAGATAGCATTTAGAGCTTTTGTAGGTTGGCCTCTGGACCTTGTATTCTGTTCACAAGCATTTATTTATTTAAATTTTGTGTGTATCCTCTCCTTCCTGACATTGTGGCGCTATGCCAGCCATCCCCTAAAAGTACATTTGACGTTTTCCCCAAATTTTGTTCAGTATTTTTCTTGTGCTTTTCGTGTTTGTTTCTTTTTCTTTTGCCAAGCAAACCTCGATTCAATTGATTTAGACCACAAATTGCATCTTATAACTTAAAATTGCTTTTGGATCCACAGTCAGGGTTTCTTCACTGTGCGCCAAACTTCATTTCCATCATGGAGAACAATGCTTTACTTTGAGTTTTGACAAATAAATGAAAATCCAATGAAAGTGAATTAGCCCACAAGAAAAAAATGGGGTCACATCATCCCTGTGGTTTATGCAAATAGAATTCTTCTGTGTGTACCCAGATTGATGGAAAATAGTCCTGAAACTGTGCAGCAGATGCCAAGTCAAATTGAAATAGTGTGTGAATGCCATAGGGTGTTTTTAACTATTTTATTCCTGCTGATGTGTGACTTCCCTTTTATTAGTTATCAGCCAAGAACCGCACCACTGAGCATAGAGTGTATTTATCTGACTGTTTTGAGAGGGAGCATCGGACCAAAAGGCACTTTAATATCTTCAAGCTATATTTATTTATATAAGTCATTATTATAATATTTATTTAAGAATGCAATGGAATCTATATTTTTGTAATTTCTTTCTCCTCAGGATTTGCTTTATTATATCCTGCAAACTCTGATTTTGCAGCATTTATAAACCACAAATTCGACAACATGTAGCCTTTTTTTTTTTTTTCCTCAAGATGCAGACTTTGCAAAGCCCCAAGATATGTTTGTTTTAAAGACGCGTCTTCAAATTGTACTTGCAAAGAAATAAAAAGCTGCTAGCTATAATCTTAGTTCAAAGTTACAATTGAACAACAATTATTTAACCTCTGGAAATGTCACTCGGCATACATACAGTACAATTGAGAAAATAAGAAGACATTTTTTGGGGGCATTCTGATGTTTTTGTTAAAACAAACAAAAAACTACTACCCCTGAGCTAGAAATAAGCAACATTCCATATACAGTAAGAGCTATAGTGCAAATATACTAGCCTGAACTTACTCATCCGTGTCTCTAAATATTTTACTTTTATTTAGTTGATTTTTTACATATTTTTATTTTGGCAATAAATTTATGTAGACAAGCCAATGTGTTACAGAGGGGACACTAAAGCAATAAAACCCTTGGATTGATGGTAGAACATTTCTTTTAAAGAATTAACACTGAGACAAGCAGGCAAGCAAATCCTGTCATTTACTGTATAATTGACCACAACTGTTTTTTCCTGTTATGATCTAAAATGCATTCTAGTACAAAATACATGTACCATTATTCTTAAATATGGTTTAATCCCTTAATCTGTTGCTGCGATATGGTCCCTGCCAGTGAAACACCACATAATATAACAATCACAGTGGCTTTTCTTGACTTGTTTGTTTAGTAAATTGTCAGTTTAAGCCCCTTCCTGCAGTGTGTAGTGCATGTTTCCAGTATCCCTCTGTTATTAATGTATGTTTTTACTCATGTAGATCATATGCAGATGACTTTTGTTGAGCACACGCCTTAGTACATTTGACCTTGTGATTTACAGGAAGTGTCAATCTCATCATTAATGGATATTTCCTGCTCATGTTGTTCTCTATGACCCAGTGCCTCTTTACGTTTTCTCCATGTAAGTGACTGATGATGTTATCAAGCACATCAGTGTCACGCAGCAGGCAGCTATCATTATTCTTATTTATGACTCGACGTCTGCAGCATGTAAATATAAAGTATTATAGTCTTCCTGGGTGTGACATATTCTATAGAGACACATTGGGTAATGGCTTCTAGCGTGTTATTTGTTTTGTGTAATGAGTTTGTTATTCAAATATAAAGAAACCCTCGAGTATGCAAAGAAATGGGCTGATAAAATACTGAGATCCCAATAAAAGTACATTACACAGCGTATTTTGGGGATGTGTGTACATATAGGTGACTTGTTCCTTGTTTTTTTCTGAAATAAACAAATGTATTTGATGTAAACCTGGGGAGCAAATGAAGCCTGAAGTTTGAGGCAATGTATTTGCAAAACATTGTTCACGCTTGAGACAATATATTGTTTTCCGGTATATCGTGATGCAATTTACTGCATAGTAAATTATGTATGAACAAAAAGCAAAGAGAATCAAAGAACATTTAATTACAGTCTAAAAATAATTTACATCTGTACCAGTCAAAGTTGTTGTTCACATCAGAATTGTCAGACCTTTCATAATCAATCAGACCTACAGAAAAGTGAAGACATTACACATTACAACCTTGGCATGCATTTTAATGTAATCACATTTGAAAAAGTTTCACCTTTGAATTTCTTTGAATGATTTCTGCAGCACTGCAGTTCCTTAAATATTGAATCATAAACTTGCTTTTTTGCAATGCACATTGACTTTATTATAATATTTATATGTTAGTGTAGAAATCGCAATTTTTAATTGTGATTCTTCAGATGCATTACTTATTATTGAGTCCCAATCTTCCGTGTAGTGTAATATCATGTGTATTGCAATGTATTCTGCATTGCATCCACTTGTGATCGTATCATTTCAAAAGTGTATCATCCCAGCCATATTAACTACTGTACCTATTTATAATTTGTATCAAATCTTTAGTTTAATGCTGATGCTAAATTTCCAGACAGTGTGGATTACTCTGTGTAGAGCAGGTGACAGCCTTGAAATACTAGTTGCTTAAAAGACTCTTTGGTTTGCATCTGTAACTCATCTGTAATTATTACAGAACTCTGTGCTTCTATACAGCTATTACCTATGAAACTAGCGGGTCATACGTTATATTTTGGAAATTTCAAATAGCCAATTCTGGTTTAGAACAACTTCAAAAGTGAAGGTTTAAGTTTTTTGCTGTCCTACAATGTCACAGCTTAAGGAAATAATCTTGCAAACAATAAGTATAGGCAGTGAGCGTGTATTGGAGGGAATCAATAAAACAGGGACTGTCGGAGAATTAGTGTCTTGAAGGGGTAAACATTACTCAAAAATGCATGGATCATTCTAAATACAATCATAAAGTAGCTAAAAGTTCCTAAAAGTCAATTTTGAGTAATAGGTCTCCTTTAATAATAATATTACTTTGCTGTCAAATTGAACAAACACCTGTGCTTGTTTGCTTGTTATTTATCAGTGCAGATAAGATGAGGTGTGTCAGTGGTGCGTGTCTGACTCTTTGTAGCTCTTTCATCTTATCGTCAGGTAGCTGAAATGATGTTAAACAGAGGCCAGACCTTTTATCTGCACAATATTTCACTGTTTTATTTTTCCATCACTGTCGCCGCTCAAGCCGTATCTCTTCACTCTTATTTACTGTCTCATTCTCCCACCATCATCCCCAGTGTTGTGTCTGAGTGATTGTCTTGCTTTTGTGAAATATAAGTTCACCAAAGTAGTGTTTCTGAAATTGTCCTGAGGGTTACGTGTACAGTACAAATCTGTCCATATACTGTTTTCAAAGATTATATACTTTTTGCAAAAAAATTCCCAACCATTTTTAAAGTTTGATTTGATTTGAAAAGTTTATTTCGAACGTCAAATCAAAACAAATAAAAAGATGCATATATATTTACAGCCTGTATATGTACACATGAATACATTCATACATTATATGCCTTACCTTTGTTTGAAAAGGAGTGGGTAGAAGTGCAAACTACTTTACACCCACCCTCGAATTCTTTGTTTACATGTACATGAGACAATTACAAGTCCTTACAAGTCCCAAGCACAATTTCAACAAATATCAGAACCTACTCACATTGCCAATACATAAAACATCACCTTTTCTAGAGAAATAATACCCATAACATGCAATCATTTTAAATACCCTCCCCAGCCTCATATACTGCAATTATAGTTTGTTTGTTTGTTTGTTTTTCTTAAATTTTTTAATTGTTTTTTGTATTGTTTTTATTGCTTGTTTCCATGTTTGTGAGCTGTACATTGAAACAATACATTTTTGCTTGCTTTACTTGCTTTTACAATATAACAGGGGTGTCCAAGCAGTGGGACAAAATTATTTCATTTTTTCCCTTTTCAGGCCAAAATGAATTACACTGAACTGTACCAAGAGCCAAACCTAATTTTGTGTTTCATTTGTGCCACTGCAATTATACCTCCTTTATGTAAAACAACAGATTTACTATTTTACTAGAATAAAGCTTCCTCAATGCAACATGTTAGTATATTATTGTTTTCACTTAACACTATTTACTTGCAACAAAGCGATTATCTTCTTGAGTATGACCTGATAATGCCTGCATGCTTTGCTTACTTTGACCCGTCTCTATGGTGTCTGACAGGAAGTCCTTGTACGGCTCACTGTCTAGCACAGGGATTTGGAGAAGAGATTTAATTTGATTCTGTTGTGTGTGTTTTAATTTAATGGCTTGTCGAGCACACACCCACCATTTCTGTCACTATGGTCACCGCTGGTTACTGTATGTCCCCGTCCTCTTGTTAATCTCCTCTCCTCTATAACCATGTTTTTAATAAGAGTGCATTGTTTGATCAAGTCTGCCCAATGTCCCATTTTGATATTTGATGGTTCTTCACGCTCAGATGGTGGAGGTAATTGTTACGGCCACGTTGAAGCAAACACTCCCTGTAATTGCATGTTGCATAGTCTTTGCTCTGTTTGTTTGTGCTTTTCCTCTCAGTGGAAAAGCAATGATACACTTTGAGCTCATACACACGGAGCAGACCCAGACTAGCACAGGGTTGACTGTGCACAAGAGCATTACAATCATACAGTGATGGGAACTGGAACTCTCAATGAAACATGATGTTACTGGATTGTAAATATTTGATGATAGGAGAGGGAACAACCTGTACCTTTTGGAATTGTTCTTATCTGAAACCACATTATAAAATATTTAATTTGAGTGAAAAATCGATTGCACTTTTGTGATTTCTCACCACTATTACTACATACACATTGTGGTGAAGGACATTGTGGTGAAGGTTATAATACAGTATTTTGTATTATTCAGGGTATTTTTAGAATCATTGGTCTCTAAAGCCAGAGGACATAACTGTTAAGTTATTTATCTATTTGAGAACTGAAAAAAAAGTTTAGAATACCATAACCTCAAGCTGTGCATAAGAAGCACTTACATACTCAAGGAAAACTATGTTAAAGACTGTTTTAGGCATCTACTTCCCACAAGTGTGAAATTGTTTAGAACAACAATTTTATTATTATGTTACCTAAAACTGTAACAATTTAACCACGTGTTCTCTCAAATATAGTTTATTTGGATTGATTCATGTATGTTTGAGTAAGTCTTGTAGTGTGTTGATACTTGAGTGCTACGAAAATAATGTTTTCACCTACCACCCATTTGTTTGTTTTTACTTGTGATTACTCAAAAATTGGGTTCAAAATTCTCTTGTAGCCATTTAAATCTTTTTTCTATGTTTTAGATCAGTTTTGTATTTTACAGTGAACAGAATACAGTATTGGTTGCTCATCTACATGTGCTTCTAAATTCGTAAAAAAAAATGTCCCTAATACAATAGAAGATCCACTATATTTTTTAAGCTTTACTGAACAATTGGTTCAGCTGTCTTTACTGAACAAGTGGTTCAGTAAACTTTTTTTTTGTTTTTTTTACAGTTCTATAAGGAAGTTTTATGACATGCAGGACAGTATAAGAAACAGCTCCACAGTTTAAAAGAAAAACAAGGTGCTTCTGTTGAAGAAGTGCACTCACTGACCTGGTCCTCCAACCATTGTAGTTCTATTATTGTCCCGATATAACTTATCATATCACGATTGGCTTCTGACGCTTTCTCTCAGTGCTGATTCTGTATTGCATGAATTCCCACAAAATCACTGTTGTTATTTATGCTCATACACAACTCTGCATGAACATAATTTGATTTAATAGAAAAAAATTGTCGCTGTTCTTGTGTCTCTTATAAATATCATATTTTCACAACAGCTTTTGGTGAAATTCTCTTTGGCACTCTTCAGCATCTGATGTCTTTCTGAAGTTTGCTGTGATTGGATAGGAAAACTCAGACTTACTAATTGGGTTATATTGGACAAAAATCATGGACAAAGAGGTAAAAAAAAATATTCTTTTTCAGAAGATATTCTTGATTTTCCACTAATTAGAATGAAGCGACGCAGTGACTCAGTTGGTTTGTGTGAATGGGTGAGTGATTGTTTGATGTTAAGTGCTTTGAGTGCTCATTGGAGGTAGTACTGCTGTTTGAATGTGACCTATTAAAATAACATTTATCATGCATGGTCTAATAGTACATTGGTTGTTTAAAGGTTGTGCATAAGGTAATTACTTATGTATGTTAATGTTCTAATATGTTTTGTCACATTGACACTTCTTTAACGCAAAAAATCCGATATATTTTGGCTTTGCTCTTCTTTTAAATTGAATATATGCTGTTTTACCTTATTATGTCTCCGCACGGTAATATAAACAAGATGTGTTTTTTAACTCTAATCATTGGGATAATTTCAAACCTGGAACTGCCTAACGTTAAGCTACTGCTAATGTTTTAGCCATCGAGTGAGTGAAAAAAAACAGTGTAGTACAGAACATTTCATCTTTAAGGACTATTAAACATTTTTAAATGAGACCAGGGATGGTATTTGATAGAATAATCGACTAATGACTAACTGTAACAGTTTTTTGACACTTGCAATCTTTTTTTTGCTTTATATTTGCTTTGTTTATGTTTTTTTTTTTTATTTTTTGACTTCATCAGGGAGTCCCTTAAAGATTCACCGCTCATTTGTAAATTTCACCCAATAGGAACTACATTAGTTGTCTTGAGCTGACCAGTGAAAGTGTTTCACACGTGAGGAGAATAAAATCTAAAACAAGATTTCCTTAGTTCCAAGTGCGGTATTCTCTCCTGAACCTTGTGTGGTAATGATGGGAGTTAATCAAGCAAGGACATTAAGTAGTCTGTAAATTGTTTGTAACTCTTTTGTCACTTTATTTCAACCTAAAAAAGTCAAATAATTGAAAATAAAATTCACTGACAAGTTAACTACTAAAATTCTACATTCTAGTGCCTTAAATTACTCAATTTTGCCTACTAAAAACCTTTAATTTGTATCATTTTTCTGTGTTTAAGTGGAAAGTGTAGGCTTTTTACAAGAGAGATACTTGTAAATCTTGTAATAATAAGGACAATGAGCCTGTTTTAATAGAAAATGCACAATAAATTAATAAATGACAAATGAGCACTTCCTATGTGTTTGCTTTGGCCCGAATGCCTTTTAGCTATACTAACCATTTCACTAAATGATTAGGTAGTATGTCACTGAGCCAGCCAGACTGTTGCATTATTAATGATGAGTAATTTGTCACTCGACATAACATTGCACATTAATATTCAAAATTGACATGTACATATGGTGTGTTACAACATGTTCATTTGCTAGCGAAGATTCTCATTCAATTGAAAATATAACTTCTCACAAACTAATTCTGGCTTTGTTCAATCCAATAATACTCTCAATACTGTCAGTCTCAATTGGTCTACCAAGCTTTCCACACCGTTTAATTCCTCCTTTGTGGTGTAATAGCAGCACTAGAATGACTAGAGTTATTCAGAGATTTTATGAGTTGAGCCAAATTACCAAATTCCCAGTGTACAAATCAAGGAATATTTCATGCACACTTTAATTTTGGATCTTACAAAATGATTGAAAAGGTGGGAAGTAGACAGTTATCATTGTTTTTGTAATGTGTGCTTTTCTGTTTTTGTGGAAAGGAACATTTTTAGCCCTTTAAGATCGAGGCAAGATCAATTTGACTATTTTCACAATGTAATTTCCTTTACATCGTCATGTTTTTTTTAGGAAAAACATCACTTTACATATGTTAATTAATAGGATGGGAAACGACATCACTTTTCACATATGTGTAATTAATCATGTCATTTTGAAATTAAAATGTCAACTTAAGAAAAACCTAAAAGACTAAAATATTGCAAATAATTAATCACTTTTCATTAAAAATAATAGGATATTTTGATTAAAAACGGATTTGACCTCTTCATCAACATCAACATGTGTGACTTTGAGGGTAATATGCATAGCTGTTAAATATTGAAATAATAAATCAAGGACAATAATGAAGAAAGAAAAAAAAAAAAAAAAAAAAAATACAAATAAATTGTATGTGTAAATCTAAGAAACAATTAACAATTAAAAATTTTCGTCTATACTAATTCGTGCTGTTCGTTGAAATTCTGTTCATTAGAAAACATTAAAAAAAGAAAGAAGCAAAGAAAAAAAAAAAAAAAAAAAAAAAATCACTTATAAAAAAAGGATGATTTGATAAACATAGACTTTCAATAACATGTTGATTTAATATGCATAGCTGTAATTGAAGTATGCACGGAGCTTAACTTTGAAAGAAAAGAATGACATTTAATCTTTGTTTCAGTCAAGTTTACCATTTTCTGTCTTACTTTATTGGGGTTATTAGACTTTGAAAGAGGAGCAAAGAAAATCCTTTATAGCAATTAACTGGCTCATATTTTATTTCACAATGCTGTGTATTGGTCTTGGCTGCTGTAAAATGAGACCGCTGTTTTCAAGCCTTGTTAATGATGCTGCAAAGAATAGAAATGTATAATATATTTCTTCTCATTTAAATTTGAGTGTGTACAACTTAATTTTCTTTGTATGTAAGCATATAATTTGGGTCCCAGAATATGTTTGCCTGCAGCAAAATGAGATTTAATGTTAACATACATACATACGTACGTACGTACATACATACATACATACATACATACATACATACATACATACATACATACATACATACATGCATATAAGAATATATGCAAGAATGCAATAATGTTTTTATTTATTACTGAAAAGGGTGAAATTATGATTACGAAAAATGATTTGGTAGAAAACATGATTTATGATTTTTTGTTTTACTATCAATGTTTCTTCACTGGTCAAATAAATCAAATTAAATAAAAAATACAGTTGAGGATTTTTTGTAACTGTCTTAATTGTCTATTGACTGGAAGAATCTAGTCTCTGGATAATTATCGTCTTTTATATTGACATTTTACATTAACAAACAAAAACTGTATTAACCAACAAATGGGAATCTGGTATGAACAATTTCACTCAAGCCTTCTGTATACAATTTCACTCAAGCTCTTTCTTTGGAGTAAATACAAGAAACTCAGGCTACATAGACCACTTCAAAAGCCAAAGACAGCAGGACATGTGTTTTCTTCATATTCTGCCTCTCTCTTTCCAAATGTCAGAAGTTTGACTCCAGCCGCGTGTGCGTCTACAGCCATTACACCTTCACTGGCACCTTTTCTGTCAATCAATACTGCCTTTGAAACTACCTCACAGATGCTCCGATGTAGTGGCCTGTCTTCAGACTATAGATCTTAGCCGCTTGTCACTTCTTGATGGATTATTGTCCATTTTGAAGGTCAATTTTAAATGGCAAATTTCAGAAGAACGTAAGCGACAAGACCACTTCCGTCATTCTGTCAACTAAACCCATATGACAGGTTCTTGCGTTTTTTGTGTGTGTGTTTTTTTCCAAATCACTATTTTTGTTGTAATGGTTGTCCCTGTGGTAAATATTTATCTTTGTTTTACAGCCATAATTTGCTTTTTGTGGAGGAAAACAAAAGAAATACAAGATTAAGATTATAGGAAGTAGTTTTGAGTTAGACAGTGGAATCTGTCTGCACAAAGGCATCATAAAGCAACTTACCATTGAAAATGCAGTTTAAACCAGTGATGCCCAAACTTTTACCCATGGTGGGTCAAATTTAATAGATTATTTACTTGTTGAGTCAAAATGTTCTACATTGAAACTAGGGATGATTCACTTCAGTCACAATTCAATTAAGTTTTTGATTTTGTTAAATTTTGTTAGTTTATCTAAATTAACTTTTTTTAACTTAAGACACAAATCAAACCATGACATTTAAAACAAAGCCACTGTTGTTAGTGCTTAGAACTAGTGTTTTTTGTCAACATTCAAACAGCAAACAGTCATATTTAGTGTTCATATTCAGAGGTCCGTCCACCCATCATTTGTCAACGCAACATAATAATGCACATTCAGTCAGATCTGGCACAAGTTCACGCTTTGTTTCTTTAAACACTGTGACTATTCTTGTATTATTGTGTGTATTATACAAATACAGTGTGTGTGTTTAATCAGTGGCTGCCTGAGCAAAACTGATCGATTCTGGCCTTTCGATTCGATTGCTGCATACTTCGATCGATTTTCAAAGTTTTCTATCAATTTTCCATCCCTAATTAAGGACCAAACCTAATTTTGTTTTGGACCTTGCCATGTGGTATCTAAAAAAGATTTTAAAATTCCTTGATTTTTGTGGTGACTAAACATACTAAATTTTAAACTACACAGATACATTTAAACAATATTTATTTGAACTGCCCTCCACCTAGTTGAAATTAAATTGCCCAGTAGAATAGTGTAATGTCACATGAACAGAACGCATGGCTGCTCATGTGGAACTGAGGAAAATGTTTGGAATGAGTTGAAAAACACACATACTTAGGAACACATTTGCTTTAGAAAGATCCACTACTGATTCGCTAATTACGAGATAACAATATCAGTAGTTTAAAACAAACCGTGTTTAGAATTAGCTTTTTCAACAGGCTAACTGCAACAAATCTCCATAATTTCATTATTGGTTATATGAAAATTCTGACTCTCAAAAGTGAAAAAACATTCTTTAGGCTCTCTGGTTTACAATTTGAAACCCTAGAGCTTCAGCCTTCATTGAAAAACTGTTCCTTTAGCTGTATTTTTCACATTGCATAAAGCTTATCTAACCTCAGCTAGAATGTATGGTTTTAACTATATATTTTTGCAGAATTGTGCAGTTGACTTTTCACGTCCAGAAAGTTACATAGTGCACCTTTAAACATTTTTCTTTTACCAAAGCATTTACTCATTTGAATTTCCATTATGTTTCTTGAAAAGTGCTGACTCCCCAGTGATGTGGAGTAACGGCACAAAAATAATTAGTCATGAGCTCAAACCAATTTCTCCAACAATATACACACAAACACCAACTGTAATGCAAAATGGATCAGCCTTTTTCATTTTCGCTCTTGTTCGGTTTGCAAATGAGCTCAAGTGTCACTGAAAGCCTGTGATAAGGGACAGAATAGTGAGTGACATACAAGTGCCTTCCCCCTGCGCCATGTTAGATAAGACGGCCAATTCTGCTGCTCATATCTGCTGTTGGACTCAATGAAGGGGTGCGGGGGCAGAATAACCTTTCACCAGCAACGCCCCCTGTACTACTGGTTTCTTTAAGCTTCATTCAGTTAACTGGTCAAAGATTGGATACAGCAACCTTTAGATTCTGTAAGTCTCGCAGTTTTTTCATTGAAAAATGAGCACGAGTCTTATAGTTGTAGGAAGACATCTTTCTTGTCCAAAAATGCTCTAATCTCCTATGTTTTTCAATCAGACAAATAGTCTGTAATTCTGCTAAATTATTTGTGTTAGTTTGAACAAGCACCTCTGCCCAAACCACAATGCTGCAATATGATTGGTCTGGTTCATTGTGGCCATCTTTAGTCATTGCCCACTTTGTATCTTTCAACCCAACTAAACCAAATTTACATTAACAATTAACATTATTGTTTTATGTAACACTCAATATTGTTTATTTGTATTGATTTGTCTGAAGCAGCCGGAACTAGCTTAATCGAGTATTTACGACTTTGAAATAATAATAAACTTTACTATCATTTGATTGGTTGAAATCTGAATGGGAGTTTTGTGTGTACGTTTTATTCACGACAAATAAACCTATATAAGAGCATTAAAGCTAATGGTAAGAGTGTGTTCGGTACAAAGTGAGCAATGACCGGGCTCTCTCTAGATGGATTCTCTAGATTTTGTAGAGGTTGCAATAGTGTCCAACAAGAATCAAATGTTTGAATGTAACAGAACTGGCCTATTATATATATTGTATATTTAATATAAGAGCTTGCTTGACATTTTAATAGTGGCAAAACAAGACCATTTCTGTTTGATCATGCAAATAGTTTTTCTCACTTTTCAAGACTCATGTGACAGTGAAAAAATCCTATTTGGTCCTCATTCCTGATAACTGAACGTTTGAGGGTTTAATTTTACACTTGTAGACTCACTGCACTGTTGGAAACTGAAAAAGTCTGTGATAAATGATGGTGCCTTTAGCCAACATTGACTTCAACTGTTAAATATGTTAGCGTAAAATGCTTTAAAAGTTGCTAAATCAATCAAAATCGTTTCAATTCTTAGAATGAACAAATTTATTAGTTAGTAAATGAACTACTTTTTTTTTTAGACGTTTTTAGACTGCAAACACTGCTGTTTTTCAAGAATGTTATCTTGGGTAGTTTTTGTTCATACTAAGCTTTTGATATACTGTAACTGTAAATGGTTGAATTGGACAGGCAACACATACAATAATTCAGAATGTTCCCTTTTTAAATTAGTTGCTTATTTTGTAACTTAATAAATAAATAAAAAGAATAACAAAAAAATCGATCAAAGACCAACTGCTTGAACAATGGGAATTATATATTTTTTCTATTATTTGAAGTTCTTGACCAAACACTATATATTGATCCCATCGTGTTGTGTCCAGTTTACTGTGAAATAGTGCCCTGCTTCTGCATCTGTTCCTTTCACCTTTTTCCGTTGCGTCAGAGCTCCATGTGTCTGAAACCTCATCCATATTTTACATGACAAGACTTGAACCACTGCAGTTGTTGAATCCCTGCATTTCACCGTGACGTCGGCTGGAGTATACCTCGTACAGTGGCAGCTCAAGTGTGATGGGGCAAAGACAGGTGTTGATTTAGGCAGGAGCTATACAGAGCCCCAATGCAAAGCCCGGTTGTTTGTGTGAGCGTGCTCTATGGCTGCTGGGCTGCACGGACGAACAACTTTGACCAATTACTTGTGCAAGCTGGCTACGTCTTTGGGGGGAAGCACATATAGACTAGAGCTGTGTATCATCCTCTTGGTCAGGCTTTTGAAATGGTCTGTAATTACTGTTTTTCCAACTCCTGGGCAGGTGGAAATGTGAGCCTCTTCTGGGGTTATACTCAGTAATCTGATCAGGTTAGGTTGTGTCAGAGATTACTGCCTCATAACGTCTTGGTTTGCTTTATTTTTCAAGATTTAATTTAAGATTGTTCACAGTTATCAACAGTGAAATGCATATACTGTATATAGATACAGTATATAGCTTTCTTTCACACAAACTTCAATTTCCAAAACAATCACAGAAATAAAACAATAATTACCACTTTATTTTTAGTACACATTAATTAGACTTGACCAAAGACTTTCTTTGTTCAAGAATAAATGATACATTACTGACGGAAGTTTATAAGGATATAGTACTTGTTAAGGAGTTAAGGTTAGTAGCTGTAATAAACTTTTTCATTCATTAATTTTTTGTTTGTTCATAATAGGCTTAAGTCTTTATTGCTTTAGTAACACGAAAGAGCCCATGCATTGATCCTCACACTAAATAATTAATTTTTGTCCACCGTCTGAATAAATGATCAAACTCCTGGACATGTTAAAGATGAAATGAATTGAAACCATCTTGTTTATATATATAATTTATTTTTTAATTGAGTTTATTTTTGGAAAAACTGTAAAAAACAAACAAACACCCTGTCATTCAGGCAAAGCTGTACTGTTTTTTGTAATCTTATTTTTACCAAATAAAATTTGGGCAGATTTGAAAATTTGATATTTTTTGTGTCCCTCAAAACTAGGACTGCCGACTAAAAACATGTCCCATTGACCGATTAATCCACTAAAAAGGGGCGTGGCAAAGACTCTGAAGCTAAAAGTAGAGTTGTCAAAAATATTACAAATCAAAGCTTAAACTGGTTTTGAAATTAGATACTCATTTGAACAAATACTGAAAACATGAACAGGACAAACATTTGAACAAAACCTGATGTTTTTTGAAAGAAAAAGAAAATCACATTTTCTGAAAAGTTTTAAAATGATCTTGAGTTTCATCAAAACTGATTTGAAACTAAAATGTTTGATCATAAACTTGGATTTAGTGTTAAAAATGTCAGTCCGTTGTATAAAATTCTGACTTTCTAATTTTGATTGTGGTATCGAGAATCAAGTTTATTCTTTAGTATCAAAATCGGGTTGGAAATCTTATAAAAATGCAAAACAGACCAAAGATTCTGTTGTTGCTGAATACAAACCCTTTTAATCTAAATAAAAGAATGGTCGATTAATAACATTTTGGTCGACCAAGACTCCTTTGACCGATTAATCAACTAAACGAATAAAGAACTACAGCTCTAGAGTCAGCGAAAACTACAAAATTGCAGCTCCACAAAGAATCCAGTGACATGTTTGTGGTCCAAAGAGTTCAGAAACTGTCCAGTCCAGAAACTGTTTGAATTTTAGAAAATTTTAGTCAGGTTTTAAGAAAAATAGTCTCTCATGGTAAGGAGTTGAAGCTAAAAGGTGTAGTTATCTTTTGAATTGTGGCTTTTTTGAAATTGTTTGCTTTTGAAATTTCTCATTCTAATTAAACCTTTTTTTATACTCACCTAAATATTTACAATTAGCTTATACATTTAACAAATGATTGTCCTAGTTTTTTTTGTTGTTGTTCATTAAGACTGTACTGTAAGCCATTTGAGCATGACACTTTGTAAGATACAGTTTGGAAAATGCAGCTATAAATATTGACTTAGACATAGTTCAGCCATAATATTTTTAGCTTTCAGTACAGAGTCAGAATGCTTTTTCCACTAAGGAGACAGAAAACTTTTAGGATGTTTTGTGGAGCACAGATTTGTCCTCTGGTCACAGATTCTGGTTTCCTGGTCTGATATAATGAGCGGGACCTTCAGCAGCTGTATAAACAATGTGACTACTACAAGGTTAGGATAAAGGTTAAGGTCAAGGTACACTCTATTGTCCCCATAGGGAAACGGACATCTTTTCAGTTAGAGCGACTTTCACTGTCTTTCACACTCAATGTGAAGCACCTTTCAAATGCTTTAAGACAGACCATCACTTCCTCTGTGAATCCAGGACTGTCAGTGGGATACTGAAAAACACCTCAGATACTTGAGAAAATTCAACCATTGGAGGAAAGTTTGAGAATATAATTTATAGAGGTAGACTTTTCTCTAACAATGCGTAATTGGATAATTTGCCATACATTGCACACCTTCATTGGAATCTCATCTGCCTCCCAGTGTGCAGAACAGTGATTTGCTTTTTTTTATATTTAGTAAGAAACTAGAACATATGCAGATCAGTAATTTACCTTTTGTTCATTGTAAAACACAAAGTTGATCTAAAACAACTTAAAAATAGAAACAGCTCTACTGACTTCTGGTTCAAAACTGCAGAAGTGATAAGCCCCTCCTCTTCATTTTAAAATGTAACTGTAAAGAGCAACAGATTTTAAATAACAAATGATTATTGTTGGAAAGTGGCTATGGGACAGTTTGAACCATATACGCGTTACTTTGAGTATTAATGTTTTGAAATATATCAAGTAAATACAGAGAAGTGGGAGGGATAGGTGGTAGGTGAGAATGGGGATTTTTGAGCACATGAGCTCCAGCTGAAGAACAATACTAGATTACTCAAACATGGATGAATTAATTCAAATATAACTTTGAGTAAACTAATGATGAAGGGAGGCCATTACAGCAAGGTTAAAAACTTAGAAAAGTGAATTTATAAGATTATATTGTGAAGAAAAAACTATAAGTAAAATAATAGAAAAAACAACTTTCTGCTATTTTTGATATTTAACCCCACAACGAAATATTTGATTTTCTTTCAGTTCCATTTTTAACATTATGAAAAACACTTTCTACATACTTAAAAGTAAAGTTATTAAAACAGCCACATAAAAGCTATATGTATATATTTATAGATATTTTTTTTTTCTGATTTTTATTAAATCCAATTTTATTCAGTATATCAATTCAAAATTATTCAATTTAAATACATTTAAATATAACTAAACTGTAAGAAACACACTTCAATCTGTGCTATTTAACACAGAAAACCATGTTTCTTCTTCCGAAGTCTGACTTCTGTTCCAAACCATGTTTTTATTGATTTCCACCAGATTGCTGGTGGAAATCTCCAACTAAAAAACAAAGCCTCCAGGGCCGGGCACTCTGGTTTCCCCACCAACCAATAACATGCACATTAGAAACGCTTGGTGGTGGTCAGAGGTTGAGGCGCCAGGTGTTTAGGTAAATTGCATCTGCTGAGCTGCCCCAGGGCTGCTTACTATCATGAGTGAATAAAGGAGGGTTGCTGTAAACCATCTCACTGTGAAGTGCTTTGTGATTTTGTCTATGCACACTATGCACTTACTTACAAAGTTTATAGCATATATAGTTTAGTTGTAATCTAATAATCTTGATACCTCTTATTCCTAACTGATTGTTTTGCATGGTAAGCAAATTTCTAGTTCTAAAGGATTTCCCTAATGTTGTTCTGAATGACTGAGCTAATTTCCCTTGTAACAAATTCCCTGTGTGTTTTAGCGGTACATGTCTGTTTGAACAAAGATTAGAGGGAAACCCAAGTCTGCACAGCACAGTAACTACAATCTGCTCTTTAAGTTGCCTGGGTGTCTCTGCAGCTCTAACTAAATGCTTAGGCTGTACAGTAGTAGTGAAGGCTGGGCAGGTGCTGTGGCTGATAAACTGTTGTTCTTACTGTTCTGATTTTCCTTCATAGCCTGAGGATTCCCAGAGCTAAAGGCTTATTCACATCACACGGTTTCCTCCAGAATGAATTACCTCCGACAAGAAGCTTATGCTCTAAGTGCTACTTGTGATTCTGATGAGAAACTACAGTTCTCCATCTATCCCACGTGGCAAGAAAGTCAATTAAAACAGTTTGCTAAATCAGAACGCAAAGACAGTTCCAGCAGTCTTCATTACTTCAATTTTAATTTTACATGAATCTATTGAGAAACGATCTTGTTGCTTAAAACGATAATGAAAAATTGTGAATGTTTTTAACACAGCTAGGCCAAGCGTCAAGATATGGGCATATTTTTGAAGTGTTTTTAGAACGGCACAGTGGACCTTCGGAAACATGTTTACAGCTCTCTTGTGTATCTTGTGTAAATGTACTTTCAAATCAAAATATGATAGCCTATATATATTTTTGACTTTCATCTTTTTGTTTAGTCTTAGGTAGCAAATATAAACACATTTTACACAGACAAATTTAAAAATAGAGTGCCAGGGTTTCTCAGGAGAGCTGTTGTCTAAACTGGGCGCGTTTTCTACTGGAAGGCAACTGAGAAAGACTAAACATGCGCATACTTCACATACACTTCTCATTTAACAGACCTTTTCACATTGATTCTGTAGTTAAGTTAATACAGTTAGTTCCCATTAGTTCCCTTCTCTTTATTTTTTATCATAAGCAGTCAGCAGTAGCAGTCAGTGAAGTAATGTTATTAGTAGTAAAAATGAAAATGCTTTCCTAGTTTTCTGTATGCCTTGCTCTAAATGCAGCCCACATATGACTTGGACCAAACCATAATTATGTATAGTTTTTATGCATCATTTCTTTATCATTTAGATGGTGGAGCCTCTGGCATGAATATTAGCCCAATACTGGCAGCCTATATTTCATCTAATTTAAATGCCTCAGCACAGCTAGACATCTAATTAGAATCCAAGCTTTTGCCAGGTAACTACTGAAGCAGTGAAGATAAATAAAAAAAAGTCACATTTGTGCCTGATTGAAAAGAATATGTGATTCTCTTCTATTTTTTGTTTTTAGAAAAGAAAAAAAAATTTTTGTTTTTTTTTTTCCTCTAAATTCTAGAAGCTTTTTGAAATCATTTGTATGCATGACAGACAGCTATGGCAACATGAAGGGGCTACTTTATATGCTAATTAACCAGCGTTTAGCTGAAGCTCAGCATGAACCAGTCTGTCTATACGTTCAATAAACATCCTGGCAGGACAAGTTGACTGGATAGTTCTTTTTCATTTTTTAGTCTTAGTATATATATTTATATTCAATAGTAGTTCAATAGTAACTGATAACTGAGTTATTAATTGAGACACATTCTAAAGATTCCTAAAGATTCTTAGGGGGCCACAGGAGTTAACGTCAGTATTATGGGACCTGCTGTGCCAAACTTATTTTTCTGTTAACCTTGTTATAACTGCCCTCTCATCATTAGTTTAGTCAAAGTTTATTAAGAATGATTTGCATGTTTGAGCAATGTTGTATTGTCCTGCAGCTGATGATGACTTCTCATAAAAGCCATGTCATCACCTACCACCTAAACAATTCAAATTCATAGTGAAGCATGTATGGTTCAAAATGGTCACATAGACACTTTACAACAACAACAAAAAATACAAATTTAAAATCAGCTGCTTGTTGCATTAAAATCTTATAATGAAGAGACGGGGCTTTTCAGTTCTGCAGTTTTGCACAGGAAGTAAATGGACCTTTTTCTATTTGCAAGCTGTTTTCGATTCAGAACCTTTGCCACGCCCCATTTGTAGTTGATTATTCGGTCGGTGGGACTGACTTCTCCAAACTGTAGTACTGACTTCTTTGGCAACAGTTTGTAATCCTTTGTTTAAGTAAAAATTGATTGAAATTCAAATTCAGTTCAAAACACGATTGCTCAAACATGCGAATTTTCAACTCTGGGGCTGATAATGAATTGAAAGCTCATAAAAGTTGATTTTGGTATAGTTATCTTTAGGTTAAGCCAGAGGTGCTCTTAATGATATAGCAATTGATTATTGTTTCGTATGATGTATTGTTACTTTGTTATTATAATTATTGTTTTGTACGATGTATTGATATTTTTTTTTATTATTAGTTTTATTTAATTATTTTCATCACTTTGACACACTTCTCTATTCAAAACATTTGCAAATGCTCACAATCCAAAGCAGAGCTACTGTCTCCTGAGAATAATTCAAATGCAGAATGTTTTATTTAACTCTGCGGCTCAGAAGTTCTTTTTTCAGTGGCCAAAGTAATTTAGTGAAGTCTGCAATTGGATTCAGGCTTTACACATAATTTTTACCCACAAGAAGTAGTAAGACTTCAATTGATATTTATTAGTTTTATTTTGTGAAAATTAAGATTTACTAGAATACACATTACAGAAGCTCAGATTTCTTTCACATAATTTAAGTTCGATGAAGAAGATTGACAGATTCTAAGGAACCCTGATATGTTCTTGTAAATCATTCCTACAGTCTGTGCTCTCTGCTGAGTCCCACTGTCGCTACATGATTCTGATGTTCACTCTCTGGTGTATGATTTGACACGCTCAAAACATGTAGTTGTTCTCTGTTATAGTTTCTGTTTTGAAAAGCAGCATTAAGGCTTTCTGTTGTAAATTCAGTGAAGAAGAGACATGTTTCTGAATGAGAGTTGTGTTCTTTGAAGAAAAGCCAGAGAGAGATGAGGAGTGTTCCAAATGATTAGATGAGGGGTGTCAAACTCAAATGGACCTGGGGCCAAATATATCATAATCATAGGTTGTAGAGGGCCACATTAAAATATAGGTCCCTCTCTGCTATGTTTATATATGGCAATTAGTCTATATAACACTTAATATAACATTTAGTTTAGTTTAGATTAGTCTTTATTTGTCAGGGATTATGTACAAAATGCATTAATCTTAACAAAAGAAGAGATTAACTGCACCAGATTTAGCTATTGCTACTTTCCATCTGCAGTCCCTGGGCAGGTGAACACACAATACAATTTACATACATTTGTTCATAAATACATAAGCAGTGAAATATACGATTTCAATACTCATCACAAATAATTAAAAAAAATAGTTGTGCATTTTACAGTTTAAAAAATACATTTCATTTGGTTTAATTTTATTTACTAATGTTGACACATTTGATTGTCAAGAATGTAGTTTTTTTAAGTTTTGTGTGAAAATATTTATTTATTTCAGACTGTCTGGAAGCTGATTCCACTGTTTGATAATTTAGAAGGGAAAAGCAGTCTGTGCAAAAACAGATGATCTTTTCGGAATTGCACAGTTTCTGTTCGAAGTGGACCGAGAGGATCGAGTTGTTTGTTCTGAACAGAGTTTGATAAATCTGTTCAAGGGCGGTGGACCAGTGTTATTCACAATCTTGAAAAGAATTAATTTAATTGAATTGACCTTTATTTAACCCGGGAAGTCCCACTGAGATTCAGAATCTCTTATATTTGCTAAAATTAATAATCTTGGGAAGTCCTCAGAGACGACTGTTGTTGTGATTTTGGGCTATACAAAATTAAATTGATTTGATTTGATTTGATTTTGCAGGGGAGCCCTGGGGGAAGGGTCAGGGGAGGCATTAATGGACATGTTTTTAGTTGTAGGAGGAAACCGGAGTACCCGGAGGAAACCTACGCATACACGGGGAGAACATGCAAACACCACATAGAAAGGCCCCGGGCGGCCCAGGAGTCGAACCCTTGCTATGAGGCCAGAGCGCTAACCGCTGTGCCACCGTGTCGCCCCAATTCATAGGTTTGAATAAACAATTAAATTGTCAAAACGGAGCATTTTGTATTTACTAAGGATATTGCAATGATGGTAATGCAAAGATTTTTATCAGGTGCCTTTAGTGCCTGATTATAGGCAGATCTGAGAGGTCTGAGTGAGGTCTCGTTGGCCTGAGACCAGTAGGATTAACAATAAGTTATACTGTCTGTGGAATAATCACTGCATTGAAATAAGTGAAAGAAGTCAGACAGTTCCTCATATGCCTCAAAGCGGAAATATTATTTTTGATTGAGTTGCACACTTTAATAATGTAAAGCACATTAAAGATAAAGTTTGGTCTAAGTAAACTCCTAAATATATTTAGGTTCCGTAAGTATTTATTTTTTCTCAGTTAGCAAAATTAGGTAGACCTTTCATTTTGTTGGTCTTGGAGAAAAACATACTGACAGTTTTTTTAATGTTTAGTTTTTAGACAGGAGGATTGAAGCCAAATACAAATTTTGTCCATGGCAGATGTTAGTTTGTCGGCCATTGCTGTGTGTTATTTCCATGTGCATAGATGACTGCATCGTCTGCGTACATGAGGATATCTACATCTCTGCACACACTCGGAAGATCACTGGTGTAAAAACTAAACAACAAGGGTCCCATAGTAATATACTGTATGTCCAGATTAATATTGCGTAACTAGATTTTATAACATTATAATATATTGTATAGACTTTCCTTTCAAGAAAATTTTGGACAAATTCTAAGCAAGTGCAGTTCCAGTTATAGTCAAATCTCAGCAAGATAAGCCTTTATATTTCCATAGGCCCATTCTGGTCTATGTGGCTCCTCTTGTTGGCGCTAGTTGTCTTCTTCCAGTTTGACAATTCTGGATTAGATTAACGAAGCCCCCTGTCCAGATACTAAATGTTTGAACAAAATAATCAAAGTAAGCCAAGTTTATACAAAAATGTTTTAAATGAAATCTCTGCTAAGTAGTTTTATAATGTCACTTTTTTTTTTCTCACAGACCAGTAAGTGATGCTCAGCCTGCCCTGCCACAACATCAGAGTGAGGGCCAGAGGATGATTGTCCCGTTCAAGCCACTGATGAGGAGAATTGATGTCAGTGGAGTGCGGTGAAAGGGGAATGGGAATGGACTCTCCTTCACATGGGCTGGTACGTGGATTTATTAAAGGTTTGAGTCCCAGAGGGTGTCGCCCAGGCTGCAGTCGCCTGTGATGAAAACCTGCAAATGAACAGATATCAAATCTCTTAAGATAAACGATTCAAGATCAAGATTCTTTATTTGTCCCGAAGGAAATTTGTCTGGACAAACAGACTGCCACACACAGAAAAAGACAATAAAGAACAAACATAGACAGTCAAGTAACACATTTACAGAAATATTCCATCACCATCAGCGCTCTGTTCTGTGGCCTGTATTTAGGAGGTTCACTGATATTGGAGGAATGAGTTTTTATACCTGTTCAGGTATCTTTTTTGTTTCTTGTTGGAACTCTATAGCGGCGTCCGATGGAGCAGCTCATATTGGGAGAATAAGACATGAGAGGGTCAGTGATAATTTTTCTAGCCTGTCTGATGACTATCTCTCAACATCTGCTGTAAAGATGGATGTTCTTTGACTCCCATTACTTTAAGCCCTGTCCGCACTAGTCTGTTCAGTTCTGATTTTGATTTAATGGACAAATTACCAACCACACGCACATACCATATCTTATAACACTTTCGACACAGCATGATAAACACAAGCATTATTTCTGCTCCACTCCAAAAACTCTCAGTCTTCGCAAGAAATACAGTCTTTGTTGTATTCTGCTGCAGACTGAGTTCACGTGGACATCCCAGGCCAAGTTGGAGTCGATATGGACACCCAGTTGGAGTCGATATGGACACATTCAGTCTTCAAGGGCACTCACGTACAAAAGCTCCATGCAGGCTTAAGGAATTTAAGTTTATTGATTGAAATTGATTTCTCAGTTTCTTGAGTAAATACACAAATTTACTGCTACAGTTGTGAACCATGAGAAATTAATCAATGTTTCAAACTATTACCCTTTCAAGCTTTGATACAAGCAAACAGTAATTGACCGATTTTCACAAAATTGTGGCCAGATCATTTCTCTTTCTTTGTAGTTAGAGAGTGAAATAGGATAGTAGCGCCATTGATATGGTGATATTAAAAAAAAAAATATATATATATATATATATATATATATATAGCCATGGTGGTGGATGTGGCAATGCCAAGTGATGGCAACATCAGGAGAAAGGAGCATGAGAAACTAGAGAAATACCAAGGGCTCAGAGAAGAGCTGAAGAAGGCTTGGAAGGTGAAGGCAACAGTGGTGCCCGTGGTGATCGGTGCACTGGGGCCGTGACCCCCAAACTGGATGAGTGGCTACAACATATCCCTGGATCTACATCCGACATCTCAGTCCAGAAAAGTGCAGTCCTAGGAACAGCAAGGATACTGCGCAGAACCCTCAAGCTCCCTGGCCTCTGGTAGAGGACCCGAGCTTGTAAAGCGGATGAGACTACCCGCGTAGGGTGAAAGGGATCATTTTTATATATATATAATATATATAATATATAAACATCACAGACAAACTTGCAATGTAATTTTTCAAGTAAGCTTTAAAGGTGCACTATGTAACCTTTCTAGTGGGTGATGCATAGTATGTCTCCTTGGAGATGTAATTGTTTTGTGTGGACTGTTCCACAGTAAAAAAATAAATTGATTTTTCTGAGTGTGGTTGACTCTCCACCTCATCTCAACCTTGATGGTATCTACTATTTGTTACTATGCATATTAACACCTTAGATCTGTTCCCAGTGCATGTTGGACTTCGCCAGGGCTGCCTTTTGTCACCGGTTCTGTTCATTGTTTGTATAGACAGAATTTCTAGATGCTGTCAGGGTCCGGAGGTGTCTGGTTTTTAGACCATAGGATCTCATCTCTGCTGTTTGCAGATGATGTTGTGCCGATGGCTTCTTCAAACCAGGACCTGTAACATGAACTGAGACGGGTTGCAGCTGAGTATGAGCTCCTCCAAATCCGAGGCCATGGTTCTCGTCTGGAAAAAAGTGCCTTGCCCTCTCCAGGTTTGTTGGAGGGTCCTTGCCCCAAGTGGAGGAGTTTAAGTATCTCGGGGTCTTGTTCATGAGTGAGGGAAGGATGGAGCGTGAGATTGACAGGCGGATCGGTGCAGCGTTGGCAGTGATGCGATCGCTGTACCGGACCGTTGTGGTGAAGACGGAGCTGAGTCGAAAGGCAAAGCTCTCGATTTACCGGACAATCTACGTTCCAACCGTCACCCATGGTCATGAGCTTTGGGGTAATGACCGAAAGGACAAGATTGCAAATATGTACAAGCGGTCGAAATTTGTTTTTTCCGCAGGGTGGCTGGGTGCTCCCTTAGAGATAGGGTGAGGAGCTCAGTCACACGAGAGGAACTCGGAATAGAGTCGCTGCTCCTACACGTCGAGAGGAGCCAGCTGAGGTGGCTCGGGCATCTGTTTAGAATACCTCATGGAGGTGAAGTCCCACTGGGAGCAGACCTCGAGGAAGACCCAGGACGCACTGGAGGGACTCTGTCTCTCGGCCTGCCTGGGAACGCCTCGGGATTCCCCCGGAAGAGCTGGAGGAATTGTGTGTGGATAGGGAAGTCTGGGCCTTCCTGCTCAGACTGCTGCCTCCGCGACCCGACTCCGGATGAAGCGGAAGAAAATGGATGGATGGCATATAAACACATGTAATACCAAACAGTGAGACATCTGAGATAATTCAAAAACATCTATACAGGTGACAGACCCTCCAACAGAAAAGTTACATAGTATGTTTCTCCCCATGTATTTATTAAAATGCCTTATGTAAATCAGTAATTCACGTTTATTTTACAATACAAACTTGATAAAAAATAACTCAGAAATAAAAACAGATTAATTGACTTTCTGTTCAAAACTTGTCAATGTAAAACTTTTTTGTAACATGCAGCGGATTTTAACTCGGTCATTCTTATTGTTGGAAAGTAGCTTAATGACAAATTTGAACCCTACATGCTTTACTTGGAATTTGTTTGTTGGTGAGTAAAGACGGACAAGTGGGTGGAGGTAGGTGGTAAGTTAAAACATATATTTTTTTAAGCACTATACCATCTGTTGCAGAACAATAGGAGATTACCCAAAGATGCATGAATCAATCCAATTACAACTGCAACTAAATATGAGAACACAGTTATACCATGATTAAAACTCAAAAAGGTGTATTTTACAATATATATAATTGTTTGCTATTTAAACTTGCCAAAACAGACAGTATTGCCAGGATGTGGTCATTAGAATAATCCAAAACTATATTGTTGTCTGAATTGCAGCTAAATCAATGTGAACTAACAATGTCTGTGGCAAAACCAAGCAAAAGGTGTGAGAGCTGAGTTAACGTCTCAGTATACTTTGGTGCAAGGTGTGAAAACATTCTTATTATGCTTAGCTATGTGCGGCTATGCTTAATTATTAAACAGGCACTATTTGAAATACAGTAGCACTCATTCAAAGAAAAAAAGTGTGTGACCATGAGAAAACAATTTCTATTCATCACACTGTCAAATTTGTAAATTATTTATAGTTCTAGTTCAGTTTACATTTAACTGTTTGCTGAATTGGCTTTTCCAAGTCAAGGTAACCCAGCCCTGCACAGCTGAGGCACTATCCCCCAACATCACTCCCAATAATGACTTTAAACTGTGTGTCAAGGTGAGGATGAATTGGATGCACTGAGGCACAGCATGATGTAATATCAGTAATGGCCACTGGTCTGTAAACAAATGTATATGTCTGCTTTAAACTCCATGGGCTGCTCCTCTCCAGAGCTTCTGTGAAATAATAAATGGTCACTAGTGTGCACGGCAAAATCCACTTGTTATTAATGACAGTTCTGGTGGAGCATAAATAGTTTTCATTTTTAGACGATAGAAGACGAACCACTTGAAGAGAGAGCCATTCACCCTCACATTTATTTGCATGCATTTGAATATTTTTGTATATGAAAATATTGAACTGTAATTTGAATCTGGCTCAGTGCACACAGACCTAGAACTCTTTAATAATAGTCATTTGGAAAAGAAATTGCTCATTAAATGTACTGTCACCAGTCATTCATCAAACCGTAGTTGCTGTACTGTACATAATAAAACTTTAAGTACTTCAATTTTGCTCATGTTGTGTGCTACCAATAAAATATGCATGGAGGATATATTGGATTCAATTTGTGCACAATATTACAGTGTAGAAGCCAGCGGAGGCACAAATGAAGCAAGAATGTGATAGTAAACGGAGTAAATGGTGTCATCTTTGGGCAAATATTGATATTATCATTTTTCAGCGACCAGCAACCAAGATGCAAGACTTGACAGATAATTGATCAATATATTTGAGTGATTTGCTTGGGAGCTCCCCCATTGACTTATTAATGTTTGATCAAAGCCTTGATCTTGCGCACCAATGTCAAACTTCTTGTGAAAAAATCTGGAATAAATATGACCAGGCAAATTAGTTCATTACAAATAAATGGTTAAGGTAACTCACACTAGTCTGCTTGATGCAGACATTACAGTTATGTATTATTTTTATGGATAGTTAGTTTGATTAGTTTGCAGATCTCCATTCATGACTCATTATAAAATATTCACTAATATTCATCAAATTGTGTTAGTATATTGACATGGATTAACTTGTGCAGGCCTCAGTAACTTGTGAAAAGTGCTTCAAAACATATTCTGGTGACTAATTTTGAAACTCAGAACACATTGGTAAATGGGCAAATATGAACAGTGTGTAACTGCAGTAAATAGATATAAATACTTATGTTTGTTTACATTTTAGATGACACAAATCATGTAGCACCTTTAATAAGAAAGGTATTTGAGTGAAATCTGCGTTTAGTAGAAGATGATTCGCTTGCTGTTTTGATCCCACAAGGAAAATGCCAAAAGCAAGAAGGTTACTATCCTTGCAGGCAATATTCATAATCAAGGTCTTAGCATAGTTGAATTGCAAAACACTCTTTAATCCAACAACATGTGCAGTACACGTCAGCAACTAAACCGCTGTAGCCTCCAATGCAACCTTCCTCCCATAATGGAGCTTAGCAGTGGAAGATCGCCCTAGTTCCAGAAGTAAATTGCCCCATTGTAAAATGCCATAGGGGTTTCGAAAAATATTATATTATAAGACATATGGTGGGCCAGCCAGCTATGTGCTAACTCAGATCCATAGCACGAATGTTTTCAGTCTAAAAAGCACACCTATAGCTTAAAATTCTGGAAAATACAGTGACCATCTAAGCCCATGCTTGGATGGTCACTGTTGAGCTCCAGTGCTACTACTTTGAAATTACTGATTCGTCTATAGATGAATAAATGTAAAGAACTTAACCGTAGCGAACACAAACTCTTTTCTCACCACTGCCCATGTCCCTGTCCTCGTAACAGAGTTCCCAGTGGAGCAACACAATCTTCAAACATGGTGTGATCCAGCAGCAGCCAGGGAAAGCTTTTAGAAACACCCACATGAAAGACTGAAATTCCAGTGTGTGACAGCTAACAAGAAAGAATGTATGAGAGACCATATCATTTCTCAGGGCCCAAGCCTGGATAAACTCTCTCCACGTTTAAAGAGGCAGCTTGTGATGGCAAACTAACAAAGAACAAAAAATGATAAACCAAATGAAATCCTAATTATAGTTGCAACTTTTTTGATTATCTTCTCTTGAATAAGTTTATTTTTATATCATAGGTGAAATTTTTCGAATCACATGACTGACCAGCTTTGTTGTTCTTTTCTGAGATCAAATATTCAAGACTCTTTTCTTTCCATCTGTTTCTCCACTGCTGAGTTAAATTCCCAGTAAACATTATTAAACACCTCTGCAAGCAGTCACAAACTTTATTTCCACTATAGTGAGCTGGCATTTCCCCACCACTACATCTGCTGTTCCCAGCCACGGGAGGACAAGCGCCTTTTGGCAGACTGCACAACAGAAGTGACTAAGCTGCCAACAGGGATCATTGGAGAGGTGATGAATTAGAGTTTGTTAATAATGCAATAAAAGGAATGCGGTGTAAAAAAGATCCATTTGCATCAAGTAGGGACCTACGATGAGAGTCTCTTATCTTTGGTTGCTAATGCCTCAAGGGAGCAAGTGACAAATAATTGATTTTAGTTGAGCCCTGAACTATTGCAGAATGCTAAGTCTGGGAAGGCATGGATTTTATAAGATGAGGCAATAATGAATCCAGTGAACTTCTTGTGACAGTTACATATATTATTTATTTGTGATGTAATGATGAAACTTTGACAGCACTGGGCATCCTTTTCTGACCATAAATTGGTAATATATTTAAGGGATGTTGCTCAAAAGTGTGTATCATGCTGAGCTCAATCAGTCACTTCCCCACATCAGGAGGTGCACCTGCTGCGACTTCTGTAATTGGAGTGAGAGATTTTGGTGAAAAGTGGACTTATGTAAACATTAAAGTAAACCCGAAAGCTTGAGAAAAGACTAGAAGTAGAACATTCAACAATTAAATGCACAATCTCTATGGAATATAATGCGTGACTTTGCCAAAACAAGAATAATAAAAATTAAAAAAAAATTAAAATATTAATAATGCATGATTGAATAAATGAAAGATTACTTTATCCCATTTGAAGTCATATCTCAATGAGACAAGATGCAATGCTTTTTAGATCGGCTATAAACTATTTTAGAGTTGGTATGATAAATGTAATGCATTCTAATTTGAATTTGTTTGGTGTGGTAGATCTTGCGGTAAATATTTATCATAGTTTTACAAATTATGAATAAACTGAGAATAGGAAATTTCTCAACAATTGTCAAAATGTGCTGGAACCACAATCGAACTGGGACCTGGTCGAGGAAGTCCCACTTCACATATAAGCTCAATTATCACCAAAATACATTTATTTGGAGGTTTAACTGCCACAAAGACTATCTTATTTAACGCCTAAAAGCCTAATGCCTAATGTCCAATGTTTACATAAAAGTTGATTCAGTTGGACTACTCTGAACTGGGAACTGGTAAATATCCCTTTTCTGTGTATTTTGGCCCAAATATACAATGTGATTTTGAAAATATATTTTTAAATGGCTATTCAAAATGGCTAATTTGGGTGAAAACAAGCAAAATATTTGATGAAATCTATAGTATAATGATGCATACCTATTTTACTGAAAAATGTGGTCTATTCTCTCATACCTGCTTTAATGATTGTAGTTAGTGGAGTTTGCATGCCTAACCCAAGTTTACCAAGTGATGAAACAAAACTACCTGTAATGTCCAAATGTCTGTTTGATCTGTGTAAGATCCACTAACTCTACACACTTCACACCAGTGACCGGGGGTTTCATATCATTCAGCTATCCACACCGCTGATTCCTCTCCACCTTCAAGTGACTCTTGACCTGAAGAAAGAAACAACAATGTTCTTCCCTGTTCTTGTTCGCCTTAGCAGTAATGTTTCACACATGATGAAAAGGTACGTGTAGCAGACAGAGGAATTAGAGTATATTTGATTTTGTCTTTAATTCAAGGTCTCAGAAAATGTAGCTCTGTCTGTTTCTAAAAGATAGAAGCATGTTTAATTTAGTATGCATATGTAAGCTGTTTCCATTTTGTTTCTCAAATAGACATCAAGGGTACTACGGCAAGTGTGACTAGTTTAGCAAGAAGGTTGTTGGTTGAATTCCTTGATTGTCTTAGCATTCAGTGTATCTGGTGGGTTAACTCGTCATTAAAGTACAATTATGATGTACTATTTGCATTTTTTATCTTAAACATGTTCTTTAAACCTTTTATTTTGGCATTTTTGTATTGGAACTTAAAAATAATGTTGAGCTATTTTTTATGAGAACGCAATGATTTGTAACTTTGTAATTTTTCTTGCAGGTGTTATTGTTTTGCTTAGAATGTTCCAGTACCTTCTACATCTTGGTGTTGAAACAGGTGACCACGTTACAATGCTTGTCTGGGAAAAGATGAGCCGCCTCAGGGTGAATATATTTTTCAATGTATTTTTGATCAATAAAAAAGCTGCAGATTAAAAGATGCCATATTGTTGGACATTGAGCCAAATCAATCACATCTTGCTGGAGACAAGCAGACCCCCAACAGAAAGACACATGTAGTGCATCTTTAAGAGCAACATATCAGTGTCAGTATTAGATTAATTGAGAAACATAAATTAGTCAGAGAAAAAAAGATTACAAGCAAACATATAGTCCTAGAATGATTAATCTCTGTGCAAAGAAATGAACACTTGAGCTCAAAGCTGTAACCGAGCAGTCATGTGTTGCAGAGGTTAATAGAAAACGCCCTTGTGAATGTAAAAACATGATAAAGCTACTCAGCACATCTAATCCATCACATTGATTTGGTCTTCTGTTTTTACAGTAGTGCTCTTCCTAAATGTTAAGCCTGTATTTGTTTTGTGTGACATGTTTTAATCTGTTGTGATTAACAGTGTGTGTAAGGTGCACGAAGACACATCAAAGAGTTGCTCTGGGATTGGCCATTGTGTCTGTCTGGGGGTGGAGGAAGTCACCATTACTGCTAATAGGCCCGAGCCTCTCATTAAGGGACATCTCTTTTACTGACATTTGGTTGTTTAAATACATAAACAATATTTTTGTTTATTTTATGTCTGAGATAAAAAGGGAACTTTGTGTTTTTCAGATAAAGCAGATCTGTCTCTGTCTAACAAAGGCAACTCTAAATAATCAATTAGGCTATTGGTCCTCTGAGCACATAACATAATTAGGACTACAGGTGGGCCGGTTAACCCCTTCACTGCACCATTCGGTTGTCTGTACCCTCAAATGTAGACCAACACAAATTTGCCGCTAATAAATAAATAAAACCTCAATTTTGGTAACTATCACTCATGAGTAAATGCTCAACTTGTGTTTAGCATCCTTTTTTGAATTATCACCATTTTTGGTTGAAATAATACCGTCTTTTCCATTTGCAAATCAGACAGTTAAGTAAGACATACTGCACATAATAGAAGAAAATCATTTGGTAATGTTTTTTAATTATTTATTGTCACAGTTTTGGACTGTTTGAAATAGGCTAAATTATAATTTTAACTCAACGTATGAATGTGTGGTCACACGGAACACTATTTTTTTTTTGGCACAAAGACATATTTATACTGTCACATTGGAAGCTGCTTTGGAAGCTGTGGGTCGGTTAAGTCACGCATGAGCTTGTGAAGTGAAGCCTGTTATGTGTCTTTGGCTGCTCACGTCCATTTTGAAAGGGGCAGCTTGTTGCGCACGCTCTCTAGGTGCTCTTTAATTAGTGCGCGCTCCTGGATGGCGCGGGAGGAGGCAGGGCTGCTCGTTACAGCGCCTCACACTACAAACTTGTGCGGCTGAAACTTTGATAAGCTCCGTGCAGTTTTTGACACTTCTCTTAAATCCTTTAAAGTAGCGTATATATGTTGCTCAGGAAAGCTCCTCATGTCTGACGAAGGGGAAGAAAGCGACGGTGGGAGAGCGCGTCTCTCGGAGTCTCCCTCTACACCGCGGTCCCTCGGTCATCCCCGAGGATCTCCTTCGTCTCCGCGGCCCCTGGACCTCTTCTCCTCCGCCTCACCGCTGCTGGGAGATACAGACCCACCGTACCTCGCTTCTCCTGAGTCTCTCAATCCCACGGTGCAGAGCAAGGACCTGGACTACTCCACACAATTTACACCTCCAAAGTTCTGCCAGTCCAACGAGGACACAAGCTCTCCCTTTGCGTCGCGGCAAGATGTGAGCTTAAATGCGGTGTACGAGCACTATGATGACCCGTTCCCCAAATGGAGAGGTCGTGGCGCTGCGAATGCGGAGCGCTTTCAGCACCGTGGACAGAGGCTGCACCGTGCCCCGGAGCTGGCGGACTACGGGAATCACTATGGTGTGGACCAAATAGATGTAGACTTCAGAGCAGAAAACCGGCAAGCGTGAGTTAACTACAACTTTTAATGACACAGCTATACTCACACAAATACAAGTGTGACTTAAGTGAGTGACCAATGCACATGTAACTCCTCCTGTCTGACCACTAGACACTTTTTTGTTAGTTGGACAATCAGCAGTCATACTGTACCAGCTTAATTTACATGTAGTCTAGAGCTCAATATGAGCCAAGCTTCAGAATGCTGACTTTTAGGCTTTTACTGCAAATGAAAAAGGCCAGTGCAACCTTATAACACCATTTCACATTTTAACAGCTATTTTTTGTGTGCTTAGTGTGTAAATATTTCCAGATCAAATCTACAAAATGTATTCTGTGCCCAGCATTTGTGATGCACGTCTAGAATACTACGTGCTTTTGAGGCTGCCTGTTTTAAAGGAGTTTTGCTCTTGTGTTGGAGAGGCTCTTGATTGGTTCCTTTGCATGAATGCATAATCAGCCAACAGGGATGTAGTCAGAGGAGAGATAGAGCAGTCTGAACAAAGCCTGTCAGGAAGTAAACTAAAGAAATTTGTTGCAGCCAAGACACCAAAACAATACAACTTTAATTACAAACACACACACACTCAGCAAAGCCTGATGGGAACCTGGGTGCCATTTTGCTGCTGCGGTCCCTGTGTAACTCTCCCATATGTTTAATTATAAACACTTGAAGGCCAAGTGCACCAGAGCTGTCTTGTGTAATAGACAAAGACAGTTAATGGGTATTCATGTTGCCCTGCCAGTCTTCCCTATCACATATTGAGAAGAGCAGGCCCCAGTGTCTGTCCTTTGATCTGCTCTGGTCTGCTGCTTTGATTTGCCAGAGTTGGGTTTTAAAGACCCTGAATGAGAAGAAAAAATATGGACTCTATCTCCTGAACTGTACAAGTGATGGAAGACAGCATGGACACGAGTGAGCACGTTCATGAAATACACTGTGGAGACTACGTTTGATCTCTACAATTTGCAATTTGCAGCTTGAAAGAATATTGAAACAGAGAGAGGGAGAGAGAGAGTGTTGCGGGTGCCACTCAAACACTGCCCACAAAATCTGATTAAGTGTAAAGTCATTAGTAAGTTCTGTGAACATGTTGGTGTGCTCAGATGTTATTTTCTTCTCTTCCTTTCAAAGTTGGTAGATGGCCAAATGACTGAACAAAATGTTTGAGTTGATGTGGATTTTGAGGGATTTTATGTGTATAGGGTGTAGATTGCATTTACAATGCTTGAATAGTTTTGACCTTTGGAAATGTATTTAGTATTGCCACTAAAGGAACAAAAGTCAAACAATAACTGGAACAGATTATGTGACTCAAAGTAAAAATAATAATGTATCATAACATATCACATATTGTCTACATTTTTAATTCAACATACTTTACTTAGATTGGTCTACCATATTCCATCCACAACAGACTATTTGCACACTTCATTTTTATAAATAATGTCCCTCACTGTTAATAGTTGTGCTGTTGTTGTCATTGAATGTTTCTTGATATTTTATCATTGTTTATTTTAGCATAACTGCCAATGTGCTGTCTCTATTTGACCAGTATTCTAAATGTGACATCTCCCATAGAGTTGATCCATCTCGGCCTCACTCAACAACAATTCATGATGTACACTATGTTGTGTGTATCTGTCTCCATTGTCTTTTTCCTGACTCTAATGTTGCAAAGACATGATGTTGTGTTCTCAGATCAGGAGCTTAAACAGGCAGTGATAGATGGAGGAGGAGATAGCAAAGGATGGAACATAGCCATTCATTACATGGCTATGAGGTTATCTAAATGGGCTGGCGACCAGGCTGTCTCTGCACTGCTTTTTCTATTGTTTACAGATATGCATAGTTTTTTTTTTCTTATGCTTAACACGTACAAAGCTACAACAACAACAAAAACTATGTTCCTTAATTGAAATGGTTACCTGAAACTTTTGTTTTGACTTTTTGGATTTATTCTTTAAGTCACATACTTGCAAATGACATGTGTCATCATAACCCTTAAATCTTACTTTGATATTTTTTTTGTACTGGAACTGTCCATCCATTGGTTTATGGAAATTACATGCTCAAATCAAGGTAGGATGGTTGATGGACTTAAAACAGCCAAAAGATCTCCGAGATCTACCAATGACATCACAAAGCTGAACTGTAAAATTCAAATTGTGCTTTTTGAGACTTAAAGGGGAATTAAAAGTATCTCACAGACAAAAATCCAGCTGTGTTTCTGATAAAGTAGCAATGCTAGAACAAAATTAAACACTCAATTTAGCACATGTGTCTTTAAGGGCAAGGACTCAATGAAGATGGGCATCTAGTCATCCTTATGACAACATTTTGCTCATTATCTGCTATAAACGCAATCTAAAATGCGAATACAGTTGAAACTTTTAAATAATAACATATCAATTGCAATTGGCTACTTAATAAATTGTATTATTCTACTTTTCCACATGAATCCATCTGTTGTTGTTTTTCTAAAAATGCAGAATAATTGGGCCAGTCTGGTTTCGCTTTCTAGCCACATTTCTCTGTGTATTTGTTTTCACAAGTAAGCATTACTGTTATGTGTTCGTTACTGTGAAAGACGGACTCAGTGCTATTGATTGACAGCTCAAGGAAAACTATACTTATTGTGTAAATGTTTTATATCCTTAGTCACACACTGACAGCACAATGTTGCACTACTGTGTCTCCTCCCCCTGCAGTGATTTGCCTCAACCAATTCTTCTCTTCATCTTCTCACTTCCTCCATCCTCTGACACCCCCAGGGATATTTTCACCATGAACGCATTTCCATTTTCACCTTTTTACTTCCTCTGTCCAGCTTGTGCATAGACCCACACACACAACATATGCATTAAAAGTGACTAGAATCACAAGTAGCTCTAGAACTACAGTATAAATTCTTTTGTAATAGTTTAGTTGGAAGTCACTAAGTCAATTCCTGGAAACAAATTGGTTGTTGTTTTGATATTGGTAAGGTGAACGCTCGGTGGTGGTCGGAAGTTGAGGCGCTAGGTGTTTAGGCAACTCGCCCGGGGCTGCTTGCCATCACTGAGTGGGGGAGGGGTGCTGTGTGAAGTTCTTTGGAAGACACCAGTCTGTGTGAATGTGCTGGATAAATAAACTGTTCATTCATTCTTTGGATGGCCTAGCATCATGCATTAGAAATCACTACCATATTGATCTGCCAGTGCCTTTAATGCAGATTCTCCTTAAGCTACAACCACATTCATTCATCTGGATTCTAAATAAGCGCAACTAATTTGAGGAGAACAATGTTGTTGAAAAAAAGTATAAACATTTTCAAGAAATATTGACTGATGCTTTTAAATGCTTTGAAGTTTTACGTGGATTGTGGAACATATAGAAGTCTATAACGAACTGTTTCCTAGCATTAGTAAAACACCTCACAGCCCACTGTTATGATGTAAAGTTTGAAATTTACACTAAATCTGAACTCAGTCTCGTAGTTGATGAATCTCTGGTTGCCTGGGCTTGTACAGGGAGGGGTAATTTTAATAAATTTAACACATTTTAACTTCACATTCTTCGACTGATGCAACCTTATACTACAATAAGCCTGTTTGTTCCCTCTCATATTTCACCTCTGGGAGAATTTTTTCTTCACAAAGAGTTGCACTAGATAGTCTCTCAGTATTCTGGTCTGTGAAAGAAGTCTACAGACGCCTGGTAAAATGTGTCACGCTCCCACAAAAGTCATTACAGTGCAAAGAGATATTGACTTGGAAGACTTCAGCTGTTCTGTCCTGCTGGGTCATGGAACAGTCTCGATTCATTTGGAGTGTTTACATTGAACTCATTCTTCAGACATTGATGAACAGGGTTTGCTTTAGTTGGCAATTTTTACATGTTCATCATACCATTCATGCCAAAAGGGTAATTTCCATACTGTCAATCAAAGGCTGACCTGGACTGGCCCTTCAGTAAGCTTTGACCTATATCGTTCTGCATTGATTTAATCAGGAGAGAATTCATTACTTCTCCGGCTGCTCCCCTTTGGAGTGCAAGTGTCTGATTGCGTTTGGAAGAATAGTTTATATTATATATATATATATATATATATATATTATATATATATATATATATATATATATATATATATATATATATTATATATATATATATATATATAATATATATATATTATATATATATATATATATATATATATATATATATTATATATATATATAAATTGTAACGTATTCTGTGAAATGGTCCAACTGTGTTCGAAATACTTGGATACATGAATTCACAAGAAATTCTGAATCCCATTATTGTATATGGATTTACTTTTTGTCTGTGACTATTGGAACACTTTTTTGTTGTTGTTGTTGGTGGTGCACATCTGCCCATCAACCATTAAGTAACGGTAATTAGTTAATTGCCCAGTTTAGCTTATTGTCATGGGTCTTAATGATCTTGCTGTCTTTTCCGCTTCAGTGCCCTCTTCATAAATGTCACTTTCCGCTCCCTCCCACAATCCTATTAGCCTTTTGTAACACATGTCTTTTTCCATTTGTAGGGTGGAGGCCATGCACCGGAGACACACCACACTGCGGGAGAAAGGGCGTCGCCAGGCTGTGCGTGGCCCAGCCTACATGTTTAATGAGCGAGGGTCGGCACTCACGGCAGAAGAGGAGCGATTCCTAGACGCAGCTGAATATGGAAATATTCCTGTAGTCCGGAAAATGCTGGAGGAGTCCAAAACTCTCAACTTCAACTGTGTGGACTACATGGGCCAGAACGCCTTGCAGCTGGCCGTAGGAAACGAACATCTGGAAGTTACAGAACTTTTGCTAAAGAAAGAAGGTTTGGCGAGAATAGGTGATGGTCTTCTTTTAGCTATTTCCAAGGGATATGTTCGCATTGTGGAGGCTATACTGGCACACTCAGCATTTGGAGGTGGTCTGCGACTGGCAGTGTGCCCAATAGAGCAGGAGATGCGTGACGATGACTTTTACGCCTATGATGAAGATGGGACACGTTTTTCTCATGACATCACCCCAATCATACTGGCTGCTCACTGTCAGGAATATGAGATAGTACACATCCTGTTGACCAAAGGTGCTCGCATAGAGAGACCCCACGACTACTTCTGTAAGTGTGATGAGTGCCTGGACAAGCAGAAGAAGGACTCGTTTAGTCACTCTCGCTCCAGGATGAATGCTTATAAAGGGCTTGCCAGTGCTGCATACTTGTCCCTGAGCAGTGAGGATCCTGTCCTGACCGCCCTGGAACTCAGCAATGAACTGGCGAGACTGGCCAACATCGAGACTGAGTTTAAGGTACGAATTCTCTATTTATATTTGAAAAGTTATTTTAATATTTGTTGCACCACAATTTATGCCTTACTGGCTGCTGTAAAGACACACAAAATATGTACTTTAATACAGAAATGTAAATTATTGACAAGTTTTGAAAGTGAAAAGTCACATTTGCATTGGAAAACTCAATAAAGAAATGCTATGTTTTATTGTGTTGTCACCTGTGAAGTGTGACTTTTCAACATGTCACTTTAGAATCATCATTTCAAATAAATTATTTCTTATGCAACAGCTCTTGTTCTCCTATGATCCAATTTGTCCTACAGCATGTCAGTAGATTTTCTCACAACTTAGTGTTGATCCAGCTGTCTTATTTCAGTCCACCCTGTGTTTGTCATGTCCCCTCTTCTTGTCAGTCAGCTCCCTGTCTGCAGACAAGTTAATGAGAGGGGCTCACCTGAGGGAACACAGAAGCGCTAGAGCTCATCTGTCTCATTACCATCTCATTATCACTCCTAACATTTTATTTGTTTCCCTCTTTGTATCTTTAAAATATGACGCAACATTGTGCAATAGTTGTTTGAATTTTTCACTTCAACTTTCATGAAAAAGCACGTCATTGATAAGTGGCATTTAACTCAATGCCTATTTGTCAGCGTTAGATGATGAAATTTATTTTTTTATCATATTTTCCAAGATTGAAGTGAGTGTTTTGGGTGATGTAGTGACGCTTTCGCTTTAAATTGCATGAACTCATGCTCTTGTTTAGAGTGATTAATGGAGTTAAATGAAAACCGGAACGCTTAAAAATGCAGTTGGATGTTCCAATCTATTTACTGACAAAAATGTTCAAATACAGTGCACAAATACCTAACATAACTTACAGTTTGTTGAAAAATGTTTGACAGAAGCTTTACAGTCAAACAGTTAACCGTGCAATCTCCAGTGCAACACATTTCAAACTGATTGGCACTTTATTACAGTGTTGCTCCCTGAGCCACTATAAAGCTCCTGCAGCTGACGTCATGGTATCCTAGCATGCACTGCGTTTTCTCGAGCCGGCAGTGACGATACCATTGAGTTCAAAGGCGGCGGCCAGGATTATCAAACTTTATCGGAGTTCTATAGAATATGGATTATTTTTGCACACTGGGACTTACAAATCATCAAAGACAGAAGAGAGTCGGGTCATTTTCGTGAGCTGACAGACACCATTTTGACGAAAGAATGTGGATTTCTGCTGCTAAATGGAGTAGTAATGAGTCAGGACTTTAATTAATTAAGCTGCAGATGTATTAATTTGTTTTTTTAATCTGGCTAATAACTTAACTATTGTCTTAAAACAGTTCAAAATCTTCATTCCTATTGTATTTTGGTGATTCCATGTTTAATTAGTTTATTAATGAAATATTAAGAAGTTTTGGAGAAAATTGGCTCCAATATGATTAAAAATACTAATAATAATCAAAGTTTATAGATTATTTTGTTCTAAAGCTAATTACAGCTGTGGTGTCTAAACTTTTTTTTGTCTTGAAAAACACCTAAGCTTTGGTTCACTAAGCCACAAGTCAAAGAACCCCCTTGTAAATAAGTGCATACCCAAAGGGGTCTAACCCTAACCTTGTACCCCTGATTGGGAAAGGGAAACACTGGATTACAGCAACAATGACTTAGTTGCCTGTTGCATCGAGTGCAACTGACATCACTTTAAATTCCCCTGAATCAATGAGAGAGTGAATGATTCTGTGTGTCTCTATGTTTTAACCCTGAAATGAGTTTGCCATTGTGTTCCCCCGCCGAAGGACCAAAGTCACTGGGATAAGCTCCAGCCACCCACAACCTCTAACAGAAATACATGTTAGAAAGTCTGAGTTATCATCTTAATGCAGCTCTGCAGATTAATCCTTATCAAAATTATTTTCAATGCTGTAGGCTATCGTGTTACTTTCACCATTAGTTCTACTACAAATACATAAAGACAGAAATACACTTTAAAAACACACACAGCAAATGCTTCACCAAAAGACCGTGTCAGCTAAATAAGTGAAAGTGTTTCTTCCCATGTGTGCCTGACAGTGCATTGCAGTAAAATGAGCCATGCTGGGTCTCAGCGGTGGTCCTGCCTGTCCAGTGAATAGTAGTAACTTCCAGCACAGCTCCTGACCTGCCCATCCCTGCGCGCTTGTCCCTCTGTTCACTCATCTGTAACACTCTCACTCGGCTCTGTCTCCATTTTCAATCTCACAACATCACTTCTTCCCTTTATCTCACGCCCGAGGCAGCAGCCACATTTTGTGAATTATGATTGGATTTTCCTGTGTGTGTGTCACCAAGTGTGTAACTCTCATTTCACTCAAAGGGTAAATACTATTGATTATGGAAATATTGCTGAACATACCTTTTTGATGCATCACTCCTTAAGGAATTTAGGAAGAATGTATTGGATTTTATACCTCGGCATCCTAAGGCACCAAATGTCCCTAAAGGATTTGGTTTCCAGTCTGGCTGTGAATCAATTTAATCTATATTGTCAATTTGGTGAAAAAGAAAATTGTAGTGCATAATGCTCAGAGCTAAACTAACAATCTCAAATTTCATCATTTGAAAACTTTATATCGAGTTAAGAGTTAACTGTGTAAAGCTACAGTATCTGATTCTTAACACATCGCTGTGAATGGTTAAATAATTCATATATGACCAAGGCTAACCTAGGATAACTGTGTAAAGATGGGAAGATGTTTGTGTGTAAGAAAGAACAGATACACTGATTCACAATTTTTAATATACTGTATCTCGAGATTGGCAAATCAGCCACTGGTCATATCAAATTGAACATATTTCTGATTGATTATCCATCAGATATAAATGCACTACTTAAATAAAAATATTGAAACACATATTCAGTTTTCCTATTCAGCCTAAATAAACTTTGATTGTGTGTCAGTTTTGTCTTGGTGAAGTTTACAATTTGACCAAATTTGACTAAGGCATGAACACAAAACCAATCCAAACCAACTTTATTTCTAAAACACTTTAAAAACAACAATATTGACCTAAGTGCTCTACCAGTTTGCAAGATTGTTTGTGCAGGAGCATTTAAGACAGAATGAATTGTTAGTAAGGGAGAGAAAGAGAACATGAGAAATATGAGCATTAGAGACAGGTCATTTAAAAAAAATATCTGTTTTTTTTTTCAGAAATAACTGTTCTCTGATAGCACAACCACTTCTTTACAATGTTTTCTTCACTTGTACTTGGCTTCACACGTAATTTTATTGAGTCATGGATGTGGACGCACCAAATTTTTAATTTCCACTAAGTCCAGTGTAGTCTCGCAAACTTTAATAGACAGTGATAACTCATTTGTGTCAAATGAATCCCTAAAAACAAACTGGATCAGAGTTAACAAGCTCCAGATTAAAAGCAACAGAATGATCCAAAAACATACATCACCAATCATAAGATTTAAACCTTTAACATTAAAACCATGTACCATAACAAGATGAGATCGAGAGTTTGTCTTCATGTTCATGTGTGGGACCAGACACAGAGTGTACAAGTTTAAAACAGTCAGTCAGCTGTAAAAAGTCAAGAAGCATATTGAAATATCAACAATGATTGACTTATCTTCATGCAAATATTGAACAGCCTCAATGACTACCTTGGATCATTTAATTAGGAAAAGTATTCTAGTAACTTTTCAAATTCACCTACTATGAATTAATTTCCTTTCACACTAACACAAATGTTCACAGTTTTAAAGCATGGAGTTGTGATGGATCACATTCCACAATTTGGCACCATTGCTGATTAGGAGCTGGCAAGCAGGATCAGGATGTGTGTTTGCAGTGACCGGCCCAATCTTCCAGATTAGCTTGCAGCCTTGTAATAAACAAAGAACCATAATGAAATTGTCACACAAATTAGTTTTATTAGATGGTTATGCTTTTGGTAAACCTCATAAACCTCTTTATTGCTTTAATACTGATAATATGGTAAGCCATTGTAGCTTGTGGAGATACAAACCGCTAAAATGGCTCCAACATGGACAATAAATATATGTTGTAGGTTAAAACATACCATAGTATAATATAATAAAATATAAAAAGGTCAATTTAAACAAGCTCCAATATAGCTAATGCTGGTGTTTCTAGTTGAATAATGGAAATCATTAAGATGAAGGGCAAGTGCATTCATTACAAGGGTCAGTTAGATTTGTGATAATGCAGTGATTGTTTGAGTGTCCTTGACCCCAAAGACAAACCCAATGTCAAGAATACAAGAAGAAATGAGTTTACCTTGCTCAAATAAACTAAATTATTTCTTTTCAAGTAGTGAAATCTTATTGACATAAATTTACACAAAAAAAATAAAAAATCATTACAAAATGTGTTTTTAGACTGAGAATACATCTTATTAACTCATGACCTTAAATAAGCTTTTTGACATTACTGTCTTGGCTGCCTCTGTAAGTCTTGGTATTAGGCCAGTCTGAACAAATGTAATACACCAATTACCACATAAGCCAATTTGAAAAAAAAAAAAAAAAAAAAAATTGAACAAAACTTCTAAACTAATTAAAATGTCACTGGTATGACCTTAAATTAGGCTTATGTCATTACTGCTGCTACTTTGTTCTCTCTCTCAATGACTGATATATTAATGTACCCTTTCATGTTTATTAGTTGAAGTATGAGACTTGACCTACATTTTCTGTGCCTTTCAGAATGACTACCGTAAGTTGTCCATGCAGTGTAAAGACTTTGTGGTGGGAGTGTTGGACCTGTGCCGGGACACTGAGGAGGTGGAGGCCATCCTGAACGGAGATGTGGACCTGTGCCCGCCAAGCGCCTACAACAGACCCTGCCTCAGCCGCGTGAAGCTGGCCATCAAGTATGAGGTCAAAAAGGTGAGATTTGTTAAATCAAGTCATTGACAACTTAACTTAAAAACTTGTAAAATGACTGATAGCATTGAGATCAGTGTCGGACAATATCCTTCAAAAAAGTAATTAGTAATAAGGTGGTTTCCTCTTTCTTTGTCGTTTGCTGAACATATTTCTTCCATCAAAATTTTGCCCTGGGTCAGCTTCATAAGTGCAATGACTCCTCTCTCTCCCAAAAAAGATTACTTAACAAAATTGAACTCAGCAATAGCTACAAAAAATATATGGAGGTAAAATAAACATAGAGTTAAATTGTCTGTATTACAAAACCCTATAAGTAAAGGAGGATTTTGTGTTTATAATTTTGAAAGATACCATTGGTCTTTTGTTCCATTCGGCCTTTATCCCAGTGGTTGAACTCTTCTTTATCTGCTTCCTGGAAACAGTTGAAAATGTATGATTCCCTAAAGATTTTATATAGTGTAATATCCCAATAATTAAAGTTGCAAAATATGAATCTATTATAGCTGAATTAATCAGAATATCGAATTTACTGATCAAAAATAACAGTTAGTAATGACTTTTTAAGCCGCATCTAAACCAATTGTAAACTAGACAGATCTAATAATAAATGAAAAATAAACTTTAATAACCTAAGGATTGCAGTTGAAAATCTTTTCTCTTTATGTTCATTTTAGAGTACACAATAGGGCCTTCCAAACTTCAAGCTTGAGGCCAACAGAAATTGTTTATCGATTTGTGACCTCTTCAGATTAAATTTCTTTAACCCAGCTTTTATTATAGTTTGACAAATAGGCCGTAAGTCAATATGCCTAGCATACACGTCTCTTATATGCTTTGCACATACAGTAAATTAGTCTGACATGGCAGTACCAACAGGACCATAATTAAAGGTGTGTGCTCTCAGGCATGTGCTCTCGGAGGACCTTGTGTAAACGTCAGACTGGGCCCTGTCTCAGAGCTAATCCCAACTGTACAGAGGTATTCTCACTTAAATGTCAAGTTAAATCCTTTTTGTCTGACCCTTTAGTCCCCCACAATGTCTTCTTTTATACATAAGATATATCAGTGATCCGTGACCTTCACCAGCTATGTTTCTTGAGTTAGCAGAAAGGGGAATGCTGGTAAAATGAAGCGAAGTTGTCTCTAAAAGACTTCACAGCAGGTTTTGTTATTTTAGTTATTTATGTACCAGCAGAGGTAGGAGAAAGTCACTTAGATGCAAGTCACAAGTAAGTCACAAGTAAGTCCAAGTCGGTGGGTCATCAGGGTCAGGCTTTTTGTCAAGTAAGTCAGGTCAAGTCATCACCTTGGCATCAAGTCATGGCAAGTCATTTTTTTTTTTTTTTAAAGCCAAATTTTAATGGCTTTAAAAAGCCATTAAACAGCTTTGGTGCAATTTAAAATAAAACTTTTTGCATTCAACTAAAAAGTCAACTACACAATTTTTGTAAAAATAGAAAGTTAAAAGCATACACTGGGACATTCTGGATGAGGATAAATCATTTTTGCAGTGTCAAAAAAATACAGCTAAAGCATGCCATGCCCCCCTTAGGATGGAAAAAATATCCATCGCCCTGTAATAAATGAAATAAAATAATAAAATAAATAAATCTGCAAAAGCACAAAAAGTCTGTGATATTTTGGCTTAGATAATAATTTTAGAACCAAATGATACATTTAAAAATGTCTCTTTTGTAGTTCAATAAATAAACTATGAAGCCAATTACATAAGAATATTACCAGTGTTCATCAGTTTCGATATTTTTAGGATCAAAATGTTATTTCATCTTGTTTAGGCTGAACAGAAATCTATAAAACCAAGAGGTTTTAGCTTTAGCTATACTCATAGAACTATAGTTACATTGGTAACTAACATTTTCAGTCCTGATGAAAACCTGGTCCAGTTCTGGGATAGTCCTGGTTAAAACCAGCTCAGTGCTCACTAAATACACTGTGGGAAGTAAAACAATCCCGTTTTCAAACTTTTCAAAGTAAACATAACAAACACGGGTGTAAAAGTTCACGCATCGCCGCTGATCGAGGTTGATTCTCCGTGCGCATATTTAATGAGGTGTTAGCGTCACTCTCGGTTTAAAGACTTTGACGGGCCGTATCTCTGTGGTTACGGGGTCTTTTTAGATAAGAGCTCAGACTCGTCTCTGTCCCTCTGTACAGCAGACCTCTCTTCTTGGTGCCATCAACGCAAACTGCAGTGGAAGAGATCCTCTGTAGACTGTTTATGAGCGCGAGGGAGAGAAAAGGGCGCAGCAGCTGCACTGCGGCGTGTGGAGTCTGTTTAGCTCCACGCCGAGAAGCTCAACAACGTGACCGCGTACACTGGTTTATGTTTGTCAAGTCAGACACAAGTCATGTCAAGTAAAAAGTAACAAGTCAAGTCTCAAGTCACTAATGTTCAAGTCACAAGTCAAGTCAAGTCTTTGGGGATCATCGAGTCAAGTCATGTGACTCGAGTCTCCCACCTCTGTGTACCAGTATTTATTTTTGCTGTCCTAGTGTCGTGACTTCTCACTTATATCTTGCTTTGCTTGACTCATGCAGGGTTATAAGCTATGGCTGGGCAATATTGTGATAAAAACTGAATTGTGAGCTCATTTCTGTTGCAATCTGCTTTTTAGATAAAACTGCTTTATAGCAACTTTGGGCTTTTTTATGACTGAAACATGTTTTTTAGCATATTGTTTTTTTGTTTTTAGCAGATGTTTTGTTACTGTGGGCAACACTGGTCAGCCATTGACATTGAAGTAGGAACTTTCTGAAAAAGCAGATGATTTCATTTAACTTTAAAGGCAATAGGAAAATATACAACCTACAAGAAGTGTGATAAAATTGAAACTGTCATCTGCCTCGAGAAAATTGTAATATACGTTTTTTGGCGTATTGCCCAGTCCTAGTTTAAACTCAGTAATAACAACCTGTTTTTTTTACATATGTTTGTTTTGAATTTGTCCAGGTTCAATGTAACCATTATCTTTCATATTTTGTATTATTCCTTGAATCAACAATACCTGACTGAACAACTCAGCCAAACTTCCAAAATTAATCTTTTCCATGATGAGTTTAAAAAACAAGCTGTTTAGGCTGCATTAGAATGCGACCACTACTCCTAGAGCTAATTACCCAGAATGCATTTAAATAGAGGGTTGGTCGTTTGTGTTGTGTTAAAGACTCAGTTAAATCGAGTTATTGACTAGTTGTTGGTTTGCTTTGAGAAAGACAACCAGCTAAACCAGCTGTATTTCTGTAACTGGGTATTTCCAGTAAAGATCACTGTTTTTACTTGTGTGTCAGTATTGCTTTTGGTCATTTCAATTCTATTTGTAAAACTTTCTGAATATATTTGGCCCAAGACAGTCAAATGCAACTCATTAAAAATCGCCATGTCTGGATCATTAGCATTGATTACTTTGTTAGCCTGAACAAATGCATCCAATAAACTCTTTATCTCTGGTGCCCACTGCTGCTATTTATTTACCTTGTCCTCATTATATATGTAAATTGATAAAAGATAAGGAAGTAACCTCAAACATTACTCTTGATTCACCCTTGTTTTAGAACATGTCAAATAATATTTGTATCTCATGTATTGACAGCCTTCAGGATTTGGAAAATGCTTCAGTACATTCAAGTAAACATAACAACTATTCTATAAGTGATAATACAGCATTGGTTATATATATTATGCAAAAACTGTAAAACCATATATATATAGACTAATAACTAAAAAGAGGCTACTGTCTTATTAGACAACATAAACATATTAACCCTTTAAGTGCCAATGTAGACATTTGTCACCAAATCATTCCAGGCTCTCTGCCTCCAGATTCCAAGTTTTCAGTTTCTGATTAATTCTTGTAGCTAAAAAAGTTCCAGACTGTTTGTAACAATGGTTTTATAAAGTTGTACAGATTTTTATTTTTATTTTTTTCACATAAAAATATCAGCATGTCCAGGAGCCCTGGCTCCTAAAGTAACTATGCACTGTAAAAATGTTGTTAAATAATGATGTCGTTACTGCTGTATAATTCTCTTATTTATTATTTCTGTGTCTTCTCACATTTTTCCTGTCTCTCTCTTGACAGTTTGTGGCCCATCCTAACTGCCAGCAGCAGCTGCTCACTATCTGGTACGAGAACCTGCCTGGCCTGAGGCAGCAGTCCATTGGGGTGAAGTGTTGGACCGTCTTGGGAGTCACCGTGGGGCTGCCTTTTCTGGCTATTGCCTACTGGATTGTGCCATGTAGCAAGGTAATGAGACACACTGATAAGAGCAACAAACATGTTAGCTGAGGTTCACCTTAGGCTCTCTGACCGTGTAAAGAGTAGAATCTAGATTGTCCATAAATCAATATGAGCGAAGTGTTTGGACTGTCAGTGTAACCTTGGGAGCAACATGATACACTTCCGCTTGATTTGTTGTGCACGTTGCTATAGCCAACCTCAAGAACTCATATTACTGTAATTATAATTGTATCAAAATTTACTTTTTAATGTTCACAGTAAGGAAACTATAAAGATTAAAGGAATGTTTATTAAAGGAATGTTTATTAAGGACAATGTACAATTTTGCATTTAGCACAAAGGCGGACATGCTTGCACCAGATTCTTACAGCTAATTTACATCTGTAGTCCTGGGAAGGGGAGAGGGGAGGCATATTGGACATGTTTTTAGATGTAGGCGGAAACCGGAGGACCTGGAGGAAACCTACGCAGACACGGGGAGAACATGCAAACTCCAAATAGAAAGGCCCCCGGGTGGCCCGGGAGAATCATCTTGTGAGATTGAATTTGGCTCATGCGCACACTTAAAGACAATCAACAGTGTCACAATCTCATATCTCTTAAAAATAATACATAAATAAAACACTTATTCTGGTGTTTTATAGAAAAAAAAAAAAACCTCTCTAATTGTTCTGATTGGTATGGGACTTTAGCAGTTCATATCTCAGTCTTCACTCAAATGTATTGCTTCTGGAAAATCCTCACAGAACCTTAATCTTTAGGCATAAATGGCAAAACATCGCAATGCTTGTTAGAAAAACATGCAAAAAGTGATGTTTTTAATCCCTAAAAGCCATTGCAAATGCATTTTTTTACATGATGGTCGATCTCCAAAGTTATTTAAGTTTACAAATGTGTGGTCTTGGAAAAGCAGCGTTCCGCAAATGTCAGACTGCTACCTGAGGGTCCTCCATCTTCTTGTCAAAATATTTACTCTACACCCTAGACTGATAAATTGCTGTTGTGGCAAAGCCAGCGTTCTCATTTAAAACTGCATGCCCATAATCTGAAAGTGATTATCAAACCCTAAGGCACTTTATCACATTTTGTTAATACTCCATCAAGCAAATTACAATCTGTGAAGTGACTGGATATGACACAGGCGCATAGGCAGGAGCTGCTGAGGGAATGGTTATGCAAATCTACTCATCAACCCTGATAACTCGTGCTTAAGTGGAGACTTATTGGAGTGATGACATATGATAATAAAAGAGAGAAAGATTCTCAGATAGCAGCTAATGTAAAATGTCTGTGAGAAGAAACTTGTCACAAATGTGTTGAGTCATGAATTACAGTACATTACACTTTGTCATAAAACCACCTGGGTGTAACAAAGCAGGGTCTATTTGAGAGTAGATGAACAATGCGAGATTCAAATGCTATGAATTATAATTCATTTTAATTGGCCACAGTGCCCATTGCCCAATTGGTATTGTATTGAGCAAGCTGTTTTTTTGTTTTTTTTCCTGTGTAAATTATATTTAAACAACCAAGATGGACATCGTCAATATAATATAACACAAAAATACTTCTTCTTTTAATGTATTTTTGGACATTATAATAAACTAAAATGCCTTAATTTTACTTGGAATATTGGCACATTTAATATAATATATCTTTCTTTTATTTTTTTATTATTATTATTTTTTTTTTTTTTACAATTTTGCCATCGCTTGAATAATCCTAATTATGAATGAACCTAATAATCTCAATTTTTCAAATAGGTCTTGATTAGAATTTAAATATAAGCACAGCCTTATTCAGGCGTCAAGATTATCAAGAATTTAGTAGTGTATCAAGTCAATATATTCCATTTCTTGCACTGATTTAAGAAGCCTAATTTGGCACTACCAGATTCATAGACTAAAGATAAATTTAGCATCATACAAATCTTTATTGGTAGCATTGCACAAGATTATTCATAAACTTGAAACATGTAAGTGTTTCATCATAGCGATTACCACACACCTGCTTACCAAAGATATTTTTATGTGTTTTTAGTTGCTTGAATTGCTACATCTGATTTTCATATCAAATCAAAACTTACCTCAGCTGGGACGAATTAAAAAAAGATTAATATTTTTTGTTGCAGACTAAATAGTGTCAAAGTGAGACAGAGCAATAACTGAGACACTAAGATAATTGCTTCGGAAATCTCTTTAGAGGAAAATTTGGTAATTTTGAAATTAATGACAAAGTGTTTTTTTTTTTTTCTCCATTCAAAGCTCTCCGTTTATTGCTTTTATGAAGAATCTTACAACTTGTAATGCATGACATTTGTATTGTTGAAGAGTCAGGACACAGTCACCTCTGTGTAGAGCATTTTCTGGACAGTTGATCACATGATTATAAGTTCCACCAGTTTTCGCCATCATTTAATCCGTTATTTAATATTCTCAGACTATGGATCTAATCTTTCCCTCATCTGTGCCCAAATGGAATAACCTTGTACCTTAGCCAGCAAGCAGAAATTCAGCAGATTGGGAGTCTTCTTATTTCTGTTAATCCACCTCAGAGCAGCTGTGACTAATAGTAGCTAGTTTAATGTCTTTGAGCATCCAAAAAGTACACAATATTCCTATGCATTACAAACAGGCCTGACATACAATGTTTTATTTTAAAGAACAGATGTAGTTTATAGCCATTAAAGTGTTAGATTGCACTTTTTTTTTTTTTTTTGATGATCAAATAAACTCATAAATTGAAGGAGTTAAGACGGACGAGGAAACCAGACCAACCTATCAACAAATCTCAAAACCGTGCTCACAAACACACAATTTGTTGGCCCACTTTAGAAATGGTCAACAAGCAGACTTAAACAATCACAGTTGAGTGTGAATGAAATGAGCTACCACACTGAATTTTAAAAAGGTGTACTTGAATAAATTGGGAATTGTGATGAAGTTAATCCAGATCTAAGTGTAAAGTAGTTGCTACATCACTCAACGCCACAGGCATAACATACAAAAAATAAGAGAATCTCTAGTGTAATTGCATAATAATTGAGTTGAGGGTCAAAATCAATGATGTGACCGTATAGTGACACATGGCTGTCAGCTCTTTTTATCACTGCTAATGCTAACCTACTGTCACAATCAATTTGACAAGGATCCCTGTCGTTTATAAATGCTACATGTCACGCTCCACTCCCACATTACCGCCTTTTTGCACTATAATGACTTTTCTCCACTCTCTCACCTGCTGTGGCCTTATATTTTTACATAACCTCACGCTTACTTTGCTTATCCTCGGAGGACATCAAAAGTGGGATGCGTGTGTGGGGAAAAAAGAGCAATCAATATGCACAGGACAAGGTGACAATCCATTTTCATTAAACGCAGATTGACTGGACACCGCTGCATATTGAATTAGGCCTTACAAGAAAGATCCTGCTACATTTGATTAAACCAGGGACCAAATTTGAGGCTCCACCACCAAAATGTTATTAGACTGGCTTGTACAATCTAGCTTTACCTTTACAATGTTAGCTCCATGTCTTCTGTTACATTTTTTGTTTTTTCAGCATTTGTTTTATGGACTAATAAAAGCTTTTACAGAAAGTATAGACAAGTACAAATATATTGTTGAAACATGGACTTGCATGTCCTGTCTATGTCTAATAAAAGAGCATTTTGTCTCCTCAAACTGAGGAGGTTAACTTGTTTTTAGCATGGGCTAGCTTTTATTAGCATCACGTCACAGCAGCCTGGACTCTGATCATTATTAATAATGCTTCTAAACATATCATTGGAGGTGAGCAAAACATATGAAACAAATATTAAAAAAAATATAAAGTAGCTACATACAAGAAGCCAGGATTTTGAAATTGAAACTCACACACAAAAGTCAGCAATAACCCAAAGATGTGTGATTGCTGCTCACACGTACATCATAAGTTGTAGTGCTAAAGAAATCAATTAACTTTGTTATTATTTAGTTGTTTTTCTGGTAACTCTTTATAATAACTACATCTTGATTAGCCTCAATAAAGTCTTAAGCTTAAATAATGGGTTAAGAATCATGAACAAGTCAATGAACAAAAAAGGCTTAAGACTCAACCCTAAATCCTAACCTAGCTGTGAGCAGTTACTGAACCTTAATAAATCATTTCATACATTAATTGATGATTTGTTCATGAATTGTTAACTCTAAATTCATACTTTATTAAGCTTTTACTAAGGCTAAAACGGGGTAGGTAACACAGTATGTGGCCCTTTTTACTTATAAACTTTCCCTCAACCTATTTTTTATTTGTTGTCATTATTACACTTAAGATTGACAGCTTATAGTAAAGAAAATGTTTCAAAACGTTCACTTCAAATGACTCTTTTGTGTTCTAGATGAGGGCCATATCTTGCTTGTTTCATGGAAATCCTGTTCCTTAAACTATATTATTCCACAGTATAGCATGAAACTGATGTATACCAATAAAGAATTCCCCAAACCCCCAGAAAGTTACATGGTAATGCTTTAATTTGACAGACTTTTCACATGCTTTTTTATAACTAAACCTCAATTTATATGTTTGAACATACATATTTGGTCATTGGACATATAAATATTATTTCATATTTTTAAATGTAAAATAGCTCATAAAGAAAGTACATATCTCCTCATACAAACATCACATTTTCATTTGTCTGCGCATTAGCTTTTCTTAATTTATTTCACAGTCTGTAACAGTGAGTTCACTTGAGTGTGCACATTTTTTATATTACCATGCTCCAACATAGGGAAGAACCATCCATCTTCTCAATAGCCGTTCAGCCGTTGCTAGAGATGCTGAGGATAACTTTTCAGCTCTATATTGCATTTCACATTCCCTTTTTATTTACTTTTGCTTATCCAGTCTCATCTGCTGCTGTAAGACCATGCAGAATAACATTTAGCCCACCAACAGCACCCAGAAGCAGCCTTTTCTTCACACAACACACAGACTGATCGGGACTGACCATCTTATTTTCTCCAAAGAACTGGATGGATGGGCCTTATCTATTCGGTGCATGGTGGTAATGAAGGAGCCAAGCACATCCCGGTGGAAGGTAGAGGTTTACAGGGTATTTTAGGGTTAAGATTGTACCTGACAGCCTCCGTCCCTCCTGGTTTACAAGTCTGTGTTGTAAGAGACAAGTATAGGACGTGAAATTTTGCACCGAATAGATACCCTGTGGGCTGTTAATATTGAACACAGCAGGTTTGGAGAGTGGCAAATGTTCAGTTCGTAAAAGCCTATAGGGGTTTCAGATTGTGTGTGTATGTCGATTACAACATCTTTTCACTTTTGCTGCATTCATGAGAATAATCAGCTTCGGAGTACGGTGCGTTGCGGACCACCCGGTGTAGTGCTCAAAGTGGTCTCCATATGGCAGTGTTCCACAAGAAGTGCCTCCCTGTGTGTTTGGAGGCTGGTAATAAGCACAAACACAGATCACAACAGATGCTGCTCCACTGCTTTGCTACAGACGTGTGATTAGCATAGCGTCTCGTTAAAGCATTATTTGTACTAATCAGCATGTGGATTTATTTATTCATTATTTGAAAGAAATCTAAACTCTCCCAGGCAGACATTCAGCAAAGAGTCATTCACCCTTTGTCATCTTGCTTAAAAAAGATCAGAACAGATAAAATCCAAATCTAACTTTCAATTATGCCTGCAAACTATTCAGAACAGAACTGATGGCAGAGATCATTAGCAGCAAATGTTAGAGACGTGTAAAACACCAAAAGAATTTCAAATTAAAATAAATGTCTTGGGTCACAGCTACAAATGGACAAAATGTAGATTTAAAAAGCTTAGTTTTATTAAGCTGGTCAAAAATAAGAGACATTATTATTAAATCAATCTTTTATGTTTGGATTTCAGTTGTTCTAGTTTAAGCTTCAGGTCTATTTAAGAATGTTTGTATGTGTCGATTATATGGAAGTGAAAGTAGAAGATAAAAGATTCATTATATAGAAAAGTGCTGTGGTTAGCACTCTTGCCTTGGATGGACTCCATGGTGGCCTTTATATGTGGAGTTTGCATGTTCTCTCCGTGTCTGTGAGGGTTTCTCCTACCATTTAATAGTAGAAAGGCTTCAAAATTTTTCATCTGAGCCCAGTTTTAGACTAGTTTTGTTGGACTTATTATTATGACTGCTAGCTATGCCCAACCAAACTACTTTATAAACGTGTTGGCTTGATTCACTATTAAAAACACAGCAAATTAGAGTGCCTTTATACCTCTTCTTTTTTTCTGCATATCTCTGAGCCTCAAGGTTTGATTAGCACCTTTTTGTGAGATTTAGTTTGTTTTTGATCCAGTGCAGCACTCCACTATCACTATTGTTTACTTTAAAACTTGTCAGGGCAATTTCAGGATTCAGCTCCTCCTAATAGACAGACCAAATATTTTTTTCAGATCTCTATCAGATTGAAAATTACTTTTAGGTGAATGTCAAAATCTCTCAATCTTTTAAAACTTGGTCCTAATGACAACATTTGATTTTTTTCCTACTATGGATCACTCCTAAACAAATGAGAGATTACATTGGCATACCTCTAAATACACATGTAGTGCCCCCCTCTCCTTGAATTCCTCTGAAAAAGGGCTTTCGAGACTTCCCTAAATGTCATGAAACACATGTACAAATGAAATACTGTGGCATCTCTATGTCTAGCTATTTTAGCCAATAGGGTCTTTTCAAGTTTCAAGTGTTTTAAACAAGAAACAAAATCACTGTCACTTTTCCAAAAGCCAAATAACTAGCTACTTTCAAGACAAAGGATGTTTTAGACCATTGAGACATAACAATAAATTTATATATTTTTTATCCTCCCTGCAGCTTGGTCAAATCTTGCGGAGTCCCTTTATGAAGTTTGTAGCTCATGCCGTTTCCTTCACCATCTTCCTCGGTCTGCTCGTGATCAATGCCTCTGATCGCTTCGAGGGAGTCAAGAACTTACCCAACGAGACCATCACAGACCATCCACGCCAGGTTTTCAGGGTCAAGACCACTCAGTTCTCCTGGACAGAGATGCTCATCATGAAGTGGGTTCTGGGTAAGTGGAAAAATTAATTATATCAATATTGTAATGTACTGATTATTCAACAAATGGGTCACTGTTTAAAAACTACATGGATAGTTTCTTATGTCCTCATTGTATCACTAGTGTCGTCCTTCGTCAAACTTTCTGCCTTTAAGTTTTCTCTACAGAAATGTTATCATATACCTGTAGATGTATTTTCTCAAAACCTTGAAAATAACTTTCCATTATGCTAGAAGTCTAACTGCTAACTGTTTGACAGATGGGAAAATGTAAATGCAGAAATGTTGACTTTGAAATCGGAATGAATGTATTATGTAGGCCTTTTTTAATTAAAGGGTGAGTGTTATGTATTATTCACATTGCTCTTGTCTTGCACTAAAAAGGTGAAATGTGAAGCACACAAAGCATGTTTTTCTCTTGTAAAGAATTTAGAGCTTCATCTACTGACTGCAAATAAAATCACACTGGGGAACTAACAAAATTGATCTTGCTGACTGATGTGCTAATGCTGCAGAAATGATCAAAATGAGTCTGGATGATTCTTGAAGCTTAAAGGTGAAAGAATATTATCTCACAGACAGAACTCCAGCTGTGTTTCTGACAAGGAAGCAATAGTCAAACAGGATTAAGAACTCAAAGTTAATTTTGCAGAATACCTTATGTGTCCTTCGGGATATCTACATCAATTTTTTATTCATATAATATGGCATGCTTGGATAAAGAAAGGTGATTGTTCAGACTCTGGTCTAGCAATTATTGTAATTTATTACATTCAGCTCTTTGTGAATCAACAACCCCCTACCAGCACCAGCCCATCCACTCGTCATTGTCCTTTATCAGTGTAATTGTCAAGTAGTTGTCTGTGCATTAAGTGTTGCATAAGCATGGGTCTTCAGATTAGGCTGCTTATTAAGGAGGCTATTTATATTTCAGTAACAAAAAATACGAACGTTTTTGCTATTTGACTGGAGACAATTCGAAACTCTGCAAGTTTTGTAGTGTTATTGTCTCCATTACAAATATAATTTTCTTTGCCTTTTCCTCCATTAAGACAGCCAACTCTGAGCTGTGTACAGAGATGGTTAAACCCACACCCCTAACTTGCCGTATATGTTTGATAGGGCAAAAGTAACTTAGTTTTCAGAAAATTATGCTTTATGAAAAGGTGTGTTTAATGCTTTAACATACAGTATGTAATGATATTGGATTATGCATGATGTTAATGAGTAGAGTTAGGTTAGAAATACATTGTAGAGCAGTCAAAAGGCCATAAAAATGTTTTGGTCAATGAATTGTTGCATTCACAAAAATAAAAACGTAATTATAACAACTCTAAATGATCTGCTAAATTGTACTTTTAATTTAATTGGTTTCTGTGTATGAATAATATTGCACAGAAATAAATACAGTAGACACGTTAGTAAGCTGTAACCTTTAAAATTTGTGTATTCTTTCTCATGGGATTGCCAGTGGTTATCTTTCCTTAACATACACACTTACTAGAGGTTGAAACCAAATGCCAAAGCAACATGTGTGGCACAGGTTAAATTTGATGTTTCTCGAGTGTTTGCTTCAGGAGTCAAACTTACAAATAGAAATCGTTTTCCCGCTGTTTTTCAATATCTGTGTGAAAATGTCAGTTGGCGGTGAAGTGTCAAGGGAAATAGTAAAAGCAATAAGGAAGGCATTTTGAAGCCAAACTTGGATGTATAAAATGTTAGATTGAATTTAGATTGTTGTAAAAATGCAGTCAGGTGGAAATGTGGCAGAGAACATGCTGTCAAAGCGCCAATTTTGACAAATATGTAGCCAGTGGCAACGTATGTCAGACCACAGCTGTTGCCCATCTGGATTTGAGATACAATAGCATTTTAGTTGGGCTTCTATTTTTACCTTTTTTAATTTGTATTGGAGCCATTTTTCCGTCTGTGGATCTTTTAGTAGCAGGTGCTGACGTCTGCTGCTGGGTGTTTACTCTTTAGGTTGTTTGTGCCCTTGCTCGAGTCGACAGGCAATTGTGATTCCAGTGGCATACTTTGAAAGCCTGGTAATTGTTGTAGCGATGATGATACTGATCAGGGGCCTTTTCACTAAGCAATTTTTGCCCTGTTTTGGCTGCGCATAGGAAAAGACTGAGTGGTTGTCAATGTGTTTGGGTGCACCTGTGATCCAAACAGAGATGCCTTAGTGCGAATTACAAGCTTTGATGTCGCCATCTGTATTTGTATATTTGAATAAATAGATGTCAACACTAAAAAAGGTGCAACTGAGGGTGAAATTATACACTGAAACAGATTACTTTGTTTAGACTGTTTCTGACAGTCTTTAAAATTAGTTTGTAAAAGTTTATCTTTTTCATGCATTTGTGTGAAATTGACTGAGAAATTGAAACATTAATCAAAACCGCAATGCAACAGTCCACACTACAGAGGCAGAATGCATAGCTCAACTCTTCTTTCCTTGTAGTTGTTGAACTTCTTGTTCTAAAATACCAAAATAGCTCCCCTTATCTAATTAAAAACAAACAAAAAAAAGGTTATAACTTACAGCAAACTTTACGACAAAGATGAAAATGAAAACTGCCTATAGAATTATCTTTGGGGAATAATTAAAAGGGTCTGTATGAGGTTGTGAGCAGAATGTATACAGCAAGAACTACTGAACTACATAACAGAACTACCGAACTGCAAGTTTTAAGTAAAATACAGTACAGCAATTAGCTAAACTTTTCTTTCTTTCACATGTGTTTCTCTTCCCACAGGTATGATTTGGTCAGAATGTAAAGAGATCTGGAGTGATGGACCGAGGGAATATGTCCTTCACCTCTGGAACGTCCTGGACTTTGGGATGCTCTCCATTTTTGTAGCATCGTTTACAGCACGGTTCATGGCTTTCCTCAAGGCAACCAAAGCACAGCAATATGTGGACATGCACGTGCCAGACGACGACCTCAGCAACGCCTCACTGCCCGATGAAGTGGCCTATTTCACTTATGGTGAGTTTTTAGCTTTATTTTACTGTATGCATATTCAGAATACCATATTATTAAGTGTTAGAATGCTTATAATTATCTGTGAAAGTGCATGACCTCCTCCAGTTGTTGAGAAAACTTGCGATGAGCAAAAACAGACATGATTAAAACATCTGAAATCTGAAAATGTAATTGCATCTTTATCCTTTGTGTGACATTTTAAATCTATTTGAGCTTAGTTAGCTTAGTTTTAGTTTATTTGTTTATTTATTTGTAACCTACCCAGGGTTACAAAGGTTACAAAAGGTTTTGTTGTGCCAGGTCATAGCAAAGTTGCCTATTTCTACCTGAAGTCCCTGGACAGGTTGCATAATAAAAAGAATGTTAATTAATACAAGTGTATGTACAACATAAAGTAATTTCTTTTTATTGTACATACCTGTTAGATTAATTCAACTTCCAAAGCAAAGAAGTACTATTTGAATTGTTGCTATAAAGTTATGTCTTTTATAAATGATGCTGTATTCTGTCTTTCAACATTGTGTCATAATGACAAAGGCACAATCTTTTTTATGGTAATTGGTTTTCGTTGTTATACAGCTTTTTGAAAACAATCCTCTTTGCATTCAGACTGTCAATATAGCAAATCCAATTTGAAGTGATAAGATAAAACAAGCTTGCCGGTTTCGTAATTGGGCAGGTTGTGCAGAGATGTCATCCATTTCAAGAGAAACCTGAAACTGTTTTGCACCAATTTAAATTTCAATTGCCACATTATTGGTCTTTTTTGTATTGCTTTGGTCTGCTTTTGCAAAAAAAAAGAATAGTAATCATATAATCTGATTGTCAAATGATCTATAATTCTCAGCACAAAGCTGTGTTTGATGTGATGCTGCAGGCTGCTGGACTGTTCCCCAGTGGTCCTGTGCAAGAACCTTCATCAGTGCTGTCATCTGCTGGACTGACTCTGTTATAACATACTTCTAATGCATCCAAGGGTGTCAACACAGGGAAGAATCTAGCTCTGCTTCTGACACCACAATAGCACATTTTCCTTCTAATGTGAAAATATAAGTGTGATTGATAATAAAGCAAAAAATATTGGATAAGAATAGACCTTCCGTGTACCACTAGGAATATTTCAAGTCCAAAACAAGTCTAAAATAGGGCTACAGAAAAACTTGGAATAGAACTGCAAAAAACAACTGTTGCCATGGATCCCTACATACTGTATTTGTAGCAAGTGTGCTAAACTTCTAAAGAGATAAATTAGCTAGAACAATGTAAATGTAACCAATCCAATCCAATCCAACTTTATTTATATAGCACATTTTACCAACACAAAGTCTCCGAAGTGCTGCACAGAATACAAAAAAAAAAAAGCACAAATTCTTAAATATAAAAATAAAAATACCAATAATAAAAAATAAATAATGAGATAAAATCAAAAACCCCATATAAAAAATAAATAATAAAAGACTGTCAGAGGACCACACAATTCTCATGCCGGGTTAAATGCCAGTGAGTAAAAGTGTGTTTTTAAACGAGACTTAAAAGCATCAACTGAAGGTACAGTCTTTATATGAGGTGGAAGAGCATTCCACAGTTTTGGGCCGACGACAGAAAAGGCACGGTCACCACGACTTTTAAGTCTCGTTTTCGGGACGACAAGATGGAGCTGGCCCTCAGACCTGAGCGAGCGCGCCGGAGTGTAGGGGACAATCAGGTCTGATAAGTACTCAGGGGCCTGTCCATGAAGTGCTTTAAAAACAAACAATAAAATTTTAAAATCAATTCTAAAACGAATGGGGAGCCAATGTAATGAAGATAAAATAGGTGTAATATGTTCTCTACGACATGTACCGGTTAAAAGACGAGCTGCAGAATTTTGGACTAACTGTAAGCGTGACAGGTTAGCTTGGCTGATCCCAGTGTACAACGCATTACAGTAGTCAAGACATGTAGAGATAAAAGCATGGATCACCCGCTCCAAATCACTAAAAGATAAAACAGACTTCAGTCCGGATAAAAGCCTAAGGTGGTAAAAGCTGGATTTAACCACGGCATTTATCTGCTTGTCAAACTTAAAATCTCCATCAATGATGACGCCAAGGTTGGTGGCTGTAGGTTTGATGAAGGGCTGAAGAGACCCAAAGTCTAGATTAAAATCAACATTAGAGTTAGCCCTAAAAACAACAATTTCTGTTTTAGATTCATTTAAATTTAAAAAAATTCATAGTCAACCAAGCCTTGACGTCATCTAAGCATTTCAGCAGGGGTGCCAGGGAACTATTTTCTGTCTTTTTCAGTGGGAGGTAGATTTGTGAATCGTCTGCATAAAAATGATACCCTAGTCTAAACATTTATATATCTATCACCTTCAACTGTCCGAAAATGTTTGCATGAGTGTTTGAATGAATCAGTATTTAGCATCATAAAATCTCCCTTTTACATTTTATATTTTGCCAAAATTTTATTGATGTGTCACAGTCTTGGGCTTTATTTTGCCTCAGCAGTCAACAGATCTAACTAATGACTAGCCTAAAAGAGGAGGAATTTGTGGATTAAACAGATTCCAAAATCAAGCAAGCAATGCAACTGCAGAGAAATCTGCATACCACCTGAAAGAGCTTCACATAACACATTTTGAGAAACACTGTCAGTCATTAAGCAATAAATCATTATGTAAATTGTTATGTTTTTTTGTTAGGTCTAGCTCATTGTTTTTACATTCACTAATAATCTGCCATTTAAAACTTTAAACTTCTGGTTATGAATGACATCATAACCCTTTCACTAGTTTATTTCTAAAATGATTGTACTCAGACAGAAAAAGTTGCTTTTATTGAAGTCATTTGTTGTTGTGCTCCTTGCCAACTCTGACTAGTTCACTTCCTAATTTGTTGTCCATTTCTCCCTCTTACAAGTCTGACTCATCTATTTGTCCTTTTGTTGTAACTTTAGGCTGACATCATAAAAATACATTTCCTAAAGTCAATATTACTTTTAGTCTTACAAAACATGCCCTTTCAGTCAACAGAACGACTGCAATTTTACCTGAATTGGTTAGGTCTGCCATGGCAATACAAAACTATGATTAGAAAGCATTGATTTTAACATTTTTTTTTTCCCCTTCCTTGCACAGCCAGAAACAAGTGGCGCCCTTCCGACCCCAGATCATCTCCGAGGGCCTGTACGCCATTGCTGTGGTGCTCAGTTTCTCACGTATTGCCTACATCCTGCCGGCCAACGAGAGCTTTGGGCCATTGCAGATCTCCCTGGGCAGAACGGTCAAAGACATCTTTAAGTTCATGGTCATCTTCATCATGGTGTTTGTGGCCTTTATGATAGGAATGTTCAACCTTTACTCCTACTACCTGGGAGCCAAGTACAACCCTGCGTTCACCACGTGAGTACAGCAAAGCATGTTTTTTATGGGCACTGAGGAGTTAGTTTTTCTTTGAATTTTGACAAAATTAATAATTTGGTGTAGTCTAAAATATTTAAACTGCGATGTATTAAGATAGGGAAAAATTCAAGACACTTTAGGTGTCATTTATCAAACATTGTGCAAAATGGCTAATGATGCCAGAAGGGACATTCCAGTTTTATGCAAAGTGTTGTATGTGCATTTTCCAATAATGACTGCCATACATACAAGCACAAATAGCCATGGTATTTTTCCATTTAAACTCGTAATGTATCACTGGGATAATCACTGGGACATTGATAAATGAGACCCAAAGTGTGTACCTCTGCTGCACAGATAAGAATCAAGGCCATACGCCGTCAAAACAACACAAAAGTATTTTCTGCATAAAAATGAGCAACACAGGGCAATTGACCTTTTTTTTTTTTTAATCTCAAATAACCTTTGCTGAGGACTGAGAGAGATGTAAATGTAAACATATTGGTGTGTCAATGGCTCTAGTGGATGTTTTTGTGCCCTTTCCAATTCAGAAGCTTCCACAAGATGCACCAAAACTGCAGTTTATTACATTAAATAATTACATTTGACCATCTCTGAAATCACACTACTTTACATTTAGTTTTGGATTCAGAAAGCATCTTGTAGGTATTTTGTACTGTTGCTGACAAACTGAAATCCACTATCAATGTGTTAGGAGATCCTTTTGAGATCTGTGCATTAAAATGTTGTCCCTCCTCTTTTACAATGATGTCTTATAAACATCAGCACAGTTCTGTATCACTGTTAGTCACTATCTTTGCATCACCATTATCACTTTTCCCCAAGACTGCCCAAAGTTCATTGCTTGCTCTCCGTAGCCAAACTGTTTGCAATGTTAATTTAATCTGGTAATTTATCTTTGTGAAAGATCGAAGTTTATTTTCTTCATTAGTCCGTAATGCCTTTGGTTAGTGATTTAAATCCTACATGTTCAACAAAGAAACTAATTAGCTAAACACAAAGACACTAGCGCAATTAACAGTACAGAAGAGTTGTTTCTCTTGATACTATAGAGTCATTTGTGCAAAGCAAAGCCATGGAAAAGAAGAATGGGCGACTGTAGTGACAGTGTATCAACACACACAAAAATGCGAATTAAGTGCAAAAATATCTTTCCTTGTTGTTAATTTGATGCTTTTTATACCAGAATCAATGGCTGTCAGCTTGGCAACATGTTTTGTATTTCACAGTTGCCTGTTTGCCTGAAAATAGTTCCAAAATCTTGAGTTTTCTTCTCAGCCATCCCCATGTGTGTATTTATTCCAACAGTGGACTTTGCTTAAACCACATAATCAAAAGCAGAACCTGTGAGCGGGTAAATGAACCAGTTAATTATTACTATTCAAAATTGATAAAGAACCAGACAAAAGACAAAAAACATAATTAATGTCTTTAAGCAGAGCTATTCAGTATTTAACAACTGTGGGGAAAAAAAACATCTCTATGAATAAAATGTGACCTTTCATTTAATATTCTAAAATTATTAAGACAGTAACAGTGTCCTCACTCACAGGAAACAGTGCTCTGCTTATCAGTGTTTGTTATGTATGCAAGGTGCCATGCGTAAAGCATTTTAACGCACAACGTATAAAAGAAGACAAATAAAGAAAACCTTGAACCTTGAACATAGAATCCCATGGTGGTGCACTGTGGTATAAAGCTGATATAATGTATAATATATGGTGAGTGAGTGAGTGTCATGGGTTTGACTCCCAGGTCGGGAGTCAAATTGGGCATCACTGTAAATTTTCCCTAGTACTGCTTGTCTGCAACTTCAGCTTTGATATGTTTTGACCTATCAGCTTCAAATATTTATCATGACGTTACATTTTTTTCCCAACAGTTTTCCAACACCTTTTTATCCCGACTGATAATGAGCTCAATTCTGTGCAATACACATAACAATATTGAGTGAGCCAAGTTAAGTAGATGGAACGCTGACTCAGTTCTAAACATAAGCTCATTTGATTACAATATTTTTAGTTCTAATACATATCATGTCAATGTAAAGGTTCTCAAGAGCATGTTCAAAAACAGAGCATGCAAATAACACGTTATATTTGTCTTTGAAATGCACCAATATACAAGCTTGTATTTCCATGTTTGCTCACACACAACATATAATTAAGCATTCTGCCGACCTAAAGAGCTCAGTCTTTCCCGCACATATGCTCATAAGTCTTGTCAGAAAATGAATTCCAGTGGGGGCTCATTTTGCTACTGCAAATGCTGCCAAATGCCAACCTCTGCTGCTTGCTCGCCTGATTATTTTGAACATCAATCAACCGTATCAGACAGATTAATGCAGCAGAAGATCGTTCAGAATGACAGTCTTCAACAAAGTCTTCTCAAAAACTTAAATCACTGTGCATTTTGCTAAACAGTAGACACAGACATAGTTTGTGTTCATATTATTGTAGAATTTGATGATTTATATTTACTAGTGAAGTTGATGGTCATTCAATTTATGACTTTACAAACAAAAAAATTTGGTCTACTTTAACTGTAGATATAAATAGAGGAAATTAAGTATATTTAGTTCATTTAAGATGGCCCCATCATGAAGAATGTAGAGATTGTAAACTGGCAACATTTGTTCATTCATTCACTCCAGAAATGAATTTGCTGAGCTTGGATAATTATAACCATAATTTGAGAACTGGTATCCTAATTGAATTTCTAATCTAATTTTATTATGCGATCCTACCACATTGCAGAGTGTTGCATTGGTTGCGTAAGTCTAAAAACCTTATAGCCCAGACTAAGTGCCGTCTCTATTAATGAAAAGTTGGTCTGTAGGGTGAACTGTCTGCTTGCTCAAAACTGACTCTATATCATCGTCACTTGATGTGAATACTTAGTGGGTGCGGTTCTTTTTTCTTTTTTGTTTTACTTGGGCTCAGAGCAGTGTTTTTGAGACTGCTGAGTTCTACTTGGCCGCTCACATAGCAAAGAGATTCAGACATTGCGATGGCATGGGCAGAGTTGAAGCATAAAAAAACGGACTTTACGTACATCCTGTTTAGCCTTTACAGAAGTGCAGCTGACAGGTGGAGCAGGTGGGCACAAACCAGGGAGGATTCAAGTGTTTTATAAGGAGCACAGGTGGAGTGGAGAACTGCTGCGACTGCGTCTTAATAATAATCGATCAATACTAAGACTATGACTCCAGTTGCCTATAGCCCTTCTTTTCAGCTTAGAGATTACAGTCAGTGGTGGTCAAAATCCAGCATTTACAGGAGCTAAAAATAGAAAACGCTCTCTCTCTCTCTGCAGACAATTTTACAGAGATAATACCTTTTAGTGGATCCCCCCAAATGAAATCTGGCATTTTTTCTGTTACTTAGCTCTGACAATGGGAATAGGCAGCGTGAGACTCATTAATTTCAATTTGACCACCAGGGGTCAGCGTGGTTTCAACTCTCACAGACACTATAACGTATTTGTCAGCAAAGCCAGATGCAATTTGGTGTCTAAATTTAGCTTTTGAATGTGTGCTTGTGTTGTAGTGGCATTTACGAGGGCATTGATTTTTGACTCCAATTGTATTGTGGTGTTTTGGTCATAAAGACATTTCTTTTGCCTTCTAAGCAAAGATAAAAAGTGGTATGGACAGTAATATTATGTCTATAAGAAGAAGCATGAAACAGAGTTAGCAGAAGGTCAGGTGGATGTAGTACAGCACAGTTACCTTGTGCTGGAAGGTCAAAATGGATTGTATGTAGAAAATCAGAGAGAAATAAACATCATACATACAGAGAAATAAACATATAGACTCATGCAATGCACAGCAGGAGAAGGCTTAATGACGAGCGGGCAGTAATAGCCACATATATATTCCCCATAGAGAACAGTCAGACCCTGATCTGACGCATGGACTGAAGACAGCGCCCACACATACAATGTCCACACTTTGGTGAAGACGGCGAGATATATCATTAGGATATTTTGCCATCCATATTCCATGAAAGTTCCAAGTGCATGTTGAATTAATATATGTATGCTATGTAAGACAGTAAAAAATATATTTTCCTCTTGGAGAAACACAAAAAACATAGCACTGCATTACCAGTGCATCCACATACATGATTTTGCATGTTTTAGTTTTATTTATAGTTAAGTCTTTGCCCCCCTTAACAGAATTTTAAGAAAATGTTATATTCTGGAGGCATGAGAACTTGGGATGCCTCTGGATGCCTCTTTTAGAAGCTGTTGTGGGGATGTCGCACCAAGCACCTGAGGGAGACTCAGGACAGGCTGCAGGGACAATGTCTCTAGACCATCTTGGGAATGCTTCAGGATCCCCCAAAAGCGCCAGAGCGAGTGTGCATGGAGAGGGAAGTCTGGGAATTTCTCCTCCAATTGCTCCCTTTATAACTCTGGCTAAGCAATTGAAAATGAATGCGTAGACAATTCTGGGCTGAAAATTACATATTGCTTGCAGTTGCGATTTTAATAAAGCAATCCAAAGAAAGACCTTTGTATAAAACATTTTTTGTTGTTGTTGTTGCGGGATCAGAATCAATATTGAGTTGTAAAGCTTTTTCCTTAGAATCTTTTAACTGTGCAAGCGTATATCTGGTCCATCCCAGTAATTTTGACCTTATTACAATTACTTTCATATTATTGACCAACTTCTTTTCTATTATAGTAACCAAGCGTGGCAGCACTGTTCAGAGGCACAGACAGAAGAGAACGACCAGGGCATGTCATAGCAGCAAAGAAAGACCACAGAGATAAACACTAAGTCCTGTTTGGCCTTTGATGAGCTGAACAAAACAAAACATCATTGACTTTGCAAAATCCAAATACTGATTGTTTTGATGCTCTGGTGTGAGAGGATCAATGCAAAGTGAATGAATTAAATAGTGTGTAGAAGTTTTTTTTGATAGTTTGGAGCTGAGTTCTCCGAGGAGGAAGTGGAGGAGGACAGGTGAGAAGAAGCTTATAAAAGATTAGAGTGAAGACATCCAGATGGGCGGCAAGGTGTTTTCGGCAAAGACCCTTGGGTCCAGGTACAATGTGCGAGTTGAGCCAGAACGCATAAGCAAAAAGCAGAAAACTGAAAACAGAGATAAGGTCAGACATCAGGTTTTAAGCTGAATACACTGGCAGCGGTTAATGTACAGAAATGAGGTGCTTTGATAGCTGTGAATAAAAGTATGATTCATAGGTTAATACATTCTATGTACTATAAGAATAGAAAGACACTTAGCAATGCATCATACATTTGGGGTCGTGGCCTACAGTGGGGGAAAGGTGTCTGTTGATTAATTGGAAAATGTCATTTTAATGCTCTTTTAAGTCATTTCTTGGCAACTTAAATGTTTTTTATGCACAGCTAGCTCAAGTCAAGGCACATATCATAAGTGATAATGGAGGTTTTTGCTGTAGTGTTTATGAAAAGCGGATTTTATTTATATTAAGATAAGATATCCTTTATTTGTCCCATAATGGGGAAATTCCAGTGTTTCAGTTTATTCTTACATGTGTCATTTATGTTGTTGCAACATACATTTTAAGAACAGCATGGAAAAATAGGAAACATGCAATCAAACAAGATAGTTTAAAGTAGACTTAAGTATATACGTATAAAGTTACAATAGTTAAAATAGTTAAAAAAAACTCTTACTTACAAATTATGTATATGTTTGCTATGGCACAGTGCAGGGTATGACAGGGTAAATGACAGGATAAATAGATAAAGTGGCATCAGTGGCATACATATATATGAATGAAAGGCTGCGCTAGCATTGTTCGATATATTTACAAATTTGGGCTATTGGATCACATTTTCCATTTCCATGTCTTTGAGTCTGCACGTGGTGCTTTATAACAAAATAAGTTCAAATCAGTTTCCCCCTAAAACAGATATCTTGTTAATGTATCTTTTCAGGTGACATTTAGTCCAAAGTGTCCCGACTACACATCCTATCTATTTGTTCACCAAACTTCACTAAGTTTGTCTGTTGCCAAAAAACAAGATCATATCACACCAATTCTTGCATCTTTGCACTGGCTTCCTGTTAATTTTAAAATTGATTTAAAAATTGTATTGTTTGTTTTTAAAGCGTTGAATGGACTGGCACCATCTTATATCTCGGACCTCATCCAAATTTACACACCTGCGCGCGCTCTGAGGTCCGAGAGCCAGCTCCAGTCTTAAGACACTTTTACTCTCTGGCTTTTAACACCACGTGAGTTGTGTGGTCCCCTGTGCCTTTTATTTATTTATTTAGTTAGTTAGTTAGTTAGTTAGTTAGTTATAGTTTTAGTTATTATAGTTTTAGTTATTTATAGTTTTAGTTGTTATTTATAGTTGTAGTTATTATTTATAGTTTTAGAGTAATTATTTATATTTTAGTGTCCTACTGTTTTTATTTTATTTGTTTTTATCTTTTTATTTATTTAATTTAATTATTATTTTATGGTGCTGTAGTTGTTTGTTTTTATTTTTTATGATCCCTTTTAAGAGCACACTTGCTGCTGTTGTTGTTAGCATTCTGACTAACTGCTGTTAGTATAACAGTCCTCTCACTCCTAAAAGCTGTGGAAAAAACCTTAAAACAATAATTCGGAGGTTCAGAATGCATTAGGCAAGTGAGCAAAACATGTGGACTGATGTAGAAAGTTTAACATTAATTAAATCTGTTTGTTTTCCTTTTTTAAATTCAGGTATACTGTAGTAACTTTAAGTCCTCAAACAAATACAACTGTATCTGTAGGGAAATTACAGTGGAAGTCTTGACTATAAAGTCATAAAAAGACCATAATAAAGCTAGTTGAATGTGCAAATAAAAGAAATATGACAGGAAGTACCCACTCAAAGAGCTTACAGCCAATAGAAAAATTCAACTTCACTAAATGGGAATTGCAGAGGTGCTAGGTGCCATTTTTTGCCAGTCATCTGAATGTCAAACTGAGGGGAGGAGACAGGAGTACAATTAAAGAGAGAAGAGAGAGCAATAGGAATGAAAAGGATTCATTCGTTTTGTTTAAATGTCAACAGCCAGACCAGGTGCCAAACTCCTTTGTGCCAATTCTTGGTTTGTATTCATGGTAAGAGTGTGTGGAGCGTTTATAATTTGTCAGAAAGGCATGCGGCTAGTTTGTCCGACCTGTCACAGTGGCTTACTTGTACTTTCAGAACGCAGAAAGACTTAGACTATGTATAAAACAAGTGAAAATATTTTAGTGGCAGTGGAACTAGAAAATGTTTATGGAAGAAGAAACTTACCTTTGCTTAGTTAAAAAAGGCTGATGTTTGTCCCCCCAAAAATAAAATAAAATAAAATATCTGTTGAATTAATTGTTCTCATTGGCTTGAAAGGTTCTTAACCTACTTTATGCTGAAATATGAGGTTTTTAACTTGGCTTGACACACTTTTATGCCCAAACTCGTTTCTTATCTGACTTGCTCCTGAAGTTTTCTCAAACATTTTTGCACTTCATCAGCATTGACTTGCACAATTTTTTGGCAAGTAGCACAGCTTTAGAACTGCTTTTTTAGATGAAAAGTGAAAGCAGGTTAACCAAGGGTGGCACAGCCAATCTTTCATTCCAAAGCATTGTGACTCATGTAGCTCTTTCTTCCAAGTTTGCAAAAGATAAATGCTTATAATTAGATAAAGACAGGGTTTACCAGTAGTTTGGTTTTGCCACCATCTTCTCTGCAATGCATTGTCTGAGAGAAAAAAAATACAATTAAAAAAAAGATATTCACCTAATGTACTTTAAAGTGGAAATCATGAATGAGATTAAAGTAAAAGAAAACACTAGACGTTATGGGGTTAGGAATAGTATACCATGAAATCAAAATAAAAAGAACAAGACAAGGGTTACAAAATAATAAATATCTATTTTTAATTTAATATAATCATTCTAAAGGATGGAAAACACCTCGGCCAAATACAATAGAGCCCATCTAATAAAAAGTAAAACCCACAACTGTTAAAAAAAGGAAAAAAAAAATAAAAAACTAACAGTGAGCATGTTATAGAACACAGGAACCAGAACATTGTCTCGAGGAGTAGAAAAGCAGGATGTGAATGCACTGTAGAAAGCAGCCAAAGGTCCTTGCCCTCAGGATATAAAGGAGTAGAGCTTAGGGAGATACACGCTCATTTGGTGCAACATATATGTGTGTATGTCAAAATCATGCTTTTATTCAAGTCCATATTTTGGCTAAATGCTTATTATATAACATTCTGTTACATAAAGCTATAGCTATATTTGTGTCCTAAGTAGTATGGTTGACGGAGCACTGGGATCACTAAAAGTCTTAGAAAATTTTAAAATATGCCAAAGCTTGAGGATTGGTACAAGTATTAAGCAGGCGTGAGTTAATGCAATCTTGATGTTGGTAACTTGGTCCTAAAATAATCCAGCTGCCCACATTTTTCTCACTGGTATCGACTCTTTTTATGTTCAAAAATGTAATTCACATTTATGAGTTCTTCTGTGGTTTCAGATAAAGCTTGTAAAAACAGGATAATCTCTCTCTTCGGGTTTAAAAGTGTAGCAACATAAAATAGATGGCTCAGACAGGCAACCCGTGCGGAGTGGGTCAATAAAAAGTGAATGTCGTGGATGATTCACTGTCAAAACATTGTTAATTGTTCGCCCCGTGGTATTGTATTCCCCACTTAATAAGATTTCGTTTATGTCCCGCCTGAAGACACAGACTAAGGCGCGTTTTTGCTATGTTGTCACTCTGCTTAATTTCCGCAATGTCACAAATCTGCCGACGCTTATAAACAGCCAAAAGAGGCATGCATTAGGATTTCTCAAGCTGTAATACCTTCTTCATTTTTTTTATTTTTATTTTTTTGGATTACAATAGAACAGATCTATTCTAAAATATTTTCTGTGAAGGGTTTAAGTGAAAGAGGTCAAAATTCAAGTTAAGATGATAACAAGTTATAATAATTTAGTTTGGAAGTATTCTCATTGTGTCTGGGTTGATCCCATTTTGAAGCTGGACTTGTTGGTCTATTTTATTTTCTAATGTTTTCTTTTATTATAGTTGTGCATCAACTCACAAAAGGGTCACAACAGTGCATAAGCCCGACTTGGGCAAACAGTGGCCCGGGGACAGATGCAGCCCTCGTTTTGTTTTAATCTGGCCCTTGGATGCGTTTAAGTCATACTTTTTACATTTCATTGACTTAGCTATAGAAAATGTGTTCTTGCTTGTTCTTATATTTGTCACAATAAGTGCTCAGAATAGTGGATAAAAAGCCTATATAAATAAGTAAATATATATATATATATATATATATATATATATATATATATATATATATAAGCTTGCAATAGTGGTAAATAATGTTACACCAGTGACCGCAGTTTGGCCTGCCACCACCTGTCCTGAGTCGAATATGGCCTTTAGAAAAAATAATTGCCCACCCCTGGCGTAAACAATGTTCATTTGTAATTTTTATAGTGGACAGCCCTGCACTTAATTAATTCCATGGAGATGATACTGCTTTGCCTCTGTCCTAATCCATTTAACTTCATGAGGCAGCTTACAGCATAAATGCATATTTTTTGAATATTTACGGTACATTGCAAACTTCTGTAGTTGAATAAATGCATACAAGATAAGTCAATGTAATGCCCTACTCTGGAACATTCACTACATACAATAACAATAACATCTACATAGAAACAAGCAGAACTCTCACTATTAGTAGTGCACGCCCAAACCTGCAGTAAGTCTGACTATAACTGTTAACATCATTTTAAATGAATTACTTTAATTATGAACCACAATACTACAAATGATTCAAAATGGCCTTTTTTGATCCTGTTCTAACATGGTTTTCTCATCAAAAATGTTGCTCAAGTTCTGTATGTTTCTATGTGAGCTTCAGTCAACATTGTTTGGAATGTGTCACTGGACTTCTGAGCCCCCCACAATCCTCCACAGCCCCTTCCCTTCACAAATAACTTGGCAGCCAGTAGTAGGAGCTCTAACTGAATTTTTGTCATGGGAAACACATGACTGTCATGTGTGATTTATTATTTATTGGTTGACAATGAAAATACATAATATTTGTTCTAAAGTGACTTAATCAATCATTTCCCTGTGTCCATATGACATGTCTCAGTTTTCTGTCTCTCCTCTTCTGAACTGTTAAAACCCTCCTCTAGGGCTTCTTAAGGCACATTCTGCTATTAAAATTTAAATTAGATTTTGTCCCAGTTAATTCTTTACAGTTTAATATGAGTTCACTTGTGACAACGCTTTTGCTCTTGTTTGACTGTCTATTGTTCTAGAAAGTTACAAGTGATCTGTTAGTAAATGGATGTGCCCACTTTAAACGTATAAATCAAAAGACTGAGATTGAGCGACAGATATTGGCAAAAGCTTGTGGGATGGAGGGAAGATTGCGAGACAGGAAGGGAGGAGGAAGGATGATGAATATAATAAGAAAAGTGGTTGAGGGTGACTGGGAGGAAATAAATGATAGGCGCAGAGATAGAGGCAGCTAAAAGACGAGTGAAGATATAAAGATGTAATGTAGCACGGCTCTGGGGACAGACTTTGATTTGGGTTTGTCTGTGATTAGTTTTGGACATTCAGGGTGACTCACTTCTCCCACACACTGAGTAACACCAGTGTCCAGAGAGCTGCTGTGTATTCAAATGTGGAATTAGAGAGCTACCATGCTGCGTGCGTTCCATTGGGACCTGCCACTCTTAATAAAAGATAATGACAGACTGTCCGTATGTCTCCGGATGTCCAGTGCTTTTGGTCTCTTACTGTGTGCCATGCAAGACTGTTATGAAAACACACAAGTTTGAAATTAAATCATCGTTGGCGAAGGTGGTTATAAATGTTCTGTTATCTCCAGCGTCTAACGTCTCATCCATCTTACTAAGAGCTTATTGCATAACACATGGCCAATGCCTCGGCTGACTTTGGCTAAATTTAAATAATCGGTGTTGGAAATTTTCCAGAGAAATTTGTTAGAAGCTCCTTAAAGGATTGAATTAGCAAATTAAATATGAACAAAACAAAGAATGGTTTCAGAGTGTGCAATATAGAGGATTGAGATCATCTATATAGGCAAACTCCACCAGGACATACACAGCAAAAGTTAATTTATTTCAGAACAAATTAAAGGGAAATGTCTGCATATAGATTGCTCATAGAATAATTATCATAAACATGTGTCAAATATGTTTTCTCTTGACATTTGTTGTAATTTTCTCTGTTCCTAATTTGATGGCAGTGGATCGGAGCATATCAAAAATTGTAATTCTTGAGTTTTCCCTCTTCCGTGATCATCCAAGGGAAGAAATTGTGATGAACTGATGACACTTAATATGCTGCCTCATCCAGCAGCTACTTCTAGTTTGTGTTACTAGTTCATTAAGAGATCACTTTTTGCCCTGTCAAGCGAATCATAGTCCATTTTTATAAATTAGTAAATTTTATACTAATGTGATGTCAGATAAGTGTCAGGGAGCAGGGTAGATAGTACATTTTGGTAAATTTAAATTGTGATGCAACCTTTTAAATTATCAGTGATTATCTTGGAGGTTTTTAATCGAGAAGCCATAGGTCAATCTTTTTTCAATAAAAACATGTCACGTGGTGCAGTGTTCAAACTTTTGAATTGTAGATTGACCCTCTTGAGTTAAATAGGACTAAAAGGCAAAGCATTTGATAATCTAGTACTTTTTACTTTAAAGATATACATTTTACAGGCATGTGTTCTCATTATTAGTTGTGTGAGTAATCATATATTGTCCTACAGTTAGTACTCAAGTGCTCAGAAAATTCCCGTTGCCATCTACCACCTATCCTCTTGTCTTGTTCAAAGTGGTCATGTAGTCACAAACCAATTGCAATTTAAATTGGCTGTTTTTTACACTTAATTTTAACTATGAATAGGCAAGGCTTATGCAGCTTTGCTCAGGAAGGCAATGGACCTGTTTACATTTCTACATTAGAAATGTAAACATATCTGTTTGTTTGTTCTTGTAGATTAAGCCGTAATAACAACACATAAACTTCTGCTAAGGGAAAAAATAAATTAATAAAAAATGAAAATCACCTGACATGCTTCAGCAGCAAAATTTCTGCCTTCTTCAGAGGTGTGTAACAACATATGGCCTACATGGACATCTTAGACGCACATTGTCTCATTTTTAAATTGAGCAGAATTTTATATTTTAGAAAGATAACTACGACTAATGAGACGGCGTTTAAGGGTCCACAATAACACGCTTTCAGGGCAGACCTACCAAAATCACCTTCTTCTGCTGTTCTCCTGATTGCACGATAGCCTGTCGGAAGTGTGTGATGTGAATAGAGAGTGAGGAGATGAGGCTGTTGAAAACAACCTTCACTTGCTGCTGTCTGCGAGATGACATGACTGATGCAGGTAAAGCTGCCTCTCTGCACCATGGAAAGTTAAACGGCCACCTTGACTTGTCTATGTTTTATAAATCAGTCCCTTAAAGCAGCACAGTAGGTCACCAAACAAGACCTCCAAGTCACTTGAGTCAAACAGCTATTAAGTGTTTTTGAATTTGTAACAAAAGCAGATTAAGTGAAGCAAACACTGATGATGGTTGGAATGTAATAACAAATTACAAGCACATTTAATATTCAGTGTGGATTGATTGATTTTCTTTGGTCTTGTTCTCTGTAAGCATGGTGATTTCTTTATTGGCTGAGTTTTCTATGTGTCAAAGCTGACTCTGACAGTGATTGTTAGAAAATTATTCTTGTAAAAACATTTTCCTTCTCAGTTACTTTGTTATAGCTTAACTCTGCTAGCATATATTGTGCATCATAGCATCTTTTACTCCAACTTTATGTTGAGCCCAGCTAAGACAACAAAATAATTAAATGCCATTCTCATGGGAACAGACATGTCCAAAGAGACAGAAGAAAAACACAAATTATCTCGTTAAAGCAACAAGAAAAGACATAAATACAGAAAAAGCAACTCAGCCTTCACTGTCGTAATTAGTACAAAAGCAGCACTATATTTCTTTGAGATAAGTTCTAGTTTCAAAGGTAATGCCTTTCCAAAGCCAGAAGTTCTTGCTGCAAGTGGCCAATTAAGAAGAATTCTGCTTAATTGAATATTTAAGTAATAGATTCCAGTGATTAACAATAAATATTTGACAATGCATTTTTATGAACATGCAGTGAACTTGTATTTGACATCACCAAGGTAACCTACGCAGAGAACATTTTAATGGAGCACAGATCATTTTGTCATGGTATTAAGGGCTCAATCCTCAGTAGTAAAGCTATTATTGGAGCTAAAGATACTTCCAAAGGGGACGTTAATGAGTGTCTTGGAGTAATTATATGGTTGCCTTGTTTTCTTTACCTGGCACTGCCTTTTGTCTCCCAGTATATATTTGTGCAAGTATGTCTACTAAAGAAAAGTCTATTGTTGCATTCCTTACACCTCCACCCACAACACAAAGCCATGGATTGGTCTCGAAAACATTGTGTGTTTTGCTCTTTTCCTCCAAGGTTAGAGCTGAAGTGCTCCTAGGAGTCTGTGTTTTAAGTGCAGGAGAGGAGAGTGCCTGCCTCAGCCTTTTGTACATGTGAGGGTGGCTTTTATCGCAGCGCCTGCACCTAACTCCCTGCTGCCAATGAAGCCACAGCTCTGTGAGAAAAGTTAATTTGGAAGACGCTGGCCACTCCAATTCACAGGCCCATACTGATCTTCTTCCCCTCAGGCTTTCTTATGCCTCAGTACACATGTCAGATGCCCAACATGGCAGCCATTCCAGTCCAGTCATCTCCAGTCCATAAATTATCTTTTCTGGCATACACGCACCGTAAGTCTGGCCGGAAGCTGACAATTCGCTTTTACCTTGTCTTTCAAAATTTGACATTTTTATTTATTTATTTAATGTTGTTTTTTTTTTGTTTTTGTTTTTGTTTTGTTTTTTAGCTCACTGATGTAAGTATATTAAATTATGGAAATGTGGAGGACGTGTGAAGGGAACAGCTGCAGTGATTTACAGCTGAGCTGTGAGAACTTTGTAATGGACACAAATTGGTGACAAGGGACTGAGACAAGAGCACAAGAGAGAAAAGGCATTAGGCGTATGTACCGGTGCAATGAGAATAATGTTTTATATTACGAACTACTGAACAGACTTTTTTTTTTCATAGCTCTATTTAATCACCAATGTACAATGCATTTTATGATGTAGCTATACTTTTATCACTGTGACAAAACATATCTTACTCATATTGAATAGAAACAATTGATAATTACCTAATGAGTCAATGAATCAGAATAAACAGGATATGAACATAAAAGCTTGTTTAGTAATAACAAAAGTTTATTTTTTTTACTTTTATCTATACATACTATTAACTATAATCTACCATAAAGATGCTAGTAAATCCTATATATGTGCAAACAAAAATAAACTATTGCATAACACCTACTGTATATTTAAATCAATCTATACATAGACAATTTTTGTAGTCAACTCAATCTTACCACTAGCTACTTTTTGTTCAAACTTATAAAGTGGCTTGTGACAAAATGCTGGACAGAGAGCTTTGGTATAGTCTTAATGCATGCCAGGCGATCCACCTCTCAGTTACCGGAGTTGACTCATCTTCCTTTAAAGCTTTTCTGAAGTCAAGCACAGCATGTTCAATAAGTGTGTAAGAGTGTGTCTATGGCGGAGAAACAGGATAATGTGTTCAAATTGGACATGACTCATCGGGCATTTCATCAGTGCTAGCTCATAAACCGCGCTTTGTTGAAATGCATTTACCAATCCTGCTTTTTGCATTTGCATAAAAGAGCTAATTAACTAAAAGCAAGCATGTAGATATTATTATGCTTAAACATTTCTTTTCTCTACAGGGTGGAGGAGAGCTTCAAGACCCTCTTTTGGTCCATTTTTGGTCTTTCTGAAGTCATCTCTGTTGTCCTTAAATACGACCATAAATTCATTGAGAACATTGGCTATGTCCTGTACGGTGTTTACAATGTGACGATGGTGGTGGTCCTCCTCAACATGTTGATAGCCATGATCAACAGCTCGTACCAGGAGATAGAGGTTCATACCATTCATTAATTGTTCATCACGTAGCCTGGATTTATTGTCAACAAGTCAATAGGATTTGGTCTAGCCAACTCTGTGATACTGGGAGATTTAGAGGGTCAAAGTAAAGGACACTGATCAATAAAAAGCAATAATAATGATTCAAGTTGTGGATACTAAAGTACTTTTCTGTAAAGACATTTTAGGAGATTTTAAAGCTGTCAGACCTGATTGAAAACCTGTAGCATCTAGGACAAACTGTAGAAATAGAGAAGAGTAGAGAGGAATAAAAACAATCTCTTACATGACATATACACTATTATTATTCTATAAACATTTTCCTTTCTATGCTGGTGTCTGCAGGAAGATGCTGATGTAGAGTGGAAGTTTGCCCGAGCAAAGCTGTGGCTGTCCTATTTTGATGAGGGGCGCACACTTCCTGCTCCTTTCAATCTTGTCCCGAGTCCAAAGTCCTTCTACTACATGGTCCTCCGCATCAAGTCGTGCCTCGTCCACATGTGCAAAGCCAATGGACATCACAACGAACTGGAGATGGGCATGCTCAACTCTCAGAACAAGGTAAGCGTTTAGCAGCGTTTTGGTTACATTTTAAACAAAAAGTCAGTCCATATTTGAACATGATTAATCGAAGCGTCTCAGCCGGGTTTTAGCCAAGTAATAAAAGTATGATTTTTGTTAAGTCCAGTTGAAAGAAAAGCATAGGCGTTTTTCTTGTTGAAAAATGCACTGAACATCTCTTTTCAAATGTCTAAATAGTCTGTAATTCTGCTAAAATAGGTGTTAGAAATGTTCATTGGGGCTGCCATTTTTGTTTTGGTTTAAACGTGTGCTTAAACCTCAGTGCTCCACTGTGATTGGTCCGGCTCACTGTGTCCATCTTTAACTGTACGGCTGAGGTTTCTCCAAATTTTGTGAAATTCACAAAATATCTTATGAATCTATCTGGCAAAGCTAGATTATGTTGACACTGTTCTTTATTTTATCCTTATGGAGTTTTCACCAGACCCATGTTAAAGTCATCAATATTTAAGTATAGAGTTGGGTTATCATCATGAAAACTTAATTTTGCTAATACATTTGGAGGATAACAAAATGGCTTTGTAGCTGTGCATTCATCATCACCATTTTTTTTTTCTTTTAATTTAGGTCACTTTTTATTAGAATATAGTTACCTGACCTTTGAAATGAGATTTGTAGTTGCTCCCTGAACAAAATAAAAGTTCCACTTTCATCTGACCAGATCCCGCTCTAGCAAACATCTTAAGACGAAGTTTAAGCACTGCACTACTTAAGGTTAACTTTAATCTATATCCCTGAAAATACATGCCAATCCCACGGAGTACTGGGATTCAGTTAGTTAATTCCGTCACGTTTCTCTGCTTGAAAATTGTCTGTAAAAAAAAGCACTATAATGAAAAGAAAGCGTTGCGTGAAGAAAATCGCAAAGACCATTTACCAGCGAATCAATCTGTGTGCTGGCCTTGTCTATGAGCGTTTCCTCTTGGTTCCAATGGCTCGCCTCAGCACCTCGGCTAAGCTATTAGTCAGGCCATTCAAGCTTCCTGCATCTCTTCAAATACCCCCCAATCTTTCTGGACTGGGACAAAGCGGGCTACACCCAGCTGCCTCTGTGAGATCGTAAAGTTCTCCTCGGACCTGACAAGCGGCTGAAAAAAACTACTAAACAATCAATAAGAAAGCACTGACCTCAACCACAGTGCAGCTTCAGGAATGTCAAGTGTGAAAGCATGGCTGGTTTTCTTCACTTTTGCCTTCATAAAGTGCTCACATCTTTCATGAGAAAATGAAACGGGTCCCTTTTAACAGTTTGGATTATGAATAAGATGAATACCAGCATGGAGATCTTAACGGGCTGTATTTTAAATGAGGCACCACAGTTGTAAAATGTTTCCATATAAAACTCAATCTGTAGATGCAATTTGGAGGGAGCCAGAAGATTAGAAAAGTCTCTTCGGTCTGTAACAAATGAGTTTAGGGTGCTGTAATACAATGCAGACATCTGGTAATGCACATGAAAAGGCAAGGCTTCACTGTGAAAGGTTATGTAAAACACTATGTTTTCTATTCTTTAAGATTTTGCCTGGCAGGCCTAGATAAATGTTTCTTAAAATCATTTCATTAACAAACTGTAAAGCAGCACAAGCATTTATGACTTGTTTAGTGAAAAGGAATGTTTAATACTTTATATTACTATTTTCATTAGAAAGTGATTCTTAACATTTTCTGTCTAGTTTACCTATTGTGTTATCTACAGCCATGTGTATAGTAGTCACATTTCTGAGTCTATTGTTTCACAGCCATGTTACTTTCCCAATGCTGTGGAGGGAGACTTGGAATTCCAAATGCCAAAGAGGCCCTGGCTAGGACCTTCTTTGTCTAGCGCTTATCAGATTAGATCAGATAGGGTCAGACCTATTATAAAATATACAGAATTTCAAGTATAATGGCTACTTGAATGTGACCACACACTTAAAACTCATTATAACATGAGAGTGATAAAACAGCATGCAGGCTTTAAGGCAAGGCTATTGCAGGTCATTGGCAAAAACACAAATATTATTCACTGACAGAAGTTAATGGAGATTCTTATCCTTTGACCTTTTCGTCTGATTAACATAGACCTTAAAATAGCTCTCTAACTTTAAACACAAACTTTGTTTTAAAAAGTGCTCAAGAAGTCCAGATTAGAACTTTTTAGTTTTAGTGTTTTTGAGAAAGAATGTCACTAACAATAAAGAGGATGACAGAAGACTTTTAGAAAATGTATGGCTTTAAATGGGTATAAATGTCATACATGTTTGTATAATTCAGATAATAGTTACCATTATTAGAATACAAATAGAACAGCACATCTCACCTTGAAGAGAGCTTGAGGAAGCAAGCCCGAATTGGGGGAGCCTGATCAAACAAAACCAAAAAGTGGGAAAAAATCATGAAACAAAAACTTTTTTAGTTCATTAAAAACTTTTGAAACATAACTCACCCAAACAGTCTTTCTCAGGGTACTTACTTTTTTTTATTGTCTTACAGTCAAAAATTATAAGTTGGGGAGAATCAATGGAGCTTGAAATGTGATATTAACTTGCACCTCGCTTGTGAAACAGGACGAGCGCTTCAGGACTTACCCTCGGCCGGGAGAGGAGTTTATGCCCCGGAAAAGTCGTAAACACCCCACCAGATACCAGGTAAGTGAGGCGCTAAGAGGTTAGAGCAAATGAAATGAGAGACAGGGGAAAATATCCACAGTGATGTCCAGAGAATCCAACTAACACGCTGGCTAATCGGAGCTGAGAGTTGGGCTGGTTTAAGTCTGATTGAGTCCGACAGGGATGGAGAAAATGAGGGTGAAGAGGCCTGCAAAAGACCTAGATATAATATGACACTTATAAGAAAGAAATAACCAAATGATGGACGAGGACTCAGGAGTATATGAATGATGAATGTTACGCTTCAGGTCTAAATCATGTAGTCTTCCTTTTACCTTGTACAAGTTATTGATTTTTCATATTATGTGTTATTAGAGAAATAGTAATATTAGAAGGATAAAGCTCCCCAGTTTAATGTATTTCAGTATTACAACCACTTCTTACATTGGCTGAGAATGTGAATCTGCACATTCCATTTTAAGTTTGTGTCTTTATAAAATATTAAAATACACTTACAGTATTACAACAAATATTAAAAGTATTTTAGAACACCAATGGTAATCGTTGCATTCAGTTTCAATTTAATTTTTACAGACTTTTTAATCACTAATTAATTCTGCCACTAAAACAACCAATGAAAAGCAAAACAATAAAGTAAAACTTTATGAAATTTTACTGCTTCACTCTGAAGAATATGATTTTTTTATTATTATATAATTTATTATTATTATTGTAGTAGTAGTATTTTATTTACAGAAACCTGTCCTCAAGCATGTTGTCTTTTAGATGTAAAAGAAAATCTGGTGTCCTCTTTAGTTGCCTTTTACTCTTGTCCTGAGGGAAATCTAAGGCCCTCGGAGCTCTTCTTGCTCCTATGTTCATAAATCCTCCACACAAACACACAAACCACCGCAGCTCACAATAACCCCAGTGTCATTGAGCCGTCTGTTGATTAGTCATTTGTATGTGCGCTGACAACTGTCATGCAGAGACGGGCCGCAAGCAGGGATTGACAGGCTGCCTTTCTGAGGACATCCCTGTTGGCCACTGATCAATACTCTGCAGAATACATCACAAAGCTTCATACACAAAAACATGCTTGAAGCGTGTGAAGAAATGTCATAAAGAAAAGGGTTTATTGGACATGGTGCTTTATGACTTATCCTTTCCTGTTTCTTTTTTCTTGCAGAAGATCATGAAGAGACTGATAAAGCGATATGTCCTGAAGGCGCAAGTGGATAGAGAGAGCGACGAAGTTAATGAAGGTACAGAATTCCTGCATTATTAGCTAAGAGCTAGTCTTGTACAGAATGTGGGAGTTACTTCTAAAACGTCTGTTTTTTTTGTGTACATCAGCGATTGACCTGATGACCTGTGCATACCAGAATGCATGTCTAACACATGTTCAGGGAATATTCATAGCACCAGATGATAGGGCTATGTTCTGGAGAAAGCAAGCCAAACTACAGAGTATCTCCTGCTTTTACTAAGATAATTAAATAAAAAGTCCCATGAAAGCCAGTTATCTTAAGATTTTTTTTGCTTAGAATAAATAAATGGGGCTATTCTAATCACAATTTTGGCCTTACAATCATTTACATTTTTTTCTGTCATTAATGTACTACTTGGCTAACCACCTTGTAACCAACCACAATTTAGCCCTTTTTTGTTCAAGCGATTATGTAAGCACATTGGAAATCTCATGAGAGTTTATGATTTTGTTTTTTTTTTATTTTATTTTATTAGGAACAGTTAAAACAAACATAGATTATTTTCTATGTATCAGATGCAAGTACCATTTTTGTTATAGCCAAGTCACAACATCACTCTATAGGATAAAATAACGGATAAAATGTTCCTAATTGCAATATTCAAATGAATGCCTAACATTCTTAAACGCATGCAGTGAATATGTCAAGAAGAACAAATAAAACACCATAATTTGCATTAAAACATAAAATACATGTACTGTCTCCCCCTCATAAACATACACATAGTTTTCATATGATCACACTGCTGCTGGTTTATAAACCAAGTGGACAGTTTGGTTATGTCTTTATCGTCTTTATGAGCAGGTTCATCTTTAATGAACATTAGCAAAGCGTGTACATACATTTTGAAATGTTATTATTAGAGAAGAACCATGCTGATGCTTCTTAGGAAAGTTAATGATTTGGCATTGTTTGTTTGTATAAAATTGCAGACCCGGGACTAACAAAGAGTTCATGATGTGATTCCATGTGTATGTTAGTACTGTATATTGTTTTCTCTGTGTGTTATAGGCGAACTGAAGGAGATCAAGCAGGACATCTCCAGTCTGCGTTACGAGCTTCTGGAGGAGAAATCCCAGGCCGCAGGAGAACTGGCTCTGCTCATTCAGCAACTCGGCGACAAGTTTGGCAAAAACACCATGAGACATTAACGGTACTCGAGGAAAAGTGAGAGAAGAGTGAGAACGGGATAATGGGTCAGTGAGCAGAAAAACCTCTGATGAGGTAGATGACAACTTAGAGTGAAATTTATAAACAAAGCTTGGATGAATTTTGTCAAGGCAAAAAACAATGTCTAATGTATATGCAAAGAGCAATTATAATGGATAGGAAAAGTTAACTTGAGGGCTAGAGGTCACACAAACTCATGCTGAGGAAGAATGAAATGACAGCTGAATTTAAATTAAAGCCAATATCTTCAGGGACCGATAGGGAGAGAGGGGCATTCTGGGTAAAATGATACGATGCATGAGGTGTTGTGGGCCAACACATATGAGTGCACAGCCAAAGAGGAAGACTTTGACAGACTTGAGTGGTAAAATATTGAAAGAATAGATTCAGAAGGAGAAAAAGTGCCACTGCTCTTCACAATTGTATATGTTGCTTTAAATGTTTTATGTTGTCTTCTGCTTGTCATAATACTGCACAACCCTTTGTACACCAGGCAATCTAATTAACCCATTCCTATTCATGTTTGTTGTTAAGAAATTAGAATTGTGTAAATGGGAAAACACTGTCAGACATCTTTCTTTCATTTGATGATTTATTTTCAGCTTTCAGGATGAATCATAATATCTTGTTTATTTTGTAATTTGGGCGGATTTGGCCAAGTCAAAAGGGAAATAAACTTGACTGATATGTTTATTAAAGTGCCATCCAAAATAATATGTGCCCTTGTGTAGCAGAGGTAAACAGGCAAGAACAATAATACTCAAAAAACATTGCTAAAGTGGAACTATGGATTTTCATAGTTCAATCATTCTCATGTAGTTTATTAGAATCATTAAAGATACTCTTCATGTACTTGTTTTGGGAGTAAGCTAAGGGCACAAAATTATCCAAAGGCAATCTAGATTTACATAAACATTTCCAGTCTTCTTTGATTTCTTAAATGAACCAAATGGATATTACTCTACCTTGAAATTGTGTTAGTTTAGTGACTCATGCAACATTTTATTGTGCTTAGCAGTAATGCAGAAGTCTTTCACTTTTAGATAAAACTAAGAATATACAGGGTTTTCCAGGTACAACTATTTTGATATGCTTCAATTGTTGCTACTCTCTTTGGATGTAAATTTTATTCTGTAGGAAGAATCTCCAGCACCTTCTCTCTATGTATTTGAATTTACCATTAAAGGGAATGTGTGAGTTATACTATCCATGATAAATAAGACAGAGTTTTATATGATTTCTTCAAAGGATGAAAAAGTCCCAGGTTTATTTAAGCAAAACTTGTGAATTCAAGTATTGTTTTCAAAGATCTCTAGAGCAATTCACTATTTCAATATTTTGTGTGTTGTCCACATTTCTGTCACAAAGGCAAAGCTGTATTTTTAACAGACACTCAATCACAGAATAAATCTTGTACTGTAAACCGTCAGTTTTTCTTCTCAAAACTCTGACACTAAAACTGAAGAGGCAACCAAATGTATTTAAAGCTACCATGATATGACTTCACAACTATGATCTCACAAGTTGGAATTGAGCATTTTGAGCTCTGAAAACAGATTAGAAGCATTTGTGAATCAAACAAAACCCAGCTCTATATATATTTTTTGAGGAAACAGCATTCTATCACGTTTCAAAGGTCACTGGAGTCAATTGTGCATGATATAGAACCTTTAATGTTGATTGCAATATTGTCATTGCCTTTCTTAAGTTTGCTTTACTAGAAACCACTTTTCTCCAATGCGGTCATTTGTATTACAATAGGCAATGTGCCAAAAAGAGACAGAGAGAAAAAAAAATAATTTCATATCACAATTTTCTAGAGCTAAGATCACATTTATGCTTCTTCCGGAGTTTACACTTGACTGAGATTGATTAAATCCGCCCGCCACTCACTCAGAGCAGGACAGATTTTGTAAATAGTAAACAGCAGCACAGAAGTGTGGACTTACAAGTCATGACTTGGACTCGAGTCAGACTTGAATCACTATTTTGAAGACTTGAGACTTGACTTGAAATTGGAGCCCTGTGATTTGAGATTAATTGATACTTTCTTTAACAAACTGCAACATGTCCCTCCACACTTTTTTGTTATCAGAAATGTATTTTAAATGTGACCATTGATAAAAATCAATGAAATTGTAGAAATACAAACTGTATTTGCTAATTTGATAAAAAGTCCTGAAAAGACTTGAAACTAAAATGAGAGAACTCAACTTGGATTTGTGAGGCGACTTGGGACTTGTCTGGGACTTGAGGCCAAAGACTTAAGACTTACTTGAGACTTGCAAACACTGTCTTACTCCCACCTCTGGCTCAGCTGCATTAAAAGGAGAAGTACTAAATTGCAATATGACAATTTCACCAAAATATACCTAGTCATGTAGCATCAAAGCTACAATTTATATTTACATTTTCCTTCAGTGATGCATGCACATACCCTCACAAAAGAAATAAAGAAAAACTTTGTTCAGTTTACAGAATCCAGCCTTCTTTTGCAATATATCCTTCTCAAATGCCTGAGGGATTACACAGACATACACATAACCTTTAAATATACTTTTGCATCGTGCAGACCAATGACGCTATCATATTTTCTAAGGGATTGTATTACATAAAGTTTGGCTAATTATATTTTGCAATGCGATTTGGCATTAGTCTGGTATTTACTGTAGAGGCTGAATTCCCCCTGGAGCCTAAAGTCTAAGTATGAAAAATCATTGTAGTAAGTGTAGTGGAAAGCAGCTGAGTCATGCACCTGTGACTATCCAACTCTGTTTTAAATCACACATTTTAAGCCTTCAGAAACCCAAGCATCACTGAGACCCCTGCATTGTTTATGCTTGTCAAACTTACTTTTACTGTCCATTCCCCCATTTCTTTTAGTTTGTCTTACAACAAATTGCCATAAATGGATAGGATTTAGCTGATGACTAAGTTGAATATACAAATTTCCTGGCACTGAAGTTGTATCTTAAGCCCGTGTCATGATCTTACTCACGCTAAGTCAAATAACATGAAAGTGCTGTCACATGCAGGTTACGTCACATGATATATGACATTGTGTGCTTGTATTTTGGTAAAACTGGTTGTAATTGCTGTCCAAACAGAGGCACTCTTGTTAAACGCTAACTGAAAAATAGAGTTATCCGTTAGAGCAAACTCTATTAGAATTTAATGAGGAGAAACAGCAGCCATTTTAATTAACGGCCAGGAAGACAGCATGTAGCCTTATCTGATTGCATCGTCGTATAATGATTCAGTCATTATGATGCTTTGCACAAAACTTTATATTCAAGGGACCATCTCTACTACTTCTTTTTTAACTATTCTTTCTAGTATTTGTCAGGCCGACTGCTCCTGTCCCTATCTGTCCGTCTGCTCCGAACTGCTGCCATCATTGCCAACTGCTCAGAGCACTCCAGCGAGACACATATGCCAAATCACTGTCCCGAGAATGAGTGGATTTTTGTTAAAAATATAAAATATTCTTTGCAGGACATAAATAGCCACAATAAACCTGGACTGAACCCCGTATCTCCATAGCAACAAGTCAGATAAACCGGACTCTTAACGGACTTCCCACTAGATGGTTTTCTCCCAAGTCAGAACTGAGCTTATGCTTACACAGTATTATCTAGGAAGTTACTTACATTACTACATATCTACTTTTACATTTGAATTAGAATTTACATTGTCAAATTGTTTATTTTGAACACAACTGAGTTAGAGTTTGATGCATGTTTTGGTTATGATGTACAGTGGAAAATTCACACCAGACTTTATATGAGCTTTGATTAAAGTTTGGTAAGTAACTTTTTGTTGTAGATTAGTAGGCTTTGAGTTTTCCAAAGAAAAATTGAATACATGTAGCACGTTGTGAAAAAATTTGACCACTGAATAGTGTCTGAGCTGAATTGTAAAGAGTTTTAGTGTCATCAGGAGTCAAATGCAACTATCTGATTGGCTGAGCTTGGGTAGTCCACTCCAGTTTCACATTGTTGTTTGTAAAATGACGGTTAATAACCATAATTGCAGTCAAAATGAATACAAGTCAATAATAACCGTGTGTCGATTGATTTATGAGAGGAATCTGTCAGATTTAAGACCTAAATCGTGTTTGCAGTGTGAAAATCTGCTACCCCACTTTTAGCATTTTACCAGCAGGTCAAGCGTTGAGACATTGTGAGTGTGAAAAGTAGGCAAAGTAAAGTTTCTAAATTTATCATGCCTTGCAAAATCTTAACTCGCACCTTTTCTCTTTATGCCCCAAAAGTATGCTGTGCTTTGGGATAGCCTGGCGCTTGTCCGTCCACTGACATGACACCTCCTCTGGTGTAATTTTACCCAAAGGCTTTGGACAAGAACATGTCCAAGTCTTCTACTGTTCTCTCATTTCCTCTGCATTTAACATCCTTCCCTCTATAGCAGAGCACCCAGTGACCTTGTGGCTCTCAAACACATGGATTTCGGAACTTGTAGCTTGGAGATTAAAGTTCCCCCTCCCCCCTTCTTTCTGCCTCACACTGCCTGGAAGCCACCCCCTGAGAGACCGACTTAAGAGGAAATATGCTTTTATAAACAGACCGACAACAGCTTACTCCAACTTTATATTTGTAGAAGCTCCAAAACATGTGGGAGGGCTCGGAAGCGTGAAGTCACACACCAGTGAATCTGTTACAAACAGCAATCGTTTAGCATGAGAAAAAAACAATGTAGTTTTCTGATTCCACTTGCTGTGCCAACTGTGGATTGTCACTAACAATCCTTCACACTTGAGTCGTAGAGACACGCCCCTGAACCACGGCATCCATCAGCCCTTAAGCCATGAGACTTTCTCATCAGAAGATCTCATTAGAGAGAAGTGCCTCCAGGGACCCCATCAGGACCGAGTTTTTAAACAAACCATAGCACAATCGCTACAAATAAAGCTGTCACAATCTCACAGTCAGGGCCATTTATCACTGAAGTGACTTTAATATAACTATATAGGAAGTGCACAAGCCAAGTTTATACCATACTTGAGTTTTTTAAGATTTAAGTAAAATGTAATGCATGTAGAGCCGCTCGATTATGAAGCATACATATCACAATTATCATAAAATTAAAGTTAAACATGAAATCATTATTCAGATTATCATTTACATAGAGAGAAGACTTATCAGCACCTTGAATGATCATAATGAAAAGATAAAATGAAAGTAAAGATCTAGCCTCAGAAACTGTTGTAAAGGTATGCGACAAGTAGAAAAATGCTATTTAGCGACTTTTTCACACATGTGTGCATTTTGATAATGATAATAATTACACAACTGCACATTTTTGTTATTGATTGGAGCAAAAATCATAGTTGAAATTGAAACTGAAATCAATATTAAGTTAATGGCACAGCCCTGGCATGATAATTTTATTTTTTCTTTTCACATTTCCATGCAATTTAAAATGGTTAATTTGATTCTGTAATAAAAGATCATCAATTAGAGAAATGTTAGCAGCATCCAAAACTATGTCTAATATTGTAACGGTTCCAATTAGCAACCAACATCTTCAGGAAAGGTCATAGGTTTGGTTATTTCATTTGAAAACATATTGTTCTGACAGAGACATAACCATTATTTTGCACAAGATAAATAATTAGAAGTAAACAACAGGTATGAACTTTTCAGCAAACCACTGGACAATTGCCACAAATACCTGCCATTATCACGAAGCCTCATCCGGACTAACATTAGTGACTGATCTCTTCCGCCTAAATGACAGCCAGTAAACACATCACTAATCTAAAGCCTTTTTTTTTTTTTTTTTTTTTTTTTTTTGCGGGTAATAGGTCAATATCTCATCCTTGGAGCAGTCACAGAGAGCTGATGGAGTAACAGAAAAAGAAACAATCCAACCTAAAGAAAGGTCCGTCCAAGTGTTTACCGATTCTTCACATTCGGGGCAAAGCGAAGTGGAGATGGATAGAGGGATTGATATGACAAGCCCCTGACAGGCCCTGCAGGTGGCTCCAGCAGCTCTTCGGGCGCATAAAGCTGCCACACTGAGGAATGAGCTGCTACACAGCCACCAGCAAACTCATAATTGCAACTGCAGTGAGAGACAGAGCTGAGTGCACAAGTCAGAAGCATCTGTCATGTAGTGTATGTACCTCAGCTCAAGACTACTGTCAATGCAAATATGTAAAAAAAAAAAAAAAACTTACATCAGAGAAAACCTTAAGGCCATTTCTGTTAAATTAAACGTGTAATGTTCCAAGAACCAGTGTGACAAATACACACTACTTCTGTCAAACAAGAACAGTAGTTTAAGCATTTTATAATGGCTTATTAATTATGTGTCATTGGAGAGATTGATCAATTTTTGTAATTGCCTTTCAAACTTTTGTTATTTTTTTATTTTTTATTATTTTTGTATTTATTATCATTTTATTTGATTTAGTTACGCATTTTTTTTATTCTTTATTGCCCTTCTACAGACAAGACAATTTTAATGCTGTGGGTCAAATGTGACTGTTACAGCAATATATCAGAATGCAGCTTTCCAACTTGAACTTTAACACAGACAATCAGGGCTGCTATACCGCCAAATCTGCAGCCAAGTATCAACTACTAAAACAAAAAAAGCTGAGTCTAATCATCAAAAGTCCATCTGGGACTGTCTGACAAGTAATCGTTGCAAAATGTCCTATTTTTTTGGCATTTACTATTTACATATCTATGTGTACATCAAGTGAATTATATCAATCAATATCTTTGATGTTCACATTTCAAATATCTGGTATATAATTTATGCAGTACAATCATTTATAATTAGCCCAATCGTGTGTGAAAAATAGGATAATTCTATGTGCCTGAATATTTAGGATACACATCACCATCTGGATGTACCACAATGTTCTTCCATCATTTTTAATCAACTAAAATCCCCCTCATCGCCTCTCAAAAGTTTTCTTCCTCTGTTTAAAGTCCATCTGTGTATTTATGGGAAGCAGTGGATAATGAATCTGGAATGGTGGACTGGAAATGGCTCAGAGTTTGTGCATTTCTTAAATTGCAAACATTGGCCCCATCTTTCTCAAGAGTCACTTGAGCCAGAAAAGAGAAGAAGTAAGACACACAGAGGAAGTTATGTTTATAAGAAAGAGCACCTTGCAGTATACACAGCAGTTTCCCCTGCTGTATTTACTACCTATAACATAGTTTACCTTTTATGGGAGAGCCATTGCACTTAAGCAGATATTCATCTTTTACAAGACAATGGCTTTACTTCTTCAACTCAACATTTCACTTATTTGATGGATTATTTTAGATTTTAGTTTGCGTTCACCAAGAGGATTCGTTTTTAGTGCCTTATGTTTAAGATTGAGATGGGATTATATACTATAGACTACTCACAGGTGGAGTAATATACCCTAACCCTTTTAGTGGAACCTTTTGGTAGCAAAATTGCAAATGCTTGACAAAACTAATGTTTAAATACATATAACATCGGAACCATTGATCAAAATGCTGTTAGTCTATATTTAAGAACTGCATTAGCCCATTTACTCATAACTTTGTAACACTGACCCACTCCTGGATGACTTAAAAGACATTTAACATTTTGCATCATTACTACTACTCCTGTGTATCTTACTAGTATTTCTTTGCTCTTTGCCAAGCTTAGTGCCACTGTTGTTTGGTGGGTTTTTTCTGTGATTCTTTTTATTTCAGACTTCAACACCAGCTCCACACAGGCTCACACCTGATGCTACAATCACCTCACTCTCAGCTGCAGACTGGGAGTTCGGCTTGTTGACCTTTTTTTTTTCTCTCACCTTCTCCACTGGCCTCCTATGCCCTTGCTCCTTCCCATCTGCCTCCATTTGCTGACAGTCTGGAGTGTGGCGTCCAGGGCTCTGTCTCTGCCCTGCTGTGTGACTTTTGGACCGAGGATTCCTCCTGAAGCCCAACTCTGCTCATTCTTGTTTACTTTTGTTGCAGTAACTTTCATTAATCCTGCACAAAAGCTCCCTCAAATGACTCCCATTTGTAATTCAGATGGAACAGAGGCATTGGAGAGTGGAGACGACATTTCCCACTTGTGATGTTTACTGTCCTCCGGCAGCAGAGCTCAATGTCTTCTCAGACTGCACTGGTTAGGTCTGATTTATTTGCTGCACACAGAGCTATAAGAGGCCACTTGACCTGAGCTGGGTTCTAAGTCAGTGTTTTATGAATATAGCTTAAAATATTCAAGATATGTAGTCAGGTGAGGGTTCAAACAGCAAACTCTGTGAAACATTGCAATTGCAATATGGCTACATTTGAAATTCGACTTATTTAATATTTCCGTACCATGAGTGGGTTGGTGGTGTTTGTTCCCCTACCAAAGGCCCAAAGTCACTGGGATAGGCACTATCACTCGGAATCCCAAAAAGGAACAAGCTGTAGTAAAAAATGAAGGAATGCATGAAAGTAAAATGCTTTGCACTGTTGTTTACCCCTCTTTCACCATATACTTTGTCAAATAGATCTTATGGAGGGAAAGTAACCCTGATCCAGTCTTTCCAGTCATAACAAAATACATCCTACTTGATAATGATCTTCACTCTCTTTCTTATTAAAGCAAAATTCCACTTAATATATTCTCAGCCTTCTCCTAGAATCCAGTAGGATAAGAAAACAAGCAGCTGATGACAGCCAAAGCTAACTCAGTGAAAAAGTCTGCATGCTAATATGTAACCTCAAACGATAATTGTATTTCAAGTGCATGAAGTTGGAGATGCTTTGAATGCATTCCTGTTCTAAAGATTATGCACACTTATTCCTGTACCATTTTGTCAATCACTGCAGTCGGGAGTACACGCCTCTTCTTTAAAAATCCTTGCTTGAGATGAGTAGACGCATTTGGTGTTCTGGCGAGATAATCAAGTGACTAATTGTAGAGTGTCTGATTTTTGCCAATGGGGCGTTTGATGTGCTGGCAGGAAGAAATCCTATTTTGCTGCTTGTTGATTTTTATTTCTGAGGGGGTTAAAGAGGAGACGGATTGAAGAAAATGAACACAATTACAGCAAATAACAGAGAAGGGGCATTAACATGTCACATTTTGTTTGTTTAAAATGGTGCCTATAATCAATCAGACATAAAATGGCCCAGTATTGTCATGTGTGAGAACGGAGTCTGGGCGTTTTGTGTAATCCCCCATGACGTGAACACGGTAAAATATGTTCTGGGTTATTAGCATTTCAGTAATTGCTATACTTTCTGGAGATGGTGTCTAAAAAAAGAACTGCCGACTATCATTTTCAAATAAAGATCCTAAAGCTTTTTTCCTCGTGTCACCTGAATATTTATAATGGCTGCTGTGCAAAGATTTAATATGTCCAAATTTACATATATTTGAAAGTTAAGTAAAATATTAAAGTGAATACTCTCAAACTAAAAAGATTAAGCACAACAATGTATTATTCTGTCTCAATTGTCAGCATCTTATGACTTAATGTCTTCAATGTAAAGTTTACTCAACTGTACGCACCTGAAATCAGCATCTGTGCTATCTCTCATCAGGTTGTAGTGATCTTAATATGAACTTATCACAAAGCCTCATTAAAAGTGAATGGTAGCTTTGCGATTTCATAGGACCAAGATATTTCATGTATTCACAACACCATATCTATGAACTTATGATTTTAAATGTTTTTTTTACATTGTTAAAACAAAAATGACTGTGATTTTATCGTCAAATGAGCTGCCTTTAATATCCTCCTTCTCCCCAAGAGAAACCTCAGTATCTTCAACTATGCATCACCCAGTCTACCTTCTTCTGCTCCATGTCACAAAAAAGCACACTATTCTTTTCCCAGCACTTTGACATGCTACATAATACTACTGTTTCAAATATTTGTGAATGTACAAACTTAGCTCAGAGTGATGCACAAATCCATCTGACATAAAAACCATGACCTAAATAGAAAAATAAATGTTTTATCTACAGTAGAAAAGTGGATCGTTAATAGATTACATGTTTGCCTCAGGATTTATCAAGTTGACGGAAGCGTTCATCAATGACTACTTCATTGGCTTCAAAAATCTATGACATGTCCTGCGAGCAATTCATTGAAAAACAAAACTTCATCCATGCCATGACAGGTATTTGCTCATGTTGCTACATGTGAACATTTTTTCTTCCATTGTTTAGATTGTCGAGTAGGTGTTAACCAGATGACAGAATTTGTTTTTCGCCATACAGTTTTAAAATTAAATTTCAGCAACAGCTACATTTATTCGTACTTGTTCTTGTTCTTTCCCTGTACCACGTCAAGCATAAGCCTTCGAGCTCCTTTCATAGGACAACATAATATAACTCCCAAAGTAAGTAAAAAAGTTGTTTATCTATTTGGAGCTCTTCATGCATGAGTTGTCTTCTCCATATTGCATTGGATTAAACGGATTAAACACAGAACAGTTTGGAGGTGGATTGAATTGGAAGGAGGACAGTAAGTGGAAATCACAGTGAAATGAGCAAAAGGTGAAGCACTATGGCTTGCGTGTTTCACATGGAAAGCAGGTATATTTAGTCAGGAGCCTATTGTTCTGTGTGACACGGGACATGGCAGAGTCAATGAATAGGAGGTGTTCACATGCTATGAGGTCTCTAATGAAGCCTGCAGCATCTGGGAATTACTATTCACCATTCCTAATCAAAATTCCATTGTCATGGGTTACATGTAATGGGCTTAACCTGATAACTGTCACAGTGAAAAGAAATATTTTTGTTCTTGCCTAATCCTTTACAAAATGCTAACTGTTTACTTATTTCAAAAAACAGTTTAAAATTAGGTTAGTATTTAGATTAATATAGGTTGAAATTTTGATTAGTATAAATTACCTTTTAAATTTATCCTCAGAATTTTGTACCATTTTTCATTGCTTCTAGAGAAATCTAGCCGTGCCCAGACCATTTCCAGATCTGCAGCTTTTTCAGGACCGAACCCACAAAGATGTATACTCAGTGGCAGTACTCAGCAGAGAACAACACCAGAGAGCAGACCTACCATCTGAAACAACTAAAAATGCATATGGAAGAGTTAGTACACAACTGTGATGCATTATTAGTTCTAACAGAAAACCAGCAACCTCCTTGAACAGAATCCAGTTACCATCACATTGACAGACACAAGAATAGTATCAGGTATGAAAAACTGGACTGGACCAAGCTCTGACATGATAAATGTCTACAGGCTAAAGAAACTCGCTGCATTCTATGAATGTCTGTCAGCACAAATGAAACAACAGCTGAGTGAAGTGACTTAACCTGAATGTCTAACTGAAGAGCAAATCCTGATCCTAAAAGATCTCTGAAAAAGATCTAGTCCTCTACAGCTATCAGTCAATAACAACTAAGATAAGTTAAATAAGTCAAGTGGGTCAAAGCGCAAAGCAGAAACTTTCAAGAACCAAACACCGACTTCAGGTTAGTGCCTGTCAAAAGTCTGGATTGATTATGGTACAAGAAAACCTGATGTCACACAAATGGTTTATTGAATGTCAGAAGCTGAACAATATCAACAAGAGTCTAGACTCGTCATTGCAAACTTGAGCTATAATCTTACAATATAATCTTGAGCTACTAATCTTAAGCCTTTTTTGTTTTCAAACATTATGCTTAAATTTGAGACATTATTAAACATACAATTGCAACTTGATCAAGTCTCTCTCTTCTGCTGCAAGCGTTAAAAGTAATGTCCTCAACTTTCTTTTTCTTATAATTCAAAATTCTGTTTTCCCGCATAATGTGGATGTAAAATTAAACCTTTAAACACTGCTTTTATCTTATTATTAAACATTTTATGTAACAAGAGCTTACCGGCTGTACAGAGAGTGGTAAATCTGCTTTACTTTTGTGTCTGAAAAAACAAACAAACAAACAACAACAACAACTAATCTGCATGTTTGTCGAAGCAAAAGATGATATAGAAATACATTTTCCTTTTCACATTTTGAAAGTTAGGTATTCCTGCAAAAGTATTTTCCTACACAGTTCCTATACAGTAAATTTAGCAAAAACATCTTTTAAAACTATGAAAAGAGTTTATTGATGTTTCTAAGTGGAAAACATTTTTGTTTTCATTTTTTCAACAAAGTCGACTAACTTATTGTACAGTTCTCTTTCATTTATTCTTACGTTGCATGGCCAAAAATACTCAGCAGCAACAATAACAATAATCTTCTTAGCAATCATAATCACAGCTTTCTTTCCCTATGTAAATACAGCTTTAGGGCGGACACGGTTTCAACAACAAACATAGTCCATTTAATCCTCTTTATTATTAAATTACAGGCCAATACGGCACTCAAGAACAGTAAGGTGCTCATCTTATTAGTGGTGATTGCATCCATCTATTGTGTGTAATGTTTGATGTTTGGAATCAAAGTCTCATCTCATTTGGATGTGTTTTACAGTATTTATCTGCAGTGCGTGCCCCTCTGTCCTTGCTCTGGCAGCCATTCTGACGTGACAAAACAGGTGCACATGAATATGAATCAGATTGGCAGAGCTTTTAGGGCTTGCTTTTTTACAACGCCTCATCTTTCCACTCTACTTCACAACATGTTTGACCTTAGTTTAGGTGTTGAGTAACACTGACCTGACTGGCAATGCAACAAGACTATAACAGGGTACACTTCTTAACATGTTAGAGCTACTAATTTGCATATTTGTAAATTGACTTTTGATATTATTTAGAATTTATGCAATTGTGCCTTTCTTATTATACATTATCTTTTACTTCTACATCATAAACTTACTCTTACTGGACATTTGTTACTATCTAATCAGAACATTCTTGAAGGACAAATATATTGCAAGTTGCATTGTTCCCATTCTTTAAATATACTCCTAAGCACCACCACTTTGGAATCACACAAAATAATAATAAATAACTGTTTCCCACATCAGAAATTGAGTTATAGCTCCAGCTTCTGTAAAGAAAATAACACAGGGAGAATTAAATCGATCTAGTCATGTTTGCTAATGCTATAGACATGCTCGAAATGAGTCTGGATAAGTTATGGACTCAAATATAAAATAGGTCTCAAAGATATCTATGACCTCACAGATCACAAATCCATACTAGTGGACTTTTAAGACCATACTAGTGTCACAATCTATCAGTTTAACACTGTCTCAATACAGTGACCAGTAATAAGGAGTTTGTTGGAAAAGGATTTGATAAATGTCTAATTCTGATTAAGGCACTGATAAACGGCAAACAAGCACAAACATTGAAGTACTAAGTGCAAATTAGAAAGTTGGACATTAAAGTGTATCCTGTTAAGTTTGTTGCTGATGAAGTTAATGGTTCCAAAGTCTGGAAGCACTCTTTCAACACACCACTACAATTAAATTATTATTATTATTATTTTTTTTTTTAAGTTTGAAGTTTGACCCTATAGCTGCCCATCACATGGACTTTCTCAATGAAGAAAGTGGGTTCTCTGGGGACTTTGACTTCATGGTTTGAACAGCCATTGTCATTGGTCATGACTTTTTCAGCTATAACTAATTTAATGCTCCACAAACTCAAAGTTTCAAGTAACATCTATCCATTCATGTCCACAAAATTGTGGACATAAATGTATAGTTAAAATAGACAATTCTGGCCAATTTGACAAGCATATACTTGGACTAATGATGAAATCCATGTATAAAGGTGACATTGTAATGACCAAATCACTTTAACAAGCCAGCCTCTCTGGGACGTGAGACTTCAGTCCAAGTTTGATGGATAGATAGATTTGCTCTTTTCTTAACACGAGCATGGTCCTGTGACGTGCCTCCAGCGCCCTCCTTCCCTCTCCTGATCTGCGTCTCTCTCTTCCCCGTCTGTTCACACACTTCGCACAAGGCGACGACAGAAGAGTGTCTCTGCGCGCGGCTCTGCCCGAACTTAATTAATCCCACCTTTTCGTCTCATCTTAGTCATCCTGGATCAATAGTCCCGTACGAGTGTCTCCTCGCCATATATCAAACGCCATCGATGAGCACTTGGATAAAAGCTGGGTTGGGAAGAGAGGGCGACCAGACGTAACCTTTCTTCTTTTGCGCACAGGACGCACGAGGCTAAGGAGCTTGTTTTGCATCATCACATAGTTGGGACATGTGTACGACTGAACTTCACTTCTGAACAAAAAGCTTCATTGGATTCAATGTTTCATTTAGTTTGGATTTTAAACCGAGAACACCACAATGGATTCCTGCGTGCGCACTGACCCACTCTCATTCCCTTTGTTAGGTCAGATCTAGTGGACGCTGTGGTGCCACATATGGACAGTGGCTCCATCGCTGCGCGTCCTCTGTGGAGCGGGAGCACACAGAGCAGGACGCTGAGGAATGCACACGCTACACTTCGCCTTGTTCGTACTTCATCTGCGCAACTCTTGGAAACGCGCGACAAAGTAAGAATTAGCTTCCATTAAGTTAAGATTAGAGTATGATTAGTGGTTGCGTGTTGAACGGGGAAGCCTAGTAACTGTTCCATTTGTTGTCTCGGGTGGTTCGCATTTAACTTGATCAGAATTAGGTTTCTCTACCTGCGTCGTGGGCAGCTTTGAGATATTTTGGTTTAAAGTTTAACCACTCATAGACTATGAACAATAAATTTGTTCACATAAACCTAAACAATTGGACTGAACTATACAACTTGTATCTTGAAGTTTTCAAAACAACAAGGATGTTGAAACACATTCCAAAAATTAACAGCTAGAACCTTCTAGTTCTTCGTTGTTTTATCAACAATAGGCTACACTATTCATAGTCTACACTGTTTTTTCCTTTATAGCTGAAAAGGAACCCGGTGAGCCTGCGCCTCACCATGCTCAGACAGATCCTCCTCAACTCCACTGACAACCCGGATTTTGACTTGGTCTCATGACACAGTCCACCACGCACGCACCCTCTTCTCTCAACTCGTCCACAGCGGGGATCTGTGAGCGTGGCGGCGCTCCTCAGGCCCACTGCGGCGCGTGGGAGCTCTGGGGGAGGAGGGATGAGAGAGGGAGAACTCCATAAGCCCGATCTGGTCACCTACATCGTCATGTGCCTGCTGCTCTTTCTCCTGGTGCTGCTCATCGTATTCTTCATTAACTGTCAGCTGCGAAACTCTTTCTTCGCCTCCATGCCATATGACAGGTCCCTGAGAGAAGCCCGGACCTCTTACAAGTAGATATGAACCGAACTATGCCAGGACTATTAGCACAGTGTAAATGATCCATGCATATTTAAGCATTGGCCATGTTGTACCCCTGTTAGGAGGAGCAGACCATTTCGGAGTATAGGCCTGTAGCTATTTCATTGGAGCTGGATGGATGTGGACATTTGGACAAGGAAGGAATTATGTGCTCGTTGTAAATTATTTTATTATTGAGTTCTGTACATATTGTGTTGTAAACTGTTAAGATCTTCACTGTTTATTGTAAAATGGTGAAAAAATTAAACACAGAAGATAAGCTCTCTAAAACTTTTTTTTTAAGTTTAAATACTTAGGTACTTAGGTATGTGCGTGAGGATCATCAATTTGACTTAGATTTGAAGAGCCACACTTTAAATAAGGGGTTGAACAATATTTTTAGGTGACAGCAGAATGGCTGCTATTTACTGTAGATTATTGCCCTATATTGATATACCAGAATGGTTCAAATTGACAGTAAAATGTGTTGATTTTTGTAATTTGCGCCAATTACCAAAGTCTGAGGGCCAAGAAAATATTGTCAATGGGCCACATTTGGCCAAAGGGGCCGCAGTTTGGACATGCCTGACCTTTCCCGTTTAATTCACCTTTCCTCTCAATTTCAATTTATAGCCGCAACATTTGGCCAAAGTGTGATGAACCTTTTTGTGATGCCTCAGACAACTTGCCATTTCTATGCAACAAGGAACGAGCAAATCTTGTTGTCAGAAAATACAGTATGCCCTGCATACCAGACCAGATAGGCTAAACATCTTATCTCCTGCTTATGTCATGTGGTATTATAAATGCACACAGAAAATGTCTGACAATGGTGAGTCAAATTAGGTGGGCAATATCAATGACCAGATGTTGTCGTGCTCTATTAAGAGCTCATTGTTTATTACCAATGCGTTGTAATATAAACCAACTGATTTGTTTGCAATCCTGTATCTGCACTTTACCATGTTACCACTAGATGGGGCAACTGTCCTCGTAGAAACTGACAGCCCCCTGTCAACTAACACATGTCATGGCCTACTGTGTAATTTAACATTGTTCAGCCATGCAGAACCACGACACCATGTCTTTCATATGGTTTAATAAGTGTGGCGTAATGAGGATTTCTAATTGTGATTCACAGGGTTGACTGATACTCAAATGAACTGGAATTACTTCCATGTCTGTGGTGGGCTGTGGATGCCTGACTGGCAGTACAAAGGCTGAAAGGGAGAAGGCTTGAAATTAAATTATAGGCTTTGCATTTTTATCTTATTAAGGCTTACTCTTACTTTACATTGCTATTTTATTCACACGGTAGTTTTGAACTGTAGTCTGGTCTAAAGACAATTTGCGTACGTAAGATATTCCTATAGGCCTACAGCTATACAGGTTCCTCTCACCCCAAAATATTTAGGTAGGAATGACGCTTAATAAGTATTTTTGTATTCATCACGTGGCAATTGGACCTATAAGTTTAAATCTGTACAATGAATGCGCCAGTGCAAAAAAAAAAAAAAAATGTTTTTCTGAAGATTCAAACTACGACCATTTTTTTTTTAATTTAAAAAAGCTCTTGTGGCCTCATGTCATTCCAGCATACACGAGTGTGAAGTCCATAAAACACCTTATCTTTTCTTGTGCTTTATCTTGGGTAAAAAATAAAAGTCATTCACAAGAGCTTGAACCCGGGGTTGTAAAGTAAATAGTGCAGAAATCCTCGTCTCAGGTGCAGTTTAGCTCCGCCACAGCAGCAGCTCCACTTCGGCGCTCTGACAGAAGAACAGGAAGACTGTCCCGCGGCGGAACAGACACTTCTGGTCAGGTTAAAAAGTTACTTCAAGTCGTACAAGCCATGGAAACTAATTTGGGGGAAACTACCGATCCGAGTCACATCTTCTAACTCAAACCCTGCTCGGAATCTACAACTCTGGATCTTACAAAAGAGGAGCAAAGTTTATTTACTTTATTACTTCGTGCTAGCCTAGCCAAAGCTAACATTAGCGTTACAAGTAACGCACTCCCTAAAGACTTTACCTTAAACTCTCGAGGTTTTTGTTTAATGTATCTTCTAAATTGTAGTTACGAGTAGATTTGTTACATTTTCAACACGCTCCAGTCACTCATTGTGTCTTTAATCGCAAACTTAGGTCAGTGCTTTGAATTTCCCTCCCTTCGACACAGGGGTTTGCTGAAGTTGGCTGGTCCCCAAATCATTAGCAACACGGTGCTAGTTAGCATCAAGTTTAGGCCCAAGGGGATTTGTTATTGATAAATGTAAATACATAGTCAAAGCCAACGGAGTGTATAGTTAATGTGTGTGATGTTTGGGGATAAGGTATATTTTATCACACAGTTCACGGATTAAACTTAAACATGGATCCATACACCGGGAACTCTGCTGCTGCTGGTGGTGCTCCTAAAAAAGACAAGAAGTCCAAGAAGAACTATGACGAAGTGGACGGGAAAAAGAAGTTTGTAAGTATTTTCCTTTTCTGAATATTTAGTTAGAAGTGTCCTCCCCTGAGTAACTGTCCTTCCCCAGCTGCAGGTGGTGATAAACAGTGGCTGTAGTTAGTTGTGCCTCAGGCTGTGCCCCTGGGCTCTCATCTCATCTCCATACCACACCAACAATATCTTGTTTTAGGCGTCCTGTCACCCTTTAGCAGCAAATGAGGAAGTGACTCTTTAACCTTCTTGTTCTGTGTACTTTTGATTACTGCTGCTGCCACGCTTTCCACTGCCTCGATATTGGCAGCAGCTTCTTCTGAGGAGTGGTTGCCATTGTCAAAATGAATACATCAATAATGTTTTTTTTTTCATTAATGATGATTTTATTTAATGATGCAACACAAATGTGCAAACTGCTCCTACAAATGCTTTGTGTTTGAAATTAAAATAAGTTACTGGGTCTAGTCACCTTAGAAATATCTACACTTAAAATTAGTGATAATATTTTTCCAATACATTTTTACAGTACAGTGTTCCTAATAGGAAAACTGCCTCTTTCTATCTATCTTACTTATGACGTCTTGTTTGTGTAGATGTGAAGCCAATCTATTGCCATATCAACAATTTATTTCCTGCCTCTATTTATTCTGTCACTTGTTTGTCCAAAGGTGTGGCTGTTTATTCAGTACTTCATTTGATAACTTGACAGTGTGGCCCCTACCTGGCTGTGTCAGCATGTGTGATTCAGCATGTTGTCACAATGGGAGGAGAGCAGTAGTAGTGGATCAGTCATGCATTGCGTAATTTAACCCCTTAGCTATGTCTAGCAACAGGTGAACCTGATATTACATGCAGACCATTGGTAACCATAGAAAACACCTGGTATACTCCCTAAGCCATTCCACCACATGCAGAGATGAGTGAGTAAATACGTATACTGTACTGTTCATAGATTGACTAAAAATCCTCCTGGACTTTATCCATTTACCCACTCTCACTGTTGAATGTTTACAGCATTACAACACACAGTAGATAAATTAAAGCTGGGTTCAGACAGAGGTTAAGAGCTGTATTCCTCCCTGTAGCAGCGGCTAGAACTGCATTGGCCTCTTATTATGTCCTGTCATATAACTGCCCTCTTCCCAAACCTATGACACTAGGTCCAATTAGCCTGGTATTTGCAGCAGCGCTGTAGAAATACCTCTCATTTGTAAGTCAAGTCCTTTTATGACTTTGGTTCACACAGGTGGCATCATTAGGCCCAGCTTTTGGCTAACATGACTTTGATATTATGCTCTTGTTGGTGAGTGTAAATAGAAAAAAACCTAAAATAAATAAACAAAGGCAATCTTTAAAGTATCTTTTGTTAAACGTTGCAAATGATGTGGTTAGAGAAATTTATGTTTTTAGATGCGCTACACACACAAGGAAAACTGGATATGCTTTCAGAGTCAATACTTGTCATTCTGCTTATATTGTAACTAGATTTTAAATGCATGTAATGTAGCTACATTTATGATTATTAACCAAATTTACCTTACTATGACAATAGGGTTAGGGTAAGGGTTTTCAGTTTTCCCATCTCTTAACGAGGGGAAAGCAATGTTTTAACAAAACTATTAATCACAATTCAGTCTTAGAAATCTTTTTGTTCAGGAGGATTAAAGTTAGAACTTAAACTGCTGCGTTGGTATATAACATATATAATTTGTCAGTTTTACACATAATTAGCCCCTTTGGGACTGAAATTTTGCTCCCTGTAGAAAACATTGTGCTACATATAAATGTTGTCTGGACGTTTGGCAAATTACAACTTTAATTTGACCTTGCAGCCAAAGACGACACATTATTCCACATTTGTATATTTTGCTTGAGGAATAAAAACCTTTTGGTTTTTTGGTGCATATTATTTTGCTGTCAGCTCAATTCATGCGTGTAGTTTCCTATGTGTGGCTGTATGTGGAAACTCAAATGTGTGTTGTGTGTGCTCAGGTGGCAGCAGATGAAGCAGGTGAAACATTCTTTTTCAGAAGTAGGTTAGGGCCCTAGGCGGACTGCAGACCTGTGTCATAATGAAATGGGAGGCGTTTAAAATGCAGTTTGTCATATTCCGTCGACATGAGGAGGCAGGCTGTGCTAGACTGTGTCGAGGTGTGCTGTGCTCACTTTTAAAGTGCAGTTTGTTGGAGTGCGCCACAATGCACACTTCCTGGGGGAACCACATCAGTCTTTCTCTCAAACACAGTCATTCAAGTGTCGTTTAAAGTCTTCTGAAGTCATGCTTCTACTTGAGCGAAGCTTACAATACATTTTCAGATGGTGCAGGACAAGAGATACACATGCAGTATTGTATGTATCTCAGTACTCATATAGTTTTGAGCAGTATCTCATGATGCTATTGGCTACAAAACATGCCATGAGCTGAAAAAGTTTTATGAATAAAATTTAGCAGCAATTGCACATAAATATCTGTATAAATGTCTGTATTTTATGTGCTAATAACACTCTTTTTTCCAAAAATTAGCTCCACCAGGATTCCTACATTGGTTCACTTTAGCTTGATTGGTGTTAAATTTAATACAAATATCTTCACATGAATTTTGCAACTTTAATCAAAAGAATAATTGCTAGACTTGTCAGCTATCAAAATTATTGTTAGTTGCAGCCATTTGACTTATACCTTAATAAAAAGCTGAAAGTATAAGTTTCCAATTCCTCAAGATCAGAAAATATAACTATCCTATGAAATAGGGCTGGACAATCCTTTGCGATTTGGAGCAGCATTCAGACTGCAGAGAAATGTTATTGTCTTCTGTGTTAAATGGCACAGATCTCAACCCATTATTGATTATTATCTGATTGAAAATCAAGATCAATCAAGATGAGGGATATTTTTTTCCCCAGATTGCTCTGTCCTACAAGTCTTGTTTCAGCCGAGTAGACTCAGTCTTAATGCAGCAGGCAGATTGTTGTTGTAAGTGTAAAATGCTTTAGTTTGATGAATATATATAGTGTTATATACTTCCCTGTAGTGATGCACACACTGTCAACAGGTTCTTCACTATCTTTGAGATGGAATCATAGTCCAGCCCTAACAGAAAGTTCTTTTGACACTTTCAGACAGATGAACAGACAGGTTTGGTGATTCAGTCTCAGAGGACACAAGTGAGAGTAGGACATGATTGAGCCAGAGTGAAACTGGAGTGGTTAATGGACTGTTTGTGCAGGACTTTGGCTCAATGAGGAAACGACGATCCCTGCAGTGAGAAACTGAGAATGAAGACAAGAGTTTCAATTCAGCCCCAGTGAGGAGGAGGATACAGGGACACTTTAGAAGATACAGTACATTTATTAATGTACAAGTGGAACTATTGCAGCATGACAAAATATAGTTCCGTTGTAAAAATACTTTTAATAATAATCAAAATGGAACAAAGTAGGATCATTCTTGAGTAAGTTTTAGAACTACATCAGTGTAGATCACATTTCTAATTACTGAAGGGGACATATTTAAAATCCACTTTTTTGAGTCTACGTATAAGTTATAACAGTGTTCTCTCATCAAGCTTGTGTTTAGATTAGTTCATACATGTTTGAGTAATCTTGTATTGCCCTGCACTTAATGCTGGAGTACTCTGAAAATTGTTTTCACTTACCTGTTATCCTCCCCAACTGGTCTGAGTTTATTTGCTGCGATAAGGCAAAGAAATTGTGTTTATTTTAAAGGAACCGTATGTAATATCCACAACTAGTGGTTTTAGAAAGGTATAACAATCACAAATGAACATGGGTTGCCAGATTGTGAAATGGCTCATACATTGAAGATAGGAAGCTACTGATTATGATTCAAAATTAACTTCAGCTTCTAAGAAACCAAACTGGCAACCCAATGAGAGAGTCATGTGAGGCTTATTCTGCTTTCTGGTTGGATTATAAATGTAAACATCAACAAAGGGACATCATGTCCATTGCTTTTTTAATTAAAAATAACTCAGAATTACATTGACTTTCAGTAAAAATCATAGTATATTTGGACATGTTGACCTTGTACCTTTGGGCACATATAGGTCATGTTAATGAAATCTGACATCAAAATCTTACATACGGTTCCTTTAAACAAGCTTTGTGGTTTATTGATCCTCTGAAATATTACTGATGCCAGTGGGTTTCTCGAAGTATTGTTAGTGATCCAGTACTTAAAGGGACTGTACCTGATTTTTGCATTCTTAAAATGTAAACAAACAGAAATAATTCATTTTAAGCTTCTTACTTCAGTCTACATGATTTGCTCACATAGCTAATGCATTCTGAGCTTCAGAACTGTTCATTATGCTGTGTTTCGATGGTTTTTCACAGCTGTTATTGGCGAGGTGAGTCACCATGCTAACAACATTTAGCCACAATGCTAAAAACAAAAACAGACAAAGATGGACAAAAATGGGACATTATTAGACATAGACAGGACTTTGCGGACTAGTTTCCACCTGGATAGATACATTGACAAGACATCAGTGCTGGGGGGAAATTGTTTTTAAGTTTTTTTGTTGTATAAAAATCGAGTATAGTACCTTTAATAATATACAGTGGATATATGCCACATTTGTTGAACAATCCTGTCAATATGTGCCCACCTAATCTTCACTTAATATTGAAATGGAGTTTGAAACATTAACATTAAAATAAAACTAGACAATTTTGTGTTTTCAAAAAGTGTAAAATAGGGGGATTATCTCAAAGATATGTTTATTGATCTTTGTTCATTCTGTTTCTCTTGAGCTTGCTGCGGCTGTTGTTTCTGCCATGTGCACATTTGTTTAGTTGTTTACTCTCATTAGCCTCCTCAGCGTCTACAGCTTTCTCTTTTGGCATCTCCAGACAGGCACACCAAAACACATTGGCTTATGGATAAATACTGTTCAGCCAAATCATTGCAAAGAACTGAACAATATGGCTCTGTTTGTGTGCACCATTTGCCAGTTGTTGAGTTTAATTCACTTTGGCTTTGGATGATTTAAATACATGTCACATTTATTGTAGAGAGTCTTAAACAGCTAAAGCAGCCAGAGTTGTGTTTATTTCACAGTGTCTCAGAGGAAGAGGCAGTCCAGCTGAGGTTGGTGTTGTTTAGAAGCCCAAAGCTATGTGAGCTGCTCAGTGTAATAAAGCTGTGAGGAATGTACCTGTGCGACTTTGACCTCTGATCTCACCTTCATGTAAAACCTTGTCTGGACTTGTGAGACTGTGAGACTCTGTCCACTCACATTCGATTTGGATTTGTCTTTAATGTGTTTATGCCCTTTACTTTTTGAATTGCTGAGTAGACCTAATAAAGAATGTTGAAACATTTATGTTGCTGTTTTGACCTGAAGCCTGGCACATTTCTCATTTAAAGATTTACACTTATGGTCCAGGTTTGAGCTGTGTTTCGCTTTCGACCTGATGTTGACTTTGCTTAATTCAGTTGTTTATAATATTTTTTATTACATTACATTACTCTTCAATCTCTCTAAACATATTTTATTTACCACCAGTATTGGGCAAGTCCTTCAGAAAAGTAATTAATAATAATATTTGAGTTGGGAACTGCATTTTTTAATGATGAAAGTAAATGACAGTAATATTTAAAATAGTGCTGTAGTTCTTTAGTTGTTTAATTGGCGATATAGTCTTCATCAACCAAAATTTGTGTTAGTCGACAATTCTTTTATTGAAAGTTTTTATAGTGAACAGCAGCAAAAATAAGTAAATTGTCTTGGGGCCAAATCATTTGTCTAATTTCCCATGTTAGATATAAGCACACAGTTAATGATTTGTTGGTTTACATGAACTCTTACAGTTTAGTCAAGTCAAGCACTGTTTGGACCAAATACACGATCAGATCGAAAAGAGCCTTTTTTAACTTGACGTTCTACCACGCCCCGTTTTTAGTCATCTAGCTGGTCAATGGGAGATGTCTTCAGTCAAACAAAAAATATTTTGGTTGACTAATATATAATTATTTTTTTTTATATAATTCAAATTACCAATTGTGTCAGCATCAGCATTACAGTATTTACTCTCTCTTCTGATGTTGATATTAAGTAGGGCTTGGAAATCTGGGAAAAAATGTAATCTCATATTGATCGATCCCCATTTTTGATTTGATTTTGTGTAACATTTTAAAAAACATATGAAAAATACCATTCTTGAACATAAACAAAACAAATACTTTTAATATGTCCCATTTATTAGATTTTAATATTCTGCCTCAAAGTTTGACCTTTGCTCCAAATTACACATTTTTACTGACAAAAGATTGGTTTTCGATCTTTCGATATAAAACCCAGCACCAAATAATTAATGATTCGTTTCGATTCAATCTATCAATTTTTCGATTAATGGCACAGCCCTAATTTCAAGGTAATTTTACAATCATTACTCTGTATTTAAATAATTTTTTACTTTGAAAACAGTATGTTCTAGTCAATTTCAATCACATAGCACAACAAAATACTAATTAAACCCAGTTTTGAATGGTTTTACATCATGAAATCGATACAAACATGTTTTTAATTAGGGATTGTGAGTTGCTGGCATGGTTATTTATTTTGGGGGTCCCGGTCGGAAACATTTTGGCAACCCTTGCTCTAGACACTGCACAGTCACAATAATAACACTTGTCGAACTCACCTTTTCACAACAGACATAGGCCGAAAAGCACATTAACCAAGCAGGCTAACATTTGAACATAACAAATATTTGCAAGCTGAAAACAAAGGTGAACCCTGGCCAAATAAACTATTTAACAGTGGCATGTTCTAGAGAAAGTACTTCACTAACCCTATTCACATTTTTCTAAACTTTGTTATAAATGCGTCATAAAAATAACAAGATAAATCCTACAAATCCAATTTTTGTTGCCATATTTCTTTGCTTGTTCTAAAAGAGAGACGTGTCAGGCTTTACCAGTAGATGACGTAAAGAAAGTCGCTAAACCTGGTCAACACTGTTTTTTATTGGTTACATCTACTGATTTTTAGCCAATCATGACCTCTTCTCCATCTCTCACTCCTGTTCACTTCCCAAAACAAACTTCTCTACTCCTCACTGCTGCTGTGGCTTATAATAAAATTACATGCTGCCGTTTCATATTGACAGTGAATATACCGGTGTTAGCACTGATGGAAAAGTAATGTTACTGATAAAAATAATACTGTTAAATTCACACAAAAAATGCAATTAACGTGGAGGAAGTTTAAAATATATAATGCATGTAAGTGAGTCTTGTTGAAAAACAAAAAGGCCAAAAATTGGTTTAATATATTATACAGAAAGTTTCTCTGTTTGTGGCGGATGTGACCACTGTGTAAAGTATGCAAAGACCGGGTCTGGTAAATTTGTAGGTGAGCTATCTTCCTTAGAAAATTGAGTGCATGACAGAACAACACAAAGAACATCACTCACATTGTCTGAGCTCCTTAGACTATTCTGCTGGAGCCATATTCTTTAAACACAGGGCAGTCTAATCAACATCTTTCCAGTGTGTGAGTCTGAGGACATGTCACATCGCTGTCATTTGAACATGGCTGCCTCTCTCTGCTTTGCTTATTAGATGAAAATTGTTGCCATCTTTCTTCTAATGCAGTGATGAGTTTGTGGTTGACTTTGTTGTTGCTGGTGCAGAACTGGTCCAAACCACTTTGTCAGCATACTGCACACTTCAGGAAGTCGCGTTCTGTTTGACTCGGATCAAAATAATATAAGCGGAGCAAGACAAGTTGGACTGAGTAATGGTCATGCAAACACAGCAGAAGAAGTCAGTCATGCAGTCAGTCTTTAATAACTGTAGTTTGTCACTTTAGTCTCCATTGTAATGCTTTTGAAATGAAATTGAGAGCAGCAATGGCCTGTGAAGAAAAAAATACCCCATGACATTTTGAAGAGTTGACATTGTTTTATTTAGCTTTTTCAATAATTATAATTTTATGTAGAAAAGAGGCACTTCAGTTAAATGACACAAAAAGTCAGAAAGTTATGTTTTGTAAGAGATGATTTCACAGCACCATTACAGGAAGTTGTGCAAAAATAGTGAACAGGATGCTTTCTGATAGTAGCTTTGCCTTATCGCTCAGAGCTGCTCTTTTCCATGCATTGTACCAGAATGCACTAGAGGCCTGGCCAAATGTCACCTACTGTATATTATTAGAATCATAGAAAGCCATGCTTTCAATTTTGTTCCGTTTTTTTTTTAATTTTTTATCACAAATGCCCATCGTCACCTCTGTTTAGCTGAGAAACTTTTTTCATTTGGTGGGGAATTGACCCAATGGTGTCAATGGTGACAAATATGCCAATATGTTTGGCATATTTCAATTACGATATTCAGACAAAGTTAAAAAAAAATCCAAACATGTCTTACTCTTTAAACATGTTGCAGACAGTTCAATGATCAAATATGACTGTTTTGATCTTAGGACTAAAGTAATCGATTGGTTGACTAAAGAACACGCCCCCTTTTTCAAACTCAGTGATTTGACCAAATATTCATTCTGAGTATTATGCACAGAAAAAAGGCAGGTAAACAAGATTTGTACTTAATAAATAAAATAATGTGTAATACATTTGCGAATGCTTCTAATCACATTCAAATAATGCATATTTTGTGTTGACAAGGACAGGACACCATTGAGTTATTAATTCGACTAAATGAAAATAAGAATCAATAGAAATATTGGCTTTCCATAGTTATTTTGAAAGTTTACAATACATTTTTTTTGTATTTTTAAGCAGCTTTTGTTTTACAGCACGATATACTCAATGTTAAACTTTTACATATCTTCAAATAGCGTTCACTATAATATAGTAATAATCTAAAATTCAATATAACACCCAGCTCTAGATTGTCTATTCCATTAAAATAGAGTACACAATCTTAAACTAATCTCAATGATATTCAGAATCGGAACACTTTTTTAGTTTTCCACTTAAAATATAATAATGTGCAATTTTTGTGTGATGTTTTGAGATTGTCTTATCTTTTGAAGATTTAAGACTTTGTTTGGTTCAAGTTTGCACAAAGCGAACACTGAATTAGAACGCTCCATTAGCTAAAAATGTAAGCCTTTTTTCTGTGTCTAATGGAAACTGGTTTATGTATGCCCTTGAAAAGCAGCTTTTGTTTAAAATTCACAGTTAAAAGTGTTCTAAAAATGTAGCGTGGGTAGAGCAGAGGAAAAGCAGACTTTTTAAAATACAGTATAAAAGGAGTTGTATTGAATCATTGAATAGATTCAAGAGGATTCAATTCAAATTTTTATATTGAATTGCTAAAACAAGATTCCTCCCAACTTGTCAATACCCAATCAAATCTTACATCAAATATTAGAAGCTAATCAGTTTGGACTAGATTAGTGTACTTGGATGTCATGGCTCTACCAAGATGGATTCTTGTAATATTTGTGATTCTCTCAAAATGTTGAGAATGCACCTGGAGAGACCTCTGCTGTACGGTTAAAGACTGCCGGTCCAGTCACATTGCAGCAGTAAACCAATCGCATCACATTGTGGTTTAGGAATGAGGAAAGTTCCACATCACACCTCACCTCTGCCACCGTCTGACCAAAGTAGGGTCAAGGAAGGGTAATTTATTTTCTGCCTGAATCTCATGAAACACGGGAGTTGTCTGATAGTTAGCCCATTGCAGCTCCCCAGCAGACCAATCACACCCAAATGGTTTGGGTCGAAACACATGTTTGAACCAACCACAATAAAGGGCGTACTTCAGCCCTTTTGCATTACAGATTATATGAAGATTTCAAAAACTTGATTTTTGCATTTATGGACTAGAAAAATGTCTACTAAACTAAAGTGAAAAAAAAACATGACTTGTTGGGAACCTGTGCATTTTAAAGTTTCGACCAATCAGCCCTTAAGTGCCATGGTTTTTCAGTTTTTCCCCATGGGTTTCGGCGGCAGTCTAAGGTGCAGTTTATACGACAACTAGTTTTCATGAAGCCGTGACGTTTCTATGTCAGATTGGCTTCTCTTTTACACGACGAGCTATGTGTGGAATCAGGGTTCCTCTGGATACGATTCAAGAGGTCGTTTCGGGGGCTGGTTCAGTGGATGCACCGCAGTGTAAACAAGAAAAAACAGTTGTCGCTGTAGCCGCTACTTTAAGACCGCAGTAGAAGACTGCTACCAAAAATGTCTCTTTAAACCAAGCATCAGGCTACGTGAGGTCATGATTAGGGATGTCAAGATTATTAGGTTAATCGATAATCGTGATTATTCAAGCCACAATATAATCTTAAGAACAAAAGAATAATAATCGTGACTAGCTCATGAGCAACATTTTGTATTTTTAGTTCACATTGTAGATACAGAAATACAAAATATCAGTTCTGTTTTGGCATTGATCAGGTTTATAAGAAAAAAAGATAAGATAAGATATTCTTTATTTGTCCCACAATGAGGAAATTCCAGTGTTGCAACGCACATTTTAAGAGCAGCAGGGAAAATAGAAACATGCAATCAAACAAGATAATAGAAATAAAATAGACTTAAAATATGTATAAAGATACAATAGTTAAAAGACTCTTATTTACAATAAATGTTGGCTATGGCACAGTGCAGGATATGACAGGATAAATAGATAAAGTGGCATCAGTATATAGTATATAATATTATGTACAATATATGACTATGATTATGTACAACTGCAGCAGATGAACAGAATAAATAACCAGTAATAAATATGAGGTATAAGTATGACTATGTTTATGTACAGAGCAGCATTTAAGGAGGTGTAAATAGAGGTAATAATACAGTGACATGAGTGAGTTGTATCAGAGATGTTTCCTATGGTAACACAGTATTTCACAAGATTAAGTGTGATGATGTCCAGAGTTAACTGTTCGTTGTACAGTCTGACAGCAGCAGGAAGGAAGGACCTGCGGAACCGTTCCTTCACACAGCGAGGGTTAAGTTTTTATATTCTCAAGATCTGATATCAAAAAAGTGGTCACGAACTTGTGGAAAAGTGATGACATGTTAGACAATGAGAATGAAAGAAAATGAAAGATTGATCATGACAACAGTAATCGTGAACAATCGCTAAATCGTGATATGTCGTCTCACAATAATCGTAACACTTACATTTGATATCGTGACATCCCTAGTCATAAGGTCATCTGGAGTCCTAGCATAATTCCGCCACCTCCTGACGCGGCATAAGAACTACAGCATTTTCGGTCTATCTGCGTTTCCATGTAAAGGAAGATTAGCTCGCCATGACACCATATTAACCGTGAGCACAAAATGTTACGACTGAGATGGTTTTCTGGGGAAACTAGGCCGAACCAGATTGATATTGAACTCAATTCAGGATGATGCACATCTGTGTGAGCAGGTTATGGAAGACTGCTGCAAAGCCAGTTGTCACACAGCAACGACTACATTGAAACTGTCATTGTCCATAATACAGCTTTAGGGCTATATGACTTAAAAAACCTTCACCTTTCAGATAATTTGTCTTTGTTTTAGTGTACCTTCTACCTCCACGTTCCCCATAGAGTGGACTCCAGCAGAGACAGTGGGCGAAGGGTCTGTGGCAACTTTGAGAGGTTTACGGAATAGAGCAGTTGCATGTAGTAGTGGGATCAGCGCTGAGTCTTTAGTGTTCGATGCTGTGATTGTAGCAATAATCTTCAAATTCAGTTTACTTGTGCTGGCAACTGAGACAAGAATCAGAAGAAGTGCACATAAAGCTATAGCATGATATTTTTGAATTTGACCTTTTCCTTATGTATTTCAAGATATGTGATGTACAGTGTGTCAATGCCCAAACACACCCACATGGAGATGAAAATGTTCAGTTGTTGTCTGTCATGTTGTCTGTTTACGCTCTAATTGTATCTCTGTTTAGTGGCGGCTGTCAGACATAGAGCCCTGTTACATATGAATGCTGACGTGTGGACAGTGCATGTTAAATATGGGGGGCTTAGGTGGGATTACATTGTCAGTTCTGTCCTGACTCTCCTGTTGACAGATTAGAGCTAATCTGACCGTTGTGGTGTCTGTAAACAGCGAGGAGCACACTGTCACTTTTACTGCTCCGAGTGGAAGTATTTATACGTCTGTAAAAGGACCCAGGCGCAGTTTACAAGCTCTTTATCTGTTCAGAGTAACATTTAGAAACATTAGCTTTGCAATGCTAAGAGTAAAGGTGGGAATTGGAATTGTATCAAAACATTTAATAAGCGATGTTATTTTTTGGGGGAAATTAGTATAAACATCTGTAATAAAACTGCTTAACATAACAAATATTAAAAGTTTGCGCAGAGCGAGGTGTTGTTATTGTACTCTAACATTATCCTTTGAGCTGTGATAAACCAGGTTGTGTGAGTAATGAAGCATTTGTTTTGGTCACCAGGAACAACACGGTCTGAGCCGCTTGATTAGAAGCTCAGAGGCATCATTAGAAGCGTCAGTCAGGCGTGATATCAGCAGGTCGTGTTTAGAAGACTTCAGCTTTTCACCATTTAACCTGCTGGCATTGAACCTCAAGGATTTGAGCAGGCTTTTAGTATGACTGCTCATTATGTCAGATCACACTTGATAAACTATTACACAAACAAAAAATTGTCTCCATATTAATGTCGTGTACATAAGCCATACATGATTTTTATGCAACCTTTTTGGTTACATCAACTACTTGCTCAGATGTTTATTCCTTTGAATGTTATGTATGGCAATGACCGTGATCTTCATTTAGATTTATTACAAGTTACATTTCAGATATTTGGTTAGGCAAGCCCGCTAGAACCTAAGATCTACCTATTGGCATTTTGTTGAGTTGAAAATTTCTATTTGATAGTTTGTTTGTCAACTTGTCAGAAAAGCAATACATCTTTAACATAAAAATGTTTCCTCAAAACTAAAGCTTGCTCAAACCACTGAAGACTGGGCGTGATACAGTGAGGAAATGATGTAACAAACATACTGCTTACCATCAGAAGTTTTTAAACCTGCCATAGGCGAATATGCACTACACACACATCATGTTTAAAATGTGCTCATTCACTTCACTTTTATTTATTTATTTATTGACCTTTATTTAACCAGGGAAGTCCCACTGAGATTCAGAATCTCTTTTGCGCTAACCGCTGCGCCACCGTGTCGCCTCACTTCTAACAATGCTTGTTAGAAGTGGAGCCATTAGTGCATTTTTAGCCTGGAAACCTATTACTACAGCCTATTCAGTGGTAACTATGTACATTTACTGTTCTGTATTATACTAATAAGCTCAGCTCAGGCCAGTCAACACAATACCTACTTGGTTTAACTCTGCTTCCTCTTCCCCATTCACCAGTTCAACTTCCACAGCTTTCCTCCACACCAGCACCACTTCTTCTCACAGCACCAATACTAGGGCTGGGCGATTAATCGCATTTGCAATTATATCGCGATATGACAAGACGCGATTATGTAATCGCAGAGACGTGCGATTATTGGCCACGTGAGTTTTGTTTTGGAAGTAATTGAAGCGCTGCGTGTGAGTGCGGCCGTGTGACTGCAGCGCCTCCGGTCTGCAGCTTCAAGTTACGCTCCACCGACACCTCCGTGTGCTTGTGCTTCACTTTTCTCTCTGTAATTCGTGTGCTCATGAGATCAACGACATGTAATGACAATACCAGGCTCACCGGTGTAAAACTGTGCTTTGTGTCAAAACTACAGCAAAGGATTTGGGCTTAAAGCGGCGGTGAACGAGGTGAGCCAGTAGCCCTCGCTGTACTCGTTCTTTCTCTCTTTTCTCCACTCTCCCCGCGAACTCTCTTCGTTAGTGACACGAAACATAGACATAATAGTTGTTTCAGGTGAATGTCTATCGCTTCTCGTTGCCTTTTAGCGCGTATGCGCGTGTGCCTCTGACTTCAAAATTCCACCGCGTTACGAGTCCGCGCTGTAACATGAAGTGGTCCGCGGTGACGCGCTGCCAAACGAAGGATAAACTATTTAATTCCAAACACGGAGCACTCCGGTTCTCTGCGTGGACAGGGACAGGTAATCGTCCCGCCTTCTGTCCTGTCTGTGGAGCGTTGGATGAGCGAGTAGTTGAGACGGAGACGGAGAGGGGGAGAAGGAGAAGCAGAAGCAGCAGCAGCAGCAGCAGCAGCAGCAGCAGCAGAGAGCCGTGTGCGTAAAGTTAAAGGGGAACACACTTAGCTTAATATGAAAGCATATTTTACACCGAGTAGCTCTGGAATGAAATATAAGTTACAGACATCACTTATTTGAACTTAAATAAAAATGAACAGTGAATGAATTTGCACAAGTTCAGTATAACTGTTTCATGTCTGTAAAAATCAGAGCTGGTTAGGCTATAGCCTATAGTTTTATCCACCTTCACAATTAAACGAGTTAATTAATCTTGTTGATCTAATCAGTGTTGGGGGAAATGCATTGAAAAAGTAATTAGTTACTCATTACTTTTTGAAAATGTAATTAGTTACACTACTTAGTTGCCTCAAGAGAGTAACTTAGTTTTGGATTACTTTGTGTGCATTATTGCAAACATCAATCAAAAATGCGATTTAAAATTGTATCATTGGCATTTAAACAAAGGCAAACAACACAAGAGTTGCTTAGATTCAAATTCAGTAATAAAATCAATATTAAAAATGATTCTGTGCACAGTTCCAGCTGCAGATCTGTGTCTCTGAGTTGTTTTATCTCACACAATAAGTCACTTTTGTAGATTATTTATTTATTTTTTTACTTAAAAGTGAATAAGAGTATTTTGGTAGTAACTGTAATTTAATTACAAGTCTTTTCACAGTAACTAAGTTACACTACTAGTTACTCAAACATGTAATTACAGTAACTAAGTTACACCCAACACTGGATCTAATTTAGCCAAAAATCATTTCACAGGTGCATTTCTAGCAAAATGTAACAATTCTTATAATAATTTGTTGATTTTGTGTTACTTTTGTTCTTGTCTTTATGCTGTGGGAGAAAATCGCAAAAAAATCGCAATCGCAATATTTCCTGGAAAAAATCGCAATTAGGATTTTTGGCTAAATCGCCCAGCCCTAACCAATACCAACTCACACCACCACCTCTGCTCACAGTCCCACCTCACCCTCAGCATTTTTATCATTTTCTGCTGGGCACCCTCTGTGTCCAGCATATTCCCTGGCAGACTCTAACATGTTTATTTACTTTTCTGAAGCTGTTATCGACTAAAGAAAGTCTCGGTCGACTAAAGACATGTCCCATTGATCAATAAATCTACTTAAAAGAGGGCATGGCTAAAGCTCTGAAGCCAAGAAGTATCTTTTTTTTTTTACATAAACTGCGCTCAAAAAGACAAAAAATGTAAAGGAGTGTATGCAAAAACAAAGTTTTTACAAAAATTGACAAGGAAGCTGTGTTTGTAAGTAAAACAGCAGATTAGACAAGAATTCAGACCTAAATCCCAATCTAGTTCACTTTTTTGTTGCTGTTCAAAATAAATCCTTCTAGTCTAAATGAAAAAATTGATCGACTAACAATGAGTTATAACTCATTGTCGACTAATACAAATTTTTGTCCACTGACAGTCCATCAATGAACAATCGACTAAAGGACTAAAGGACTACAGCAGCTGTTCTGTTAATATGGAGTTTTCACTACCTCCATCTAAAATAAAAGAATACTATACAATCAGGCAGTGAACAGTGAATGTGAATGTTTGTGTGTTGTGAATGTTTTTTTCTAACAAACACTTTCCAAATCAGGAGAATACTCCACCAAAGGTGCAATGTGTTTTTACAAAAGAATAGGGATGCACCAATCCTATTCTGTAATCGGATATTGATGCCGATCCATGGAATTTTTCTCTATTGGGTATCAATTCTACAGGTATGTTTAGCTGAATCCCCGGTTGTGTCTTTAATTAGGCGTAAAGAGACTAATTTGCTGGCTGAGGTTGACCCAGAGTGTTGTTAAAGTTGGTACTTGCACAATTAATAATATCTACATAAGAAAAAAGCTTTCTCAGCCCGTACATATATCGAAATTGGTCTCGGAACAAAAAAAGCTGGATTGGTGCATCAATAGACAGATAATTAGTAGATGCGCAGTTTGACTCTGATGCTACTGAACACGTTTTGAAGTACACAGTACATAGTAGTGTTTCTCAAACAGGAGTATGAGGACTCAGACTCGGAAATATTTCAGAATGAGGTTGAGTTGTATTTAAATATTCCTTTTTTTCAGTAGTAAATGTTACATTATCTTTATTTCTATGTTTCCTTTTTTAATAGAATCTATATGACACTTAAAAACACATTTATTTGCTCAGAATGAGGCAAAGTCGTGATACAACTTTAGGGAGCACTGGTTTAGTGTGGCATGATGCCTTGGTCATACGCTGAATGTGAAACAAAGCTTATGAGCACCGTGAGATTCATGCAGAAAACATGTCCTACTTGAACAGACACAATGTGCCTGACAATGTCTGACACACAGTTTGATGACATCTACAAGTCTAGTGACAAATGCATGGTCAAGATGGAAAAACAACCAGTTAAGTGATAAAGAAATGTGCCAAACATCTTTTCACCCACATCAATATGAGAATCCTAATCTTTGTGCAGGGCGGCAAAGAAACTGAATTTAACTAAGTCAGGGCTGATGTCATTTCCTGAGTGACTGCTTCTTATAAAAAGCAGGCTCCTCTGTGTCGTTCGCCTCAGAGGCATTAGCACACAGGGGTTACCGTGGTAACGCTGTGTTTTTGAAATGCACTTGGGAATTTTAAGGTGACTCAGTGGCCCAAAGTTTACCTCCAAATGTCTGGACAATCTGGTGGAGCCCTGACTGTTCATCAGTTCTACTTACTTTGTCCAATCTGATTCTGAGCGTACATAAAAAGAAGAACCAATATAGAACTTTTATGATGACAGGTAACAAAATATGTTGCCAACTTGTTGCTTCTGTGATGATAATGTTTTTTGTTGTTGTTTTACTTTATTTTTTTTTCGAGAGTCTTCTCAGAATCTATGCTTTGTTTTGAAATCATTAATTATAAATCATTAATTACAACTACTTGGCCATCAGACAAATAGATTCATTTGATGACAAGATACAAGATGTGGTTAAATAACACATTTTTTTAAGATAAGAAAAAAATAAAACTTTGTCTCTAAAAAAATGCTAATTTTCCTTGTCTTAAAACATAACATTCATCAAACATAAAATATGAACAATTAGGACGTAATACACGTCATGACTTCTTCCTTTTTTTATTTATTTATTTTTATCATGAAGTACTATAAAGCATTCAAAACTGTTTGGTCAAAAAAAACATTTAATATATTTGATATTTCAGTCTTGATTTTGATAAGGAATAGTCTTAGCGCCCGAGACAAATTTTGAGATTACAATAATGATAAAAAAAAAATCCAAATCTCAATTTCACACAAATCACACTTAAATGATGATTCTGGGCTAGTCTGGACTGTAGTGTTTAACTGCTGCTGCATTATTTTACACTTTGGGCCAGATTTGTCACACAGACACTAAAGATGCAGAATTTGAGGTGATGCATATCTGTTTTGTGTAATATGTTATATGTACATCTTCCAGTATTAAAGTTTGCATAAATCGCTCGCAAATAACATGTTTTTTTTTTTTTTTTTTTTTTTTTTTTTCTTTTCTTTGCACCCGCAATTTAGCACCTGGCTTGATAAATCAGGCCTTGTGTGTTGTGGTTGTTGAGGAGCTCTGTGATTTCACTTGGTCCCTAAACATCTGAACACAACTGGCTTGTTTTTTATGTTAGATCTTGCGTGTACTGTATGTGCTCCACTCAGATGGAAAAGCTTCTTCTCACACAAACTAATGACTCTTACTCACTGCTTGAATGTGAATGAACACTCAGAAGAACTCTTTCATGTGTTTGCTCTTATGGGTTCAAATATACTGTGATGTGTAGTATTGATTAAACTTCAGAAAAAAAAATAAACCAATGTGGGCCAGTTATGTTATGTTTCACTTTCTATTAGATAAACATCTGATTTGTTTTTCTTTTTTTTTTCTTCTTTTTTTATTTTTTCTGATTGACTCTATTAAGAAACACTTCTCCACGGTCTTTCTAGTCTTCAGTGCTCCTCTTATTTGCATTATGCATGTTGGTCCTGTCCTTTTAAACGCTGAAACCTCTATGTAATTGCTTGGTGATGCTGCCATCTTGTGGTTGAAGAGTAATAATGCATATAGTCAGTTAGATCAACAGAAAAACCTTCCACTTTTTCCACTTTCTTAATGATTGTAGAAATGTGATAATAATATTTGAAAAGTGAATTAAGGAATTAAAAAAAAAATGTAATCTAGAAAATGTTCAATTCCTAATTGATTAACTTTCTCTTCCTCTTTCTTCCTTTCTTTCTCCTGGTTCCATTCTTCTGCAGACTCTCAAACGGCTGATTCCTGATGAGGTATGTTTCTTTAAAAACTTTTGGTGTTGTTCTTAACTCCACTGTGAATTGCTTTGGTCTGTGACAAACTATGCTTTGTGTGTCTGGTCTGTCTCTCACTAAAACTGAATTTCTAACAATCTGTTGGATTCTAAGGGAATTGTCTGATGTTTTACCTTGTAAAGACACTTACACACATATACATTCAGGTTTAGTTTTAGCTCTGTGATGGTCGAACAAAGAAATTCTTGATGGATTAAAGACATCGGTCAATTAATTGACTAATAAGTGGATTTGACAAAAGCTTCCAATATAAGAAATTGTTTGTGTTTCTGACCATGAATCAGAAGCAAATTTGAAAAGATGGGAATAGGAAAATGCAATGGAACTTATGCAAAAACAACAATTTATAGGCAACAGTGTATATTTCTAACCAATGGTTTGGTCACAAATCATCAGGCAAATTAAACTTTTTTTTTTGCTGTTTTACATAAATCTTAAAATCTAAAAATATAACTAATCAACTAATAGATTACACAATCCACTGATTAATTGACTAAAAGACAACAACAATAACTTATTTGTGGATATTTTGAGGATATTTGACCACCCAAAACAAAACAAAACAACAACGTTTGTCTTTATAACAGTCTTAGCTTTCTATTTATTTTTTTTGTGTGCAAATGGCTTTGTAATTTAGCTTTTTTAATTTATTTTAGTTTTATCCATTAACGTATAAAAAGTAATTTTTATAGTATGTGGTAGTTAAGCTAACTGAAGTACACAATTGAAAAAAAAAAATTCCCCATTATCTCAATATTTAGACATTACGTTTTAAGGCAAAATGTGTCTGTTAATTTTGGTTGAGATTCAACCACACTTTTTGTCTTTGTTTAGAAGTAGGACTACAATGATGAATAGACTGTGACTAATCAAATACACACATTATTGGAGATGTTAAGCTTAAGTTAAGACACACTTTACTGTCCCCATAGGGAATTTAGTCCTCTACATTTGACCCAGCCTTTTACATTTGACCAATCCTTTAGTGCCTTCTTCAGCGGAGCATTTCCTCAGGAGCAGTGTACATTGAGGATATTCCCAGGATGCATGTTACGAGAGTTCCCACCCACACAGAAAGGTCCAGGCCGCGTGAGAGTCGAACCCGCGACCTTTTTTCTGTGAGGCAAGAGTGCTAACTAACTTCCCTGCCAGCATGCCACTAACTAATCATTGAATATGTTTTCTGGACTAAACTGACTCTTGATAAAAACAAACAAGCCGTTGTGGGAATATCCTCCAGCTGTGGTAGTTTCATGGTAACAAGAACACCTGGAGATGTGTCCCTGAGCGCTGCACTGTGGAGCTCACTTCTGAGTGAAGAGATGCCCCAGAGGCACTGAAGGATGGGTCAAATGTAGAGGACTTACTTTGCTACGGAGACAATAAAGTGTACTTTAAATAAATACTGACTAGTTGACTAGTTGTACTAAGCTTTAATCTCTCGAAATGTTAATGAGTTATATGTAAACTTTCAAATAAGGATATTATGATATTTCAGCACTTTTTAAAAATTTATTTTATGTATTTATTTATTTGATAGGGACAAGTACGCACATTAGACACGTAACATACTAAAACATTTATAGCCTTGGCTAATTTGCAATGTCTGTCCCCAGAAGGGCCTTTACACAAAAAAAAAAAATACACGATTGTATAGAAACATTTCACATCTAATACTATTAAATCTATTAAATAGATTCGAAGATGTTTTGCATTAAGATAATATTGTCAGGCTTTAATTTTCACCAAAGTATACATTTTTGTCCATGTTGCACGGCTTACATAGCAGAATAAATACATTAATACATATATTTTTAGGTAAGCTTATTTTGGTAGAGGAATACTCATCGTAAATTCATTTATTTATTTATTTATTTATTTATTTATTTTTTGTCACATTGCTTTGACCTTTTTGCAAACTTTTTATTTTCTTCAAGTTTCAAAACCTTCATAGGTGTGAACAATCACAAAGAAATCAGATTATGCACATCAGACGTAACCGTTGGCATGACATTTCAATAATCTGATAACGCCACACAAATCAGATAATCAACGTTCAAGGTTACTTTTTCCTATCAAACTGGTGTGCATTCAGTTTATTAGCACAGTATTCATGCAACCACTATAAACACCTACCTAAGATGCATTTTGTCAGTTAATTAGAAAACACATTTTACTGTGGCACCAATTTATAATCAAATCTTTACTAGTACCATAATACATTTTCAAAAAGGATTTTATGATAAGAGTTTATTAATAGAAAAGGATGACATTTTCAGACTTTTGTGATTTACACAGGTCTAGAAATGGAGACAATGTTTGTAATTAGTTGGAGTCCTTATGTGAAGCTAATTCTCTCCAAACCAAATAGTGGTGCAGCAATAGGGGTTATGCGTTAACGTCTTCCGGTGTCAGATAGACAGAGGTCGTTGCATCCGGTGGTGTGGTTGCCATAGTGACACAGTTGTTTACTCCAAATATAATAGACATCAGACGATGGATTTTAGGCAAGTCCTGAAACAGTCCTCTAAAAAAAAAACGTACTCTTTGTCATCTGTTATAGACGTAGCGGCGGCGGTAACGGCAGGAAAGAGCAGCTTCTGAACCAGATTTTCAAAAGGAAAAGTCTTGCACACATACCGAGACTGGCTGTGCTTGTGAGCCCGGGCACAGGCGGTGTGGGCCGGGAAGAAGTGAACACACACATTGCTCGGTGTTGCCAGACTTTCAGAGAGCCAAAAGCGCCCGCCCCCGACTCACAGCGCCTCTGCTGGGCTCATGAGCACAGCAAGTCTCAGTCTGTGCGCGGAGTTTCTGTTCACGTAGTTCGTAGCTCACTTTTACAACTTTACCTTATGAAAACCCGGTTCAAAAGCTGTTTTTTTTTTTATGAGATGACAAAAGAGGATTGCTTCAGGATTAGCCCAAAATCCTTTGTTTGATATCTATAGCATTTGGATTAAACAATGGAGTAAACTATGGCAACTACGCCACCCGATGTAACGATCTATGTCTATCTGAGACCGAAAGACGTTAACACATAACCCCTATCACCGCTCAGGCCTCATAGCAAAAGGTCCTGGGTTCGACTCCCAGGCTGCCCAGGCCTTTCTATGTGGAGTTTGCACATTCTCAGTGTCTGCGTAGCCTCCCCTCTCCTCTCTCCGGGTTTACAGACAGGAATTAGCTTTAGGCTAGAATCTGGTATTGGCATCTCTGCCATTGTTCATTCTTTTTATTGTGTTTTCTTTGGGCACACAGTTGGAGCGTTTTACCAGCATGAGGATGAAGAAGGACAAGGACAAAGAAAAGCCGAGTCAAATGCCGAGCCAACGCCACTCGTCTGCTGCCAGCTACGAGTTCAGCTCTCAGGGTCCCATGCTGGCCGGTCTCACCGATGACTATGTTCTAGAGCTCTTCGAACAGATGTTGGTAAGATATAAGGAAACTAACTGTTCAAAGTCAATATTCAGTTGAGGTTCAGTTTGATCATTTTCTGAGCTTATAGTGACTCCCTGTGGCCATCTGCATATTTTACATCTCAGCTTGTCTATTGATCTAAAGGTGGATATGAACTTAAATGAGGAGAAGCAGCAGCCTCTTAGAGAGAAGGACATTGTGATTAAACGTGAAATGGTTTCCCAGTATTTACACACATCCAAAGCTGTAAGTAATAAAACATATGGCACCACTAAGTGATCAAAAATATTGATATTTTTTCCTTTTGTTTATCAGGGACAAGACCATAAAGAAAGCTCCAAATCTGCACAGTTGTACATTCATGAGCTGGAGCAAGACTATCGCGACCCACAGCTGCTGCTGAGCTGTCTGGAGTCTCTCAGAGTGTCCCTCAATAACAACCCTGTCAGGTGAGACAAACTATGTGTAAAGCAGGCAGTATGTAAACATAGGCTAAATTATTTTTTTGTTTAGACTAAATTATTATCGGATTCTATCATCATTCTAGCTTTAATATAAATTAAGAAAAATCTGACTTTTCATTGGCCTGTTATATTCTGTATCCACACTTGTGTACACTGAAATCAATTACAGTGCTCAACTCTTTACCTAAAAACGTCTTAAATATTTGACCCATACACTAGTATGTCAAATATTGTGACTTCAATAGTACATTGACTCACATCTGATAATTAACGTGCGATGGTTTTCAACCTGGTGAAATTTTTAATAAGTTAGGTGCCTAAATATCTCCAGAAACAGAATTCAAGTAGGATAACTTGTCTCTTGATCATTAGTTTCATAGTTAATATGGAACCACAAGTTCACTATTAACTATGTTTTTTTTTATCTTTTTTTTTTCATTGTTGAGCTTCATGCTGCTTGCACTTCACAACATTCAAACTCTCCCCTCTGTTTCACTAGTGTTTTTTTTTTTTTTTTTGAACAGCCCATCACTTATTTAAAAAACAAAACAAAAAAGAAAACATTTCTCTTTGGCCTCTTACAAAACTGTTTAAGTGTTTGTAATCAAACCGTCACATTTTAATGCTAATGAATTACAGTTGTGCTGTTCCCATAGTAGGTATACTAATATGCTATAGTATTATACTAAACTACAATACTTTATTTAAGCAGTTTCCCAAATGGCATAAACAAGTGTGTCACGACCACCTGGAGGTCCCTTGAACCCAAGGGTAATGTCAGTGTGTATTAAAAAGGCCTGGGTCTTTATGCCTGACCAGTCAGCCCCCTACATTCTGTTTGAATGCAGAAGGGTCTGAAACTGAAGAGATAGCCAACGATTTCGTCGTCCAAAGTTAGGACGATCCAATCACAAACGCCCCTCCTCCCCTCCTCCGCAATTTCAAAACTTTTTCTAACCGTTTCAAAATAACCAAGACGGCGGACGTAGCTGATAGATCATTGTTTTCAGCTATAGCTTCGGTTTTAAACAATTAGGGACGTATCAATCAAACCGTAGCAGCAAACCGCGTTCAGGGCCTTCATATAGATCAATGCCCATTGAAAAAATCCTTGCGCTACATATTTACTATAACAACCTGTTTAGCGCGTCGCTGCATCGGGGGAATTTCCGGGTTTTCTGTGATTGGTTGATTCCGCGCTCGGAAAGCCCGTCCTCGAAATTGATCCCGGCGCTCTGATCCCAGACCCTACGTCTTTGCACAGTGTCTGTCAAAGCGGTAGGACTGGCTGGTCAGGCAAGTCTTTTAGGGAACAGGGCTTTGACAAGCTGTAGTTTAGAAACCTTCACTAATGGACAGTTGTGTGCTGTATGTTGCCACGTTGTGACATTCGTAACGCACATGTCATTCTGGTCTCATTTTACGGCCTCTGCCCTCTTGTGCTCTCATACAAACGTTTTTTGAAAAAAACACTCCTTTGCATTAGTGGACATGCTAGAACATATTTTTATTTAACACTGTTTTTTTCCCAAAATTTGTAAAGGTAAGGTTACGTAAGGCTTAATCAACTTAACCAGGCTTCAACAAGCTAACCAGGTCATCGAGGCAAAACTGTGTTGGGGAAAAAAAACAAACAACACTTGGTGTTGTTCCCATCTTATGGTTGCCATGATGTAAAAGCACATTAACTTCAATATAATTTAAAGATAAACATATTTTCATGATGGATTACATGTGGGAGCTCTCAGCCTGTGAAGATGCAAATAAATAAGAAATGCATTCTTTTCTTTGTTTTTCCAGTTGGGTGCAAACCTTTGGTGTCCAGGGTCTGACATTGTTACTATCTCGTCTTAAAAGACTGCAAGAAGACAAAGACGAGTATGTGTAAGTTGCTTAAACGAACTAGTGTACAATTTTGTAGCATTTTGTTATAGCTCTGTCTATATCTTTGTAATGTTTTTTTTTTTCAGACAGAAGATGGGGATAAAATGTCAGCATGAAATAATTCGATGTCTGAAGGCCTTCATGAATAATATGGTAAACAGTTAGACATGCTCAACACAGTAATGTTTAAAAAATATGAAAAAGAAAAAAAATAATTTTAGTTACTGTGTGAACATGGACTGTCTCGTCTTATGTCAACGACAGCCCTGGTTCCATTCTGTAAGAAACACTGTCTTAGCGCACTACTGTATTGTCACATTTTATGCTATCTCAGTGAAGTAGAGTATGTAATAATGCTGTGTTCATGTGGTCCTCGGGTGCTCGTGTTTCCGAGATAAGGGTAGGGGTTCCGACCTAGTTTGCATTCATGTGCTTTTTACTTCGGAAAATCGGGATGTTGTTGTTAACCATAATAAATAAATGACACTGCACTTTTAACAGATGTTAATAGACCTAACAGTGAGATCTGATGCTAGCCTGTCCAAAAACGTTAAAGGTTGTTAGTATTTATTTTCTAACTGATTTTCATCAGTCTCAGTGACGTCAGGTGCTAAACTCGGGCAGCTCCGTTTGTCCCAGTTACCGAGCAGTTGTTCCGAGATGCTTGAGTGTTCATGTGCATTTTTCAACTCAGAACAACATTTTTCCGAGTTCCCGAGGACCACATGAACGCGGCATAAGGCTCGACAAGTAACAACTGTTACCATGGATATAATGGCAAATTCGCCATGTTTCTTGTCAAGTTAGCAGAACTTCTATAGGAATACATTAGCAAAAACAAACAAAAAACAGCCGTGGAGCAACCCAAAAAAACTGCTGTGTCAATACTGATACATTTTTCTGTTTCTCTGTAGTGTCAGTATATGCACTAATATTGTATTTGGCAATTTAAAATCTCCTTTGGATTAACATTAGACGAGCTGAACATTCGACTGTTGTGTAATCTCACCTTCCCAAGCCCTATATTTAGATTATTTTATTAGGATTACTTACTAGATTACTTATACACAGGTATACACCCTTTGCCCACTAAAAATGCAGCTGCATGTACGTATACAAATTAATCACTGATGCGTCATTATTCAGAACCCCTTAGTGCTTTGTCTTAATCTCTTCAATCTACCCAGTGTTTCTGTAGAGATCAGGAACGTGACATCACACATTTGTAGAAATTTCAGTTGTCCCAATTATTAGGCAGTGTCTATTGAACCGTCTGACAGCCATCAAATCTCTGCTATTAATGCCGTCCTCGCTGGTTGTCATGGTAATGTGTAAGAAGCAGGCAAAAATGGACGCTTCGGAACTTTTGTAGTTACAATAGACCCATTCATCTTTTTTATATTGTTTTAGCACTTTTTCTTTGTGAGTTCAACACACCATCAGCTAACGTAAAAGGTCTTCTAAGGATTAAACTAAACTAACACAAATCTTAACCATAACCCAAACCTTTTCCTGATCTTAACCAATACTTTAACCTGTTTCTAAACTTAGCCCTTTTCTGAAGCTCAACCATTGGGCTACTGTAGAGTGTTTCTAAGCTTTGACAACTAATCTAGATAGATAACTAAGATAAGAAAAAAAAATTGTTTAATTTGTTATTTTTAGCTTCTCTAAACAAGCACTCATTATTTTAGTTTCACACTGAGTTGACAATCATCAAACTGTCAATACATTACTATTTATATTGTAAATCTATGTCCGACGACTGAATAGCATTAAGAGTTCAGAACTGTTGAACTGCAGCATAGACATTTTGTAATGTTAAACCTTAATTTAAAAGGCCTAATACTGAAGTTACTGAAGAGTGATACATACAATTATTTATCAATATTTAGTTGTTTATCACTTTTTTCCTAAGCTCTTTTGTTTACTTTTTCCCATGATTTTGACTAAAGTGTTAACTGTAAAGCATGTGGCTCAGGCAGTGAGTGGGAGGGGCTGGGTTTAGGTAAAAACTAAAAACTTTTTTTTTTTTAAGTATGCTAACAATTATCTAAAAAGATTAGCTAACTTGTTATGTCTTAAAATAAACTAGCAGTATATATATTTTAATTTAGTTCATATTTCTACTATTTGCTTGTTTAAGATTTGTTTAATGTTTGTGTTTTCTCATGCCTGTATTAGCATGGCTTGAAGTTAATGCTGAAGTCTGGTGATGGCATTCCTCTGCTGGTCAGAGCCATCAACCCTACAGTGCCTCATATGATGGTGGATGCTGTCAAGTTGCTTTCTGCCATTTCTATTTTGGAAGACCCAGAAAATCTGTAAGTAAATGACTGTGAAAAGGATAGTACTCTTAAAAACCTTTGACTTTGATTTAAAAACATTTCTTGTGTTTGTTGTTTTCAGTCATGAGCGCGTACTAGAGGCCATAACGGAAGAGGCAGAGAAAAGGGACATTGAGCGATTTCAGCCTTTGTTGTCTGGAATGAACAACCCAAATATCGCTCTTAAGGTATCCAAATGAGTTGTTACGTTGGTCTTTCTTTATACCACTTGTTCCATCCCTGTTTAATTATGTCATATTATGTTAATGTGCGGTTATATTGTCATTGCCAGACTGCCTGTATGCAACTTATCAATGCTCTGATTAGTCGAGGAGAAGAGTTGGACTTCAGGATCCACATTCGTTCTGAACTCTTAAGACTAGGACTCAGAGATCAGCTGAGGGTATGTGCTATTGTTAGTCCCATGCAGTTAAAACTTTTCAGCATTTTTAACAATTGTTTTTTTTTAGTCTGTTATGTTATTGTGATCCTCTTTGCTTATTTCCCTCCATTACTTTGTAGGAGGTAAGAACCATTGAAAATGAGGAACTGAGAGTACAGCTGTCTGTATTTGATGAACAAGCTGAGGATGACTCTGAAGATCTCAGAGCACGTCTAGATGACGTCCGCATTGAGATGGAATATCCTTTCAATTAAATTGCATAAAATGATTTCCTACAATTCCTGTGGAGATTTTTTTCTTTAACCTTAGTTGTAATGATGTGAGGGAGGTGTTTGAGATCCTGGTCAACACAGTGAAGGACTCCAAGGCTGAGGGACACTTCCTGTCAGTAATGCAGCACCTCCTGTTGATTCGAAATGACTATTTGGCCAGGTAAAGCACAATCACCTCTTGTATGCAAATTCACAGCAAACTGACGTGTTTACTTCTTTAGAAATCTTTAGTTTTGTTTATTTATATTATGTCCTCATTAGCGTTGGCAGCTTCCTGCAATAGCTACTCTTCTTATAGTATTACAAATCACAAATGTAAGCAAAAGTACCTAACTTAACACTTAAAACTAGGGATGCACCGATCCGATACTGGGATCAGATATCGGTGCCGATCCAGGACATTTTGCTGGATCGGGTATCGGCTCAAATGATGTCGGTTCAGCCGATATCCTAGTTGTGCCTTTAATTGGACATAATGAGACTAATTTACTGGTTGATGTTGAACCAGAATGTCTCATATTATTGGAAATTTTATTCAGATTAAGTTGTGAAGTTGTAGCTTGCACTATAATTAACAGTTAAATAACACTAAATGACCAAATGTCGTATGTTTTAATAAGAAAGAGAAGCTGTTTCAGTCCTTACACTAGTATCGATTGATATCGGGTATCAGTAGATACTTAAAGCCAAAGTATCGGAATCGGTATCGGAACTTAAAAAGCTGGATCGGTGCATCCCTACTTAAAACAGTTTACATTTCCTTTAAAAACACTAATATCTTTAAGGTTCAAATCACCATTAGTTAAACATTTTGCTGCATACTGCATATTGCAACTACTGATATTGACCCTTGCTTTAATGAGACTTGTCTCTCCACAGATCTGACTTATATTTTAGACCTGCTTGTCTCCATGGAGATGATATTTCTTGCATGGAGTGTTCCGTTGAACAGCATAAAATTGATTTTCATAGAGAATGTTCCACAGTTTTAACTTTGTTTCTCCATGGGGACATGCAGGTGACGTACTGGGTGGTACTTTAACAGATTTAACTGAAGTGCATTTGTATTCAGGTGAATTCCTTGCTTTGCCCTTCTGTTAATTTACCTCTATATGCATTTGCACTTTTGTCTATTTGCTGTTTGTTTTTCCTTGAGTGCTGTTTCGGAGCTGTGAAATTAATACATGCAGCGAAGTCTAATTCCATTTTAATAGAAATGAGTGCAATCAACTCTTATCAGCAGAAATATGCTAATGCCTCACTCCTTGTGTCTCAAAACCCTTGAGGCTTTGCTAGAAAAACAGAAACAGAGGGAAGACAATAGTTGAATGACAATATAAAGGTGGAGTTATTGCAACAGGAAAGTGGAACATTATGTTAAGAACATCTAATCTTCTCTAAATTAACTGTGCTTTAATTTGATGCTATTGTTTTTGCTGAGGCAATAATTCATTGTTTTCTTTTCTATTTTAAGCGCCCTTTTAGTAAAAGTCCTGACAGATTGTATGTTTTTGTAGGCATATTAATGTCTTTTTCCTGCCTTTTTATATTTTTGGTGTTTGTAATAGCTTATTTATGCTATTTTACTGTTCTACAGTACATGTGTTTGGTCACTTGGTGTCTCTCTCGCTCCACGATAAAATTTGACTTCTTCAGGAAAAAAAAAAAAAAAAAATCCAAGTTTAGTGAAGCGGTGAAATAAGTGCTAGACAAAGGCAGAGTGACTAAGAGAAATCAGGGGAGGGAGAGACCGAGACAGAATAAATAAAGTATTGTGACTCTGGCAGCATCTAATGGGGTCAGGGAATAAGACACCTCCAGAATTGACTGTCTGTAAAAGTTGCTTGATCAGACAGGAGCTCAGGACATTGACACACTTTGTCTATGGCAGCCTCATGCAATCAATCTTTGTGACAAGTAAGCAGAGCTGTCATGCTCAAACACACATCCAATTTCAGTCACAGACAAAAGACGGGAGGCGACACGTGCACCTGTATGCTCTGTGCCAGTCACATCCCCGACTCACTCTCTCTGTCTCTCCCGATGTTTAAGCAATCAATAATGCTGTGTTTATCTAAATTGCACCTCTAATTGTAATTGCAAACTGAATGCACAAATATGTTGCTTGAACCTCCTAAATGTGGCTTATTTATCAAATGTTTGTGTCCCCTTCTCTCTCTTTCAGGCCTCAGTATTATAAGTTCATAGACGAGTGCATTGCTCAAATCATTCTTCACAGGAATGGTGCAGACCCTGACTTCAGATGCCGAAATCTGAAGCTCAATATTGAAAGTTTAATAGGTAAGAACTTTGATGAATAAGAATTTAAATGTATTTGCTTGCCAGTAAGACTTTCTAGCCAGCTGTTTGGCTTGCCAGACGTAATTGTGCGATACTAAAAATTTTATTTGTCATTTATTTTTTTGTGTAGTGTTGTTAAAAGTGTTCAAACCTACATTCTGTGGATTAACTCAACAAAGTACTTTGCATGACTCCACCACAAGAGGGAGCCAAAGAGGAATTTTAGTAAACAGTGCTAGATGTCAAACAAAGAAAACTCTTATAGTACCTTACATTTCTCAACAATTTTTGATTGTTTTTTTTTTTTGTGGTAAAATTACAGTTTTTGTAAAACTTGTACTATAATTTCGTATGCTTTTCTAGTTTTAGTTAAATCTCACAAATAAACCATAGATTTAAATTTCTAGTAGTTATACTAACAAAAGCGGTGGAAAAATATTTCAATAGGTTTTGCTTTTCAGGGTTTGATTGGCAGTTATGAATGCCAGCAAACAACACCTGCTGACCACAGTCCAGTAAAGCACAGCAGAACAGCAGCAGAACCATGTCTCACGAGCTGACACTTTGTTTATGACAGGCCTGTGTTGTGCACTGCATGAGGCGCCAATTGCACCATTTCTAAAAGTGTCCTGACATACACATAGGCTGGCTGGCCTCCTTTAAGGCTGCCCAAGTTATTATCAGTGGAAAGCAGCCCAATTCTGCCCTGCATGCATTATTTAGTGTTTTTCTTTGAACTCTAAAATTCAGCACAGTTTTCCCGGCACATTCTGTCTCCCTCAGAGCTTTCTATTCAAAGTTTGTCCCATTTAGCCTACCACCATGGCAGACGTAACCCCCATTACACATCTCATTATGCATAACGTTTTGAAATGTGTCTGTGACTGACATACTGAATATTGTCTTCATTCTAGAAAATGTTAAAAAGGGATTAAAAAAATGACAGATTATTTAATATGATTCAGAACGGCTAAGTGGAACCATAAGGTGTTTTGCAGCGTGTTGGTGGGTGCTATCGGTTTGATTGCCCTCTTGGGTTGTCTTTGATGAAGTGACTCTGTGGCATTCATCTTGTTGGTAATTAGCTTTTTTACTGCTCGAGCTGGAAAAGCCTGTGGATAGTAAACCACTTGTAGACACTCCAATTACGCTGTGAAAGTGCCCCGCTGGTCAGTCCGTTTCCCTTTTACCGTTGATTCTCTCAAGCAGAACCTTTGAAAATGAATGACCCCAAACTTGTTAATTGACTTTGAGAAACTGTTACTGGGGTTATATGGAGCCTTATACTGACTTGAACACATTATAGAGACGACAAGCATTAGCATTTTACAGAGGTGTTTTTTATGACAGTGATGATTTTGTTAAGATTAAGAGTATTTTAACTTTTTACAGATAACATGGTGGACCAGACTAAGGTGGAAACCAGTGAAGCCAAAGCCACTGAGCTGGAGAAGAAGGTTAAATATACAAATTCCTACTCACAGTTGTTTACTTTTTGAAATGGCTCGAGTGGTTTATCTTGGAGACCTACACGCTATAGCAAATATTGTAACTATAGCATTTAAATAGCGCTAAAAATTCATGGCTGGTTACAAAAAAGCTAATAATAATTTTACAGTAGCCTAGTTACTCTAGAAAGCAGGACATCTTTAATTTTATTTAAGTTCATTTTACTGTGATAAAGTCCAATCATTATGAAGACTAACTATCGTACTTGCTGGATTATAAGCCGCTACTTTTTTCATGAGCAGTGAACTATGCGCCTTATAAGGCAATGCAGCAAAATTATAGATTCTCATAGACTTACTATTAACGAGTGCGGCCTATATATGTACTTTATCAATTTTCTTACTTAACCTAGTGGGTGCAGCTTATATTCAGGTGCGCTCAATAGGGCAGAAATTACAGTAATCAGAAAACTTAGTTTGTGCTATCAGGCTACAACTATACTCTAAAGTGTGATAGAAACAACATACAAGCAGGCTAAATGTCTTGGTGTGGTACGATCTGATTATAATACAGTATTTGTCTTCTTTTGATAAGATCATTGGAGAAAGAAGTTCTGTATTCAGTGTCTCTCGTGCCACATAAAGGAAAACTAATGAGCACACTTCATATTCACCTATTTTGTCTTGTAGCTGGATGCAGAATTGACAGCGCGTCACGAGTTACAGGTGGAACTGAAAAAATTGGAAGGAGACTATGAGCAGAAGCTGCAGGATTTAAGCCAAGAAAAAGAACAACTGGCCTCTGTTAAACAGGAGCGAGAAAAAGAGAACCAGGGACTACAGAAGCAGCTGGGCACTCTACAGCAACAGGTACCTCCTCACCCCACTGTGCTGAACTTCTGCAACAGTAGAGCAATATCACACTGACAGACAGAAAGGCAGCTTTTTCATTCTAAAGGAACCGTATGTGAGATGCACAACTAATGGTATAAAGAACGTATTACAATCACTGATGAACTTCGGTTGCCAGGGAGGTATATGGCCATCACAATAAAAATTAGAAGCTTAATAACTAAGACTGACAATGACTGTCTGTAAAAATAAGATTACATTTGAACATGCTGACCTTGTGTCACACTCTGGTGTAAGTATCAGACAGGTTATCAAGGCAAAGACTAATTTTTCATAAAGCTGGTTTCGGGCTCTTGTTGCAGAAAACTGACCGCCAGTTTCTGACATCAGGTATTTGGGCCAGAACAAAAACAGCACTAGTGGAATAGTAAACTTAGTTTGCATTTATTCAATGTTATGGAGAAATTCAGATAAAGCTAAAATATTGGCAAAAACTAGAGGGGGCTGACATTCCCCAACTGTGTAAGTCATTTATGCCAACTTTATCTCAATCATGCTAGATTCTTAGCTTGAATAAATGTTCATTATTTATTTTAGTTAGGATCATTGATTAAATATCATACATTCCAAAATTTACACAATATTTACAGTGACATTAGTCAGTTTCTCTGTACTGATATACAGTAGGTTTATTAGCAATTAAATAATAAGTTTTCACAAACACTTAAACTACTGGAGTAAATATGTTTTAAAGAATGAAATACTTTGATGAAACACCATGTTCGGTATTCTTTGCTTTTGATTGGTGGAAAACCAACATAGCACATTAAGAAACCACCACATGTGCAGAACCGGATCGAACGTTTTACACGTTTTTTCACCTTGGCAACAGGAATGTATTCTCGTTATATTTGTGAGATCACAAACTCTTCATTAACTCTGGGGTTTTCTCTGAACTTCCATTGGTTTGGGTCAATTCACTGGGCAGCACTGATGGTTTGGGCAGAAGGCAAAGGTACAGACTAAAACCATGATAAGCACATTTTAGTAGAAATACTAAAAACAGAAATACTTAAAAACATGCACTTAGAGGAGTACGATATCCCTCTATGTACTGTATATGCAGAACCTCTGGAACCATTGCAAACTTCGAAGTGGGCAGGACTGTTGAGCTCCTTAGACCACTAAATCTAATGCGCAGCTGTTTCGTCTATATTTCTGTGTGCAACCTTTATGTGTATACATACTTGATGCTCCGTACGTCTGTCACTTGGAGAAGTGGGCTAATTATAAAGTGAGCTTTATCTACTCTGGCTGATGCCAGCAATGCTGTACGCTCATCACACAGTGAAACACTAGAAGAACGCTTACTCTGTACGTCTGTAGTGATGCCCAAAACGTCTTCAGATTTTTATAAAGAATTAACACTTTTATTCACAGTTCTGATGTAGATATTTTTCACTTTGGCATTTGTCTGTTTCAACCTTCAAAAAGCTAATTTCAGACCATTTCAGGCTGAAATATTTGTTGTTTGGATGCTCAAACTTCTTTACATTGAGAAACTTGTTTTATGTTATCAGGGCTAGTTGAATTTTCTTCCAATTTATTTTCCCTGCTGGCAACCATTATTACCGGCTGTGTCATTGGACTCGGTGATCAATCATGGACTCAATTCAGAATTTTAATTATAAAGTGTTTTCTTCCCTAAGAAGTTTTTCTTTTAAGCTTTTTAACATTCCTCATTGAAATTCTATTTGGACTTGATTACCCCCTGCCAAGCGTCGCTCTTTATGCCTCATACTCCAGTCTCTCCTAAAAGCCTCCCTAACTTCATCTGACCCATTTTAATCTTTCTCATCTCTCTTCATTTGCTCACCCAATTGTATTTCCTGGTTAAATCTAATCTCTTGGTTGACTTGACAATGCCTTTGGTTTAAAAAAATAAATCTTAAACTGTTTTTTATTACACTGTGAAACTCTGAATATTTTAGTTTATTGTAGTTTCAACTGCATTTAATGTATTTGTTTATTTGAAATTATATTTTCTTTTCTAGATTGAAAAGTTGCAAAAAGATCTGGAGGAAGCCAAAACAAAAGTTGTCACAGTAACTGTACCTGTGGCAACACTGACCCCACCCGGACCTCCAGCTCCAGGACATGCAGGCATACCCCCACCTCCACCACCACCTCCACTTCCTGGGATGCCTGGGCCTCCCCCACCACCTCCCCCTCCACCTCTGCCTGGGATGCCTGGACCTCCACCACCTCCACCTTTACCTGGGATGCCTGGACCACCTCCTCCTCCACCCCTGCCTGGGATGGGAATCCCACCTCCTCCACCTCTACCTGGGATGGGACCTCCGCCTCCTCCCCCCTTACCTGGGATGGGACCTCCGCCTCCTCCCCCCTTACCTGGGATGGGACCTCCACCCCCTCCTCCTCCCCCAGGAGGCCCTGGAATGCCTCCTCCTCCTATGTTTGGTGGCTGGAATGCAGCGCCCGCTCCGCTGCCTTATGGCCTCCAGCCAAAGAAAGAATATAAACCTGAAGTCCAGCTCAAGAGAGCCAACTGGAGCAAGGTTTGTTGAAAAATCTCATAATCACAAGCTGAGAGGTTTAGTCCCACGTTAAAAGTATTTTTGTTATAAAGAAGTCTGTTTTACCCCAGGCATTTGTAGAGTTGGACTATAGTGTGTGATTAAATATAACCAATACCCACTTTCCTACATATTACATGTTATTATACTGTAGTTATGCATTCATTCCAGTATGATTCCGACCTAAGATGACTTGTGCATACGTGTATCTCATGATGATGTGCCTTCTCTCCTCCTCTCATCTGTGATGGTTAAAACATCAAAACAATCTCTGTCTTTCTTTAGCCTAAAGCTACTGTTTAATGGTTCTAGCAGACTTCATCAGCATTTAGCTTCTCTCTCCTACTCACTCTCAAGCTGGTGCTGAACTGGTGCGAGTGTTTGACGAGGATGTCACTGAAATTGCTTTTTAATAAGCCTTCTTCTTTTAACTGTGCCACTGAAAGATAATTAAATTGCTGCTCGAAAGGACAGTATTCTTTTGTAATTCAAATGAAGTTTTTTTCTAGCTCGGTTTTATCTTTTATTTTTATGTGCTCACACGCACTTTCTGCTGTTTCAGTTCAACCCCATATTACGTTTCTTCTGACTACTGTTTCTGTTCTTCCTTCTTTCCTCCGGGCTTCACATGTAATAAAAACTGAAATTCTGTACATTTATCACACCATGTTGTACTCCTTCTTTTCATTTCCTTTTGATGAGAACACTCAAAGAAAACCTGTTAATTGCATCTCATAGACCAGCAGTATTAAGAGAATAAGAAAATATGATGAAGCTGAGAGTAGGACTGTGGAAAGGAAGAAAATAACTTTTTTTCTTTGAAGCTGTGTGGAAAGCACTATGCTAAGATTAGAGGAAATGACTACTTGTTTGCTTGTGTCCCAATTATTGTGCTGCCTTGCTTTGCTGTCGTCTTCTTACAATCTATGAATGTAGCTGATTGTCTCTTTATTCACAATGCCAATTATTTACCATGATAGATCAATTCATGTGTTTTTGTCCCCAGATTGGACCAGAAGACCTCTCTGAAAGCAGCTTCTGGACAAAAGCAAAAGAGGATCAGTTTGAAAACAATGAGCTTTTTGCCAAACTCACCTTGACCTTCTCCTCACAGACAAAAAGTATGCATTTGCGATTATAATAATATTTGGTATGTTTTTTTGTCTAACAATGTGTTTTTTTATTCATCTTTTTTGCATTTCCCATCTCACCAGCCACCAAAGGTAAGATTGCAACACACAAAAGATTTATTTAGCTTTACTAAGCATCCTTTTCGCAGTTTGTACCTTTCACTGTTTAGAGGACATACATTATTCAACATCAGGGTTTTAAACAGCCTCTCACACAGCGTTATGAATAAACCACCTGCACCTGTGTCTGCACTCATCTTCATCTAAATGTGGCCTGGACATCATCAAATCAGATCAGATGGGTTGAGTGGGGACTTGGGGGCCGGGGTGAGATGGACAGAGAAAGGAGACTAGAGGGAGGGATAAGGAGAAGGTCACTGATGTCCTCTGACCGGCCACCTGCTGCTGTCCTGGCACAAAATGCTGACACACAAACACACCTGTCCACTCCTGTCACCTTGTCCCAGTGTCACTGCGCCTTCTGCTCCTCCCTCCTCTATATTCATATCAGAACTGGGAAGTCACGGACCGACGGTGGCTGGGGCTGAGGTAATTCTATTTGACCTTCACTGTCAGCCTTGTACCACGTGCGCACACACTCACGCCATTATGCATAAACACAAGCCCACGTGCCATGTGGAGGCTGCTCGGTGTAGAGGCAAGTTAAATGTCAGTGTTGGCAGCCCCCCCTCTTGGCATTCACCTGGATGGCAGTTGTAACGTATGCCTGTCGGTGCTTAATTTAACCTCTCGCCGCTCTTGGCCTATGCTCCAGTGCCTTGGCTTTTTATTGGCAAAGACAGGCACCTGTTCTGGTTGATGTCCAATAACCTTTCCTCCGAGCACGCTATGAAGATGGTATGGCCTTTTTATTTTCCCCACCTGTCGAGGTGTCTGACATTCTGGATAAATAGAAGTTATATTCATCGTTAGAGAGTAGCTGCTATCTTCTTTCTTCAACTGAGCCATAGTCATTGCATTTACTCGGGCTTAGAGTATCTTCTGCTATTTTAATGACTAACCACAATAATGTTTAGACGAAATTAATCATGTTTAATTTGTGTTTTAGTTCAAATATATATTTAAGAGGTTCTATTTCTTGATTGGCATTTTTATAACTCGTGGCATACTTCAAATGTAATAAATCTCTATTCATATAGCACTTTTTGAACACTCGTTGGTCTCTACATTGCATACTCATTCACTAGATAGTTTTTTATGCAAGCTTCTATTGTAGCCGCTATTACTCTGGCCTACGAAATGCTGTCCTCGGCCGTACAACCAGTACCAATGATTTACGCACACACCAGATATGTGGATGAAGTGCCTTGCCTAAGTATCCAGTGACTAGAGCCACTACTGCTTCACTGCAGACTCTTATGTGTAATCATGTCCGTGCCTAGTCAAAGCCATGTGCTGTTTACAGACTAGTTGCCCTGATACTAAGCCTTGATGAATGCCTCTAGCTTATCAATCCTATTTAATGTCTCACAGATGGGTCCTGTTTCTCCTCTGTGATGCTCCTCATGTGACTCTCATCTTGTTACCAGTAAAGGCACAATGACGCCACATCGTGCCACCGCTGAGTCTCTTTGACCTCCTCTCTCCCTATGTGTCTCCCTGCCTCCAGCTCAGCTCATGCGCTGTGCTCACTCCCACACACAGAAACAAATGTGCACAAGGTCAGTGAGCCCAGGGCAGGGGCAAAGGTCATGACCTGCTGGCCCATGTGGAAGAGTGTAGCACTAATCGTGGGAGACACACCCTCTACTTACCTCCACATCGACATTCAGTACAAATCTTAGTGTGTGTAAATACAGTATTTAACAATAATAATGCACTGAATTTAAATGACACTCAAAGACGTTGCACATTTTTATTTTTTTTTGTGGTAAGCTACAGTAGTAGCCAGCCACAGCTGCCCTGGGGCAAACTAACGGAAGCAAGGCATTTTGCGTCATCTCCTATTCCGACTACCACCAATCTTTCATTAATGCACCAAATATTTAAAAAAATATTTTTACAATACATCTTCATTTCTTTTTACAATTTTTTAAATACTAAGAAAAAGCATAACTTAAGAAATATCAAATTAGCATTTATACGTCAGGCCAGGCTTCCACAGCACTTATTCTTGGTGATGGTGATTGTAATAATGAGGAGAAGGGAAAAGACATGGACAGGGCAATGCTCGAGTTTTGCATGTCAGAACCGATTAATTGGATTTTTGAAGGAAAATGCTACAAGCACGTAATCCTCCAAATGGTATACGATCCTGTTAATGGTGTCTCCTACTCTGTTTCTTCTTTTCCTTAATTAAAATAGAAGTTTATTGTTGATGCATAAATATTTGTTGGTTGATTTCCGTCGCTTTAGTATATGCCTGGACTGGAGTGGGTGGGGAGCTCAGCCACATTTACAAACCAATTATAATAAGTCTTTTGATCTCCCTGTGTTTCAAACAAATCAATTTCCTTCTCTGTAGGTGTGTGCATATCTCACTGTTTCCACTTAGGTTTATTATTCTCTCTTTAATGAGCAGCCGCTTTACAAGGAAACTGCATACTGTGTTGTGTGGGGGTGCGCATTCCTTCAGTTGACTTTTAAGCCTGCATTCAAATCAGTTAGTGATTAGAAAAATGTATTTATGTGCTTGAAGAAAATGCCTCAATAATGCAATAATGGTCAAATAAATATATGATTTATTATTGACACTTTTAGTAGGCTTTGTTTGTAAGCAATGCATGTCTTGTGCATCTTAAAAATGTTGACGGTATTGGCATTCAGCTACAAATACATTTTTTTTTTTTTCTTGCTACATTTTGTCTTTGTTTTGTCAGCACCAAGCTAAAAAACTTGAGTGTTTGATGGTGATAATTACACTTTTTGATTTCAGTTCATACAATGTGTTGGCTCAGATCTTCAGTTTTAAAGAGACTTTTGAAAATCTGGACTAATAAAGCACTTAGAAGACTAAATGAAGGACTGATATTAAGACTCACAAGTGTGCATGCTCCAGAGATGGCTCTAAATTGGCTGTGCCTTTGAAAAGCTTGTGTATAGTAATATCTCTGAAGATGTTTTGCAAGGCTCTGTGTGTGTATGTTTTCTTTTGTGCAGTTCAGTAGAAAACCTTGTAAATAAATCATGTACTGTTCTGGCTGGGTGTGCCGAAAGAGACTTGGGTTAATGTAAGGGTCACTAATGCTGCAGAGAGCGCAAGGGGAAAAATATCAGTTCTTTTATTTCTATTCTTGCTTCTCCATTTCATGGCTGGAAACAAACATTTTCCATGTGTAACTCTCTTAATGACTCAAGGCTGTAGGTCTGCGCTTTGTGGTCTCTTTGAAACACATAGCACTTTTCACTTACCTCCTTCATAAAAACAAGGATTATAATGTAAATAATTATTTCAATGTCTATAGGTGGTCATAGAAGTGTTTATGTTTGCCAAGGCTTTTTGCAACTCTAATGCTTGCTACATTAGTATTGAAAGAGCCATAGGTGTGTGTGCTGAAGCAATAACTATCACATTGTTGTAGTGAAGCTTTACCTCATTCTCTCTTTATAGTTGAGGAACATACACAAAACAGACTTCATTCATCAGGCCTTATCAGGTTGAAACACCTCGATGTCTGCGCGCGCACGTCTGTTCCCACCGCCAAAAGCAGCGCCTTGACTCCAAATTCACTGTAAACACCTATGAATGCGCACATATGCTTTGTCCTGCGCATTCTCTTCATCCCATTCCTCCCTCGTTACATCTCTGTTTTACATGCAAATGAGCCAAGTGTAGTCAAGCCCAAGTGTTACCACAGTGTGTGCCTAATCTCCTTGCTGGCTTTTCTCTTTCCTGGAGATTATCCTGTTTTTAAACGAAAAAAGGGCCTTTTTCGCTTCACTCGGTTTCAAATCTCAGCCAGCTGTTGGTTCGAGTCGCCCGCCAACATTCCGACGTCTCATCCTGAAACCATTACCATTTAAATGTTCCCGGTGATATGACATCTGAGCGGGACCCAACAGCAGCTGTGCGTGTGCATGAATGCCATCAAAGCAAGTGTATGTTTAATTGAGGATTTGTTGATCAAATTAGAATTTTTACCATTTTGTGAATGTCTTTTTCAAAATAGACTTGGATTCTGTGGGGAATTAAGCAAAATTTATGCACGCACACCTACACTTTCACACCCACTTTCAGCTTTGTTTCTCATGGTCACAGTAGCACACACTTTGGTCCACCCCCACTCTTTTTTACATATGTGCATAAAACATGTTTCTGTATTGGAAAGAAAAGTCATGAATCGTCCTTTAAAACAGAGAAGATGTTCTTCAAAATATATGCTGCAACAGAAGATGCACCAGCGTACTTTTGTTGTGTTCGTGTACCATGCTGTTTATTAAGATCCTTACCCTGGGGAATAGTGACATATCCCACCGTATTTTCTCATCCACGGATTTAAAAAGTTGGCCCACTTTGATGTCGCCGATAGCATGCATGAAAAGGAAGTAGCAAAGAGCAACAACTTCAAAAGATGAAGCTGGCGAGATACGAGCATTAACCCCACCTCGTTTTCCCACTCCGTCTCTCCTCCTCATTCCCTTCTCTTATCTCGCTCTGATAAAGGCCTTATGAGGAAGACAATGAATGAAGGAAAGATGGAAACTATAAAAATGAGGACCAAAGTGGGCAGATAAAGACGGCTGTGAAATGAGCTAGTGCAGGAGAGTTTGGAAGTAGAAGACACATTGAAAGTGTCCGTTTTTAAGCTTCTTTCTCATTTGAATTGTTGAACAGTAGCCCTGAGCTGCCGCTGATGAGTTGTTGGCTGACAAGTGAGTTATTAGGGCTATTAGACTATCTTTCACGTTCTGCCAATGGCTCTGTCTGTGTGCAACACTCGCATACAAGTCTTTATATTAAAGCTTCAGACATAGTTTATCATAATAACGTTGTATTTGTGCTTTAAATATTGATGCCGTGCAATATGCCTGATTAAATTGTGAAGGTTGATAAGATCATACAACCAGCAATATCAACTGGGTGTGTTGCTATCTGATACGAACCATATGCAGATGTGAAACGCAAAGAGCAATCTGATACATAGATAAAAGAAATTAATTACTCAGGCAGTGCAATCTACACATTTGAATATAATCAAAAGTGAAATTAAAATAGCAATTTATCATAGCAAGTGCAACAAATTGAAAATCATTGGAGATAGAATGTTCACAGTGACCAATAAAGAACAAGCTAAAGCGAAATCTTAATTAACAAAAAAAATTAAGCGCTCACTTTTTGTGTATATTTTTATAGTGTTCAAATTAATTATGTGCATAATTTCTTTTATTTCCAACTAATGAAACCCACCGTTGCCTGGAGATATGAATAACCCAGTGGCATTTACGGCAGACACCAATGGTATTTACAAAACTCAGTGGACCAGGCCGTGCTCCACTTTCTGACCTTAATCTGCAGGAAATTGAAAATTGTTTTTCTGTGATATGATAAAAACGTATGCATAGGGTCAACTTAGCTTTTTTTAATGCTGTTGCTTTGAGTGATGGGTTGCCATTGACTGTTTTTCATCTTTACATTTTGCTCCTTTAACCTATGTCTGTGTGCAAGTGTCAGCCTTTAGGTGCCTTAGTTTTTCATCGCAATGTAAAAAGTGTGCGCCTCCTTTCTTTCATCTGCTTCCTCCACAACCCAACTCCTCACCATGCGCGCATAATCAAAGCAAGCGCCCGTCTAGATTAGTGCTTGAGAGAGTTCCCTGTAGATATTCCTGCTTTTGACCACTTTTCAGGTACCGTCTTTCCCTCCCTCTCCTCCGCCTCCTCTCTTTGAATTTTTAACCTCCCTTCTGAATAAGAGATGTGGCGGCCCTCGTGGGATAGCAGAGTTGTAGCGAGGCTAAGGAATGAGGTGAATGAGGCAGTGAGGAGACTGTCCCTAAACATAATTTTTTGCCTAAAACGTCTATGTAAGCTTAATAATGTATGGTCACTCCTCTCTGCCGCAAGCCCACTTTATCCAATTCTTCTCATCTTTTCCCCAAACGCCCCACGCTTCACCCAGCAGATTATCTTGGGGTTGAAATTAAATCTGGGCATTAGGGATTAGGAGCTAAGAAAAGGTAGTGCTGGTAGTAATTTCTTATACCATGAAATGAGATGGTATTGATCTGAGTGCAAAAGTTCAGAGTGCCCGGAAACTGTTATCACGTTGACCAAAACCTTGACTCAATAATTCTTCCAGCTTGCTGAAGAAACACTAAGTTTACTTTTTTGCTTTTTCTGGCATTAAACTTTTCTTTGTAGTGGAAAAAACTGCACCGGCAGACTTTAGCAACATCACAAAAAGTAGTTCTAATAGAAAAGTTTTGCATTCTAATAATGAACTATGCCACTGAATACCTTTTAACTAAGTCATGTTTTTATCTAAGTGCTATCAGTTATTAGGTTGAAGCATCAGTAAAGCTTTTAGTACAGCTTTTAGCCACACACCTATCATTCAAAATCTTTACAAAAATAACTTTTCACTATGAGTACACGACAAAGGCAACCTGAAAATGCAACACATCTAGAAGGTTATCTGGTGTGACTTAAAATATTCCTGCATGTTAATTAAACAATAAAACTTGTCAACTTGTCAGAAAAGACTTTATGTACATTCAGGCAGGAGCAAACTTTTTGTCTGAGCTCCAGATGGATGGAGTCTAATCTTAGTTTAGAAGACGCAAAGACAGATGGGTGTGATTGAAGGTAGAGTGAAGGAGAGGAGCGCAGGATAAATGAGGCTACAAGGAAGACAAATGGAGGCAGCAGTGTTCAGTGTGAAATTAGAAAGGGCATTCAGAAAGACGCTATAAGAATGACAGATGATCACAGTGTGGAAAGATGTATCAAAAATAAGGTGATGGTAGTTTAGGTGAATTCAAGAGGTGGAGCTAAATCTGTTGTAAGATGCACTTGTGTTCAAATTGATCTAGAAAATTATAACCTGACCAATGTAGTGTAGCGGTAGCAATGCAGGCTAAAAATAGTGTACCTGCTGTGGGTTCAGTGGTACAACAAAGTCACTGTTTTGCAAGTCACAAGTATGTCTCAAGTCTTTAGCCTCAAATCAAAGTGATGCAAGTCCATGTCAAGTCCCAAGTCAGGGCTTCACAAGTCTGATTTTAGTTTCAAGTCTTTTCAAGTCACAATACTGTATATGTTACACCCAAGCCCTACATGTTTGTGATTCTTTAGCTTATCATATTTTATTATGTTTTTGAGTGTTTTTACTTACTTCTTGTTGACAGTTTTGAGGCTTGCTGACTACCAGTATATATTTTATAATATTTTGAAGTAAATCTTAGCTTCTTTTCTGATATTACATTATGTTCTATTTCACTTTTGCCTCCAGTGGCCTCAAAACAAACACTTTTGAAAGATCTATAGTGCATAATGTTGAACATACAGTTTTTTTGTTCAATAATCCCTATAAACACGTTTGTGTCTAGCATTCCAAAAGCTTCAGATGGTGTTTTTTGTGCGTGAAGTGCACTGTGCCTCCTCCTTCCTTCCATCTTTCTGTTCTGGAGCAGGTTATTTAGGGATCGGTACTTTGCAGTTAGCGGTCAGCGGTGCACACTACATGCACACTATGCCACTGGGCCTCCTTAGAGATTTTTCTGCTTAATACTGCATAGCACTTAGAAGCATCAACAGGCCCTGTGGTGCTCCACTCAAGTGCAGAAAGCATGAAAGCATGTTAATTCTCCCCAACTCTCTCCTTGTACTCCTCTGTGACTCCACCCCCACCTCACTGCCTCAAACTCCCAATATCCATCACTGCATTGAGCTCCCCCGCACCTCCCCACCTTTTCTGTCGACTGAGCACACTTTAATGAGCACTCACAGCACAACACTGTACACAGCAACACGCACTACAATATGTTTCTCATCATTTATTTATACTTTGGTCCAAATAGCTAGTTTTCCATTACTTTTAAGAGAAGTTGTATATAAATCTAAGCACTGTTGCTAGGTTTAAAGCCATGGTTTGTTTGACACATTTTTCCTGTATTCATTAAGGGGAAACAAAAGTGCAACATGTCATGCTGTCAATCTGCGTTAATACCTAAATATTTATATGCAAATCTAACTACATAATAGATGTTGACATGGTATAAATAACCATTTTTACCAGCTTGTCTTTGCTGTTCTCATCAAATCTCAGAAGCTAAGCAGGTTGGACCTTGGCAGTACTCGGATGGGAGACTGAAGCCCTGTTTGCGCAAAGCAACCTGTTCCGCTCCGCTCGGGGGATCCAAAGTGAGCTACTTTTGCCCCTGCTTTTGCCCTGGACTCTGGAGCAGGCCTTTACAGCGATCTCCCACTGTAAGGACCGCGGTTCAGACAAAAACCAGACGGAAAAGAACAGATAGAAACATTTTTGTCTTGTGACAAACAATTTTATCTTGTGACAAACTGCCGTTTTTCTAGTGATGAAATCTTTATTTGTTGCTCCGATAGACTTAACAAAGCAAAACTAGCGCATTAGCATCAGCTGTTTCCGGTTTGCCGAGGCAAAACACTTAAAAAAAAAAAAGTAAATCCTGGACGTAATGTGTTCAACATAATCCAGCCTCAAAGCGTTGAATAAAACGGGTTTAAAATGCAGCAAATAGTCGCAGAAGCTTTGCAAAAAAAGTGAAAGAAACCGCAACTGGTTTCTTGTTTTGGTTTCTTTTTATTTATTGAAGAAAGCACATGTTGTGCGTGAGTGACGTCAGCTGCTCACATAGCAGACCCTCACGAGCTAGGACTTGCAGTGAAAATACTCACCACTACTAACATAAGCGGCCCAAACTGCTCCAAAGTGAACTGGTCTGAGAGACCCAGGCTAATTGAAACGTGGCTTGGAACCCCATAGAACCCCAGGTGCTACAAGAGATGGTTAAAAGAGAAACATCGTGTCCTTTGGCATGACATTTCACCCACATTGCTTACCATGGCTCTGGTTTGAGCGTAGTTGATTCTTGGTGGTCACGGGCCAAGAGCAGCCTTACATCCATCAGTTTGACCCAGGGCATCTATATATACTCTGTAGTATGTTTCTACTACAGAGTATAGAATGAATGAATACTGCAAAATGTTTTTTGACATAAAAATCATAATGTAAATTGAAAGCATTTTTATTATTTGTTGTAAGCTGTTCCTTTTTGCTATATAAAAGGAGAATGTTTGGCTTGAAACAGGATGAGATATTTTTAAGACCGTTTAGTCTTCAAATCAAAACACTTAACTAGAAAACTTTCCCAAAGTGCTTTTCACCTTATTCATACAGTTTGATTTATCATCTTCGAAGACACTTTTGTGGAAGCCTAGGTTCTAATCTAGGATGCACGCCTTGAGACCATTTTTGCGACAGCTGTTTGAACCAGGACAAACGGCTGCATCAGGGGAGAGGTTTCTGCCATGTGAGTAAGCAGAGACCCCCCATGAGTCTGCACTTAAGATGTGTAAAGTAATGCTAAGAGTTCAACGCTACCCAGCCATTCTTGAGCATTTTAAGACCTGTGATCTAGGGACTTGACTGTGTGGTGTCTGTGAGGAAAAAATAATGGAGAGCATGTGCGCCTCTGGGAGTCTCAGCCAGCATCATTTGCCCGCTTCATGGAGCAGGGGACAGAGCGGCCATTGGAGACCTCTGCTCAAATGTGACATGCAACCCCTATCATTCACACAGGACAAACGCGCCTCGATATGCTCTGCTACCTAATCCGTGTAAGACAGATTCATTGGGAATTGGATTTGTGCATAGAGGAGTTAGTTGAACTGATTTTGTTTTGTTAATCATTAGCATTGAAACAGAAACAACACTTTATTTATATGCACACACACATGTCCTTTGAAAAGTTCTTCTCCTCCAACGCAACTCTCTGCTCACTGCCTGATTTTATAGAATTACAATATATTTTAGATCGACTTAGAACATGAAGTACCCAGGAGGTACAAACTTAACATTTCTAAATACAAAGAAGCCCACTATTGTTAAATGCACATTTTAGAAAAGTTCTAAAGCTATAAATCTGTGATACTCATAGGCTCAAAGAATATGTGCTTGGGTGACAGTACAGTGCAGTACAGGGCTTTTCAAGAAGCAAGAAAAGACTTTATTTTTATTTATTTATTTTTTTTACCTATTTTCTTTCAAGTTTTGTGCTGGCAAATTGAATCCTTTATTTATTCTGTTTTGTTTATGTATGGTTTCTTACATTATCACAATTTATTTCTGTTGCTATATCAGCATACTCTACAAAATAAACAACTTTCAAACCCTTCTTAATCTAGCTTTTACCTTCCACCTCACTTTTGTGTGGCACCATAATTCTGTTTTTATATTTTCTGAGATTTTTGTTTTGTTTCCTTCGTTTAAAAGGAGCGTGGCAGATTTCTAAAGCTTTGCTCTACTTTTAGGAAGGCTTTAGTATTATGATGTCCCACTCTGGATGCCAACTCCTGCATCTGGCTTCCAATTTTGCTTAGTTTTTTATTTGTCAAAGAGTTCGACTGGAGCAGTGCTACTTTGTGGGATTCACTTGAGCCCTTTTGAAGTTTCTCTGCTCTCAGACTGCACTGAGTGGCTTACCTTTGTCCTTGAGACAGTGCTTTCAGTCGCCTCGTTCTTTCAATGAGTGCATCTCGCTGCTCATAGAAGATATATGTGCACGCTCATGCTTTTACTTTGTTTGTGCTTCTGTCTTAATGAACTATACTGATGAAAAGACATAAAGCACAGCGGATCGAACAAAACTGTGATGCTAAAACAGAACAATAATGTCAGTAGCTTTTTTATTATTATTGACCTTGAGAATACTGTGCATTTTTAACCATTGTCTTTATGAGAAAGAAAGACACTTCTGACAAGCTTCAATTTTTCAGTAAAAATATATAGTATATAGCACAATACAAGGTCCTATGCCAAAAATTGTTAAAGTCCTATGTAACTTTTTGGTATGGGTTCAATACTTGTTTGTTTCCATTGAGATGTTATCATTTTTTTGCTTAGTATTTGCCACATTATGGTATTAACTTTTGATATCGTATTATTCAATTGCAATGTTTGCATTGCTTAAAATGCTTAGCAAATACGTATATTCCTACTAAGTGTCTTCCTGTAACTTGGCCTGATGACACCACACGCTTATGTCTATGGAGCTGAAAAATTCCAGGCAAAGCAAGGGGACATGTTACACGTAGTGTACCTTTTAATGATGTTTTTAAGCCTCTCAAACTGTGAGGCTTCACCTATTTTTTTATACTAAGGAGAGACTGTCCATTCTCACATCCATTTGCACCACACTTTGTACCTAAAACTAATGCATCCCAAAAGCAATGTACTAGTCCATTATGTCTATACATAGTCACATTTTCATTCAGAGTGTGCTGTAGACAACTCTACCTCAAACAAATGTCAAGGCTTTCACGAAATCATTCAAAAACACTTTTGTGATAAGCAACAGGCTTTCAAATCAAAATGGTTGTGTGTAACTTTGTCCTTTCCCTGTTATCCAAGGATCTCAGGCTTATGATGTTTTCACTTTAATGGCTCACTTCTTGAGGGGGTCCTCTCTCTCTCTCAATCTTTTGTGCTGCCTCCTGCCCTTCCCTCGTGCTGTTCCCTCCGGCACTATTGGCAGCACTCTGTCTCTGTCAGGTGTGTGTGAGATAGCCTTCACGCCACTGACTTGGAGGAGATAGGCTTTTGGATGGCTCTCCCTCGCTTTGAATGATTTCTTAACTCGTTCATCCCCCGCAAGCTGTAAGCCAGTGCTGCTTATACATGAGCATTTCTGCAAGTAGATGAACTAAAAAGGCAGCAGGGTATCAGAAAATTGACTGTGGACATGGGCTACAAAATTCTGCTATGTGCTCAGAAGCAGGCAAAATATTAAAATTTAGGAAGGCAAGTATTTTTTGCCCTGTGAAACATTAAAAGAGACAGAGGTTGACCATTATTTTACATTTTGTTCATTGTAAATCAACAAAAACTGGTGGTAGATGATTTTTTTCCTAAGCACTCAATTCAGTCGTAGGACCATACAGTATTACTCCAACAAACATGAAACCATCAAAATACAATACTGAGGAAACGCTGGTGTAACACTGTTAAAAACTCTTTAAGTTTCTTTAGTATGCCACGCGCCTTTTAAGCAAAACATTTACTTATTTGCTAATTGACAACGTGATGGATGATGTTTAAATATGATGTAGTTCATTTTTGACAGTTTTATTGAAAAGCAAGCAAATTAGCAAGTTTCCTGTTAAAAATAGTTCCAAACTGACTGTGCTTACCTCAGTCGTCAGTCGTTTCTAGTTCATATCATCATGGATTTGTTTCTGCAAATACTTCCTATCAAACCCATCAGACTGCTCCTCGCCACTCTCACATCTTTCTTTTCCCTTCTTTACTTGTGTTCTTGCTTTTTTAAAATGTAGCTATGAGTTAGAAGTTTAGTAGTTTAATATCACTTTAATGTCCAGTATTTTGAATTGGAATTTTGAAACAGAATTTACAGATGTTCACATTTCTTTTCTTACAATCTGGATGTCCTCTGTGTGATTTGCATAATTATATGACATTGATCGCAGTATATTTCCTTATCCTGGCATTTAACTGATGTAATGACGTATACTTGTGTTTACAGTAATATTATCTTCACTAATACAACATTCTAAGCATTGCCCTTCAGTCAAACCATGTCTTTTAAATAATTCATCAACACCTTTTTAATTGTTCTGTATTTATGCAGTTTTTAATGAGTGGATACTTTAAATTCTCAGCTTGCTACTGTGGCTGAATCCCTGTTGCTCTCTATTCAAGATCATGTGTCTGTTTGTGTGAAAGCGAGAAAAAAAGAAGGGTAGTAACAAGGCCAGCTCTGCCCGGAGGCTGTTTGGCCCCAAAGTCTCATCAGCCTGCTGGTGCTGAAATGGAGACCCTTCTGGCCCCAAACTGCAGACAACAGTGCACAGAGCTCTTCCAGCCCATATGTGCACATAAAGAAACCATGGGCGCTTGTTGCTCCCATCCATTGGCACTGTGTTTTATCAGTGTATCCCATCTCCTTTTATCCACCTCCCTAATCTGTCTGTGCCTCTATCAGACACTTTCTATTCCCATATCTCCCTTCTAAGACGTGCACTCTTTTCTTACTCCTCCGCACCCTTCATCCTTATCTTGTTTCCTCCGCACCCCCATACTACATCCAGCAGCTTTAGATTACTTTGAGAATGTTTCTTGTCCCCGTTCCTATCCCATTTTATTTCTCTGTGTCCTGGGTCCCCCTTTTCTACCCCCCCACCTCCTCCACTCCACATCTTCTTCTCAGTGGTGGTTTTAATGCATTATGAAAATGGACTGGGGCTATGAAAGCGAAACAGGACAAGTTTGGCTGTTTAATGTGACTCCTTTCACTCCTCATCTGCCTCATTGGCGAATGCGGCTTAGCACTGTTGGTGTGGAAGTTGAGCTTTTGCCATGTACAATGGTGACTCAATTTGTGCACGGCCCTGCGACTTGATCAGCCGGCTCTCCGATGTGCAGTGACACTTTCTGTTCCTTAACATGGACCTCTAACACATGCACACACTTTGGGCAGGCATTAAACCGCATGAATAATAAAACGGACAGGCAGGCAGTGAGCGCGCAGCACATGTTTCTCCGAGACGTGTTAGTGCCTAAGTGTACTGAGGCGTGCTGCTAGATGAGAGGGACTGGAGAGGGCTGTTTATGAGGGGGAACATTTTCTCTTTACCCTGCAGGGTGGTGTGACCTGGATGTAATTCTCCACATTTCCATATCATGCTCTTTCTCCGTTTTTCTTATTTATTTCCTAGCATCCACCCTGTTTTAGAGCCGCTTCTCTTCGCACTGTTAATTTGTGTGACATTACACTTCTTCATCTCCAGAGAATGCCTGAGATCATCTGATGAGCTGATTAGATAGAAGTGAACCAAAGTTGATGCACAAGGAGCACTGTGCCAACAGGGAAATAATTAATCTCGGCACAGTTTAAATGAACACACAACACATTACTGAGGTTTTTAGATTAGCATAGCACAATTCTTTTTACTTTAAGTACTTAGTTACTCGCCGTATTCATTTGTTCATTGGGAATATTGGTTTATAAGTACTAGCACACCATATTGTCTAACTGAAGATTTCTATTTTCTACTATTCTTGTAGCTTTTATTTGACTCAACTTTTTATTGAACTAGATTTCATTACAATGTAGAATAAGAGTTTGAGTTACCCAGAACAACTCTTGACTTTAATGAGGTCTTAAAGAATTTGACTCACATGAACTTGACACTGTTTAACTTGAACCTAATGGTGTTGCCTTGATTTAAATTCCCAGAATCTCTCGCACTGCCTCTGTGGCACCTCCTTTCTTTCCTGTACTTCAGAAGTTTTCTGGTCTCGACGTGTGACTGCTGCTGGTTATATGAGTGAGGGCGGTGTGTAGCGGGGCTTAATTGCGTTGTGCATAGAAACGAGTGTAATTAGCCGGCACTCGCTTCCCCGCCGCCCGGCTAACAACCAGCATCCCCTCTGAGCGTGCTCTTTCTCTCCACGCCTTTCTTCTTTGTCTGCGGGCTCTCTCTCTTGTCTCATGCCTGTTGCCACAACGACAAGCCCCACTCCGCCATTGTTCCCTGCTGTTCTCCAAGAACAAAGGATGAGGCTATTAGGAGAGGAGAGAGAGAAAAGAAGGCCTGTAAGGAAGGGATGATTAGATGAGAGTGTGAAAGAGAATCAGCAAGTGAGCCATGGCTTGAGAAAAGGCACAGAAGTGGTGAGCAGGGTGACTTCAAAATGGCAAGACGAGGCTGAAGTTGGGTCGATTTGCATAGACGCTGAAACTATTGAAATGGGATGACTTTGAGGGCATTAGGAGAAAAGACAAATTCTCCCCCTTTTGAATAGAAAGTCAGATTGTAGAAGTACCTAATTTGATTCAGAGTGACATCTTCGGCCTCTGCACACTTTCACGCCATCCTCGCTTTGCTATATAATCATTGTTTCTCCTTGTGCCCTCTACACTTCATTACTACAGCTCTTTGCGTAGTTGCCAGTGCATATTCAAGCAGCTCCACTTTGTACTTTTTCTCCTTGTTCAGCGTGCGTGCACCCTTGTGAGCGTGTCCACATGTGCGCGCTCAGTGTGGGGTCATTAGCGGCGAGTGTAGGTGGTAATGTGCTGTCTGAATGCTGGCCATCTGAATGTTAACAGATTGTAACACAGGACAGAAAGTGAATTTGGTTTCTAGAGGAAAATGGAACAAATTACACTTTTATAGCTCTCTGCCAGTATCTTTTGCTGCCGCCATTACTCACTAGGTGGAGAAAGAACGATGAGGGGAGGGAGCAAAGAGCAGAACAAGTGATTGGGAAGATGTCCTTTAAGAAGAAAGTGGCTCTGGTTTCTGCCGAACTACTTTGTAAGAAAATACATGGAAGTTCAAGCTCTATTACTGAAAATAGTAGTAAAGTAGACCTTTTTGGTGTAATTTGGTTATCATTAGCATTATTTCTATTGAATGTTGATTACTTTGATCAGACCATTGTGATTGCATGAGAGTCTAGGTCCAATTTATGGGAGTTCACGTTCACCTATCTTCTTTTAGAGTCTTGAACCTTTGATATTAATTCATATTGTGTCTGTGACGGCTCATACACGTGCAGCACACATAATGGGAACTGCCACTAGTGTAACTATGTAAAAACTACATCTGGTATTCAGAGAGTCGCAGAGGAATATCCTCCCTCTTTTCAGTTGACCTAAGGTTAACATAAAAGAACAGTTTAAATCATTAAAGTTTGATTTCTGCTTAAGATTCACATCATTTATGTTCTCGCCAACACGATGAATACATTATCCTAATCTCTTGTGGCTTTTCACTGGTACTTGGACACATTATTGTTCTTATAATCTGGGGTCACATTTAAAATCTATTTACAGTATTCTACCGCTGTAGCGAACATTAATGCAAAAGTATTTCAGCACACACAAAAATCTGACCTTAACCTGAACATTTTTAGACTGGTCTAGAGCTTAATTAGAAGTCTTATTAGTCCAAGTAGTTACAAAAGTACGTTTATTTATCTTAAAAATGTCTATGTACAAGTTTAGGTATTATTATTTGAAATTACTGTAGAGAATTGTATCTTTTTCCTAGTGTTAAAAAAAGAGAAGCTAGTTTACTTCTTACGACCAAAAAATTGAAATTTTAATACTGTAGACATAGACATTTTAATACTGTAACAACACTAATTGTCCAAGTAACATCAATAACTTCAGGCAGAAATAATGAAGAGGACTCATCTCTATCAACTGTCTCTATCAAGTTGTAATAGAGCAATAAAGGAGGGAGTGATGGGGCTTGAGTTTGGAATTAAACAGAGCTTTACTGGAGTGAAACAGCATTCAAGGTTGAGTCAAGGGCACCATTTCTGAGGCGGCCGGTGAACGTGTCTGCTGACAGGAGCGCACACACGCGTCTCTCTCCAATCGTATGAGGATTCACCCGCTGACCCTGCGCCTCTGTTTTTCCCTCCAGTGGGAGACAGGGAATATATTTCGCTGAGATGTGTTGCTTCTTTCGCATCCAAAAAGATTGTATCCATCCTTTAGGGCAGAGGAGGAGGGATTGGGAAGCGTCTCCATCTCCCTGACCCCACCTGGCTCCTTCTAAATTCTCTCATTCTTTCTGCTTCCATCTGCGTGCCCTGACATTTGGCTGTCAGAGAGTCTTATTATTTTGTACCTCACATTTCTGATCAGGATTCTCCTCTCTTCGCCGCTTATCCGATCGTTACAGTCCCCCGCATCTTTTATTTTTCACTCATTGTTTTTCTTAGCTGCTTCCTATTCAGCATAAGTTAATTCACTGTATCTCCCTCAACTGCATCTTCCATTAGACCTCTCATCTCTCACACTCGCTTTGTTTTAAAGGTCACTATAGCTGTATCTTTTTGTATTCCCTCTTGTGCTTCAAGTTTTCACCCTTGTTATTTCCCAAGGACTTCTTTGTTTTTTTGGCATTCAGTTAGGCTTTGTTCTTGAGCTAACTTCTATTCTCTTCTGTTTGCTGTTTACTGTTTTTTTAAAAAAGTAGCATTCATAGTGAAGCGCTTTCTCTAGTTATTGTTTATACAGTTTTGAATGCAAGAGCTGTCTGACTTGAGTAAGCAGTGTTCATCATCCAACCGGACAGCAAAGGAGACAGAAGAGAGTTGTCATGGTGATACAAATCTCTGGAGGGCATATTTCCCCCCTTCATTTACTCTCATGTCCACTCTGTATGCTGTCTCATTCCCTCTTTGCATCATGTGGTCTTTGTCTCCTCCGCTAAGCCTTACCGGTGTGCTTGTTACCTTGTCCTGCTTCCATCCCTTTTTCATACCTCCTATTGTTTCCATTCCTCTTCTTGTTACACTTTTTTTCCCCTGCCTTTGTCCGTCTCTGTGGTCCTCACCTCTAGTCGGGCCCGGCAAGGGAGGGAGAGGCAGAGGAAGGCAAGGAATGCTAATTTTACCAGCACAGCGACAGGCAACCGGAAAAAAAAAATACAGAGTAGGAGAGAAAATGTCACTCGTCTGAGGAAATGAGATGGCCATTACTCTGTCGGTGTGTGTGTCTCTACAGAAAAGATCAGGGTGGCAGGCTGAGTGACATTTTGCATATTTTTCCGGCGCTTTTCTAGGCTCCCCTGCCGAGTAAATGATATATATGTATATATAGGTGTGCGCTTTTGTCTGCAGGGTGCAAATGCAAATGGGTCCATGTATGCAAGTCTGAACATTTGTTTTTTTCCTCCCAGCAGAAGACCTGTTTCCCTGTTTCTTACCCCGTCTTTTGTTTTTCCAGTCAATCACTGTCTCTCACTTTTTCTCCATGTTGCCCCCCCTCCCTCGGCCCTCGCTCATGTCGGATATGTAATCACGTTCCGAGGGATGTGTCGAGGTGAGAAGAAGGGGCGAAAAGGAGTTTAAGGAACGTGGTGAAGAGAAAGAATAAGGCATTTGTATGTGTACCCAATTACCACTCCAGCGTGCCCAAAGTCACCTTCGCAAAGAACGGACACGCACTCTGAAAATAGCTACTTTCATCCCGCCTCCTCTGAGCGCGCGTTACAGTGGTGATGAGGTAGACTGAATAATATCATGGGCCTCTTTTGGTCGGCTCGCTGTGGGCTTATTAAGCTTGTGTCTTTCCTGTGGGTGATTGCAGCCCAGTGTGTGAATTAATGTGTATGTGCCCTATGTCTGATTGCGTTCACTGATTGAGTCCGAGACCCACAGGTTTCAGGCCCAATCCACAGCCTCTGATTAGAAGATGTGAGAAACAGGACAAACGTGGGTGGGAAGTTGATGAGTGACCGTTTTCAGGGTTAGTTGACGGATTTGTTTGCCAAAGGAATGCAACTGCTCAGGAGCAGTTAATTTTCTGGTAATGTCAATCAGCCCCTTATTTCTACAAAGTGTTGATGTTTGTCAGAAAGAATATTTTAATTTGTTCAAAGTAAGAAAGTTGTTGTGCTTTGAACTTTTGTTTAGGCATTCAAATCTCAAATTACCCAAAAGTTATTAGTTTTGCCAAGAAGTGCATAATTGTTTTTAGTGGTTTGTTTACTTTGTTTCCTAAAAAAGTAATGATTCAATTTAGAAATCTTAAAAACCACACACACAGCAAGCCAACCAAAAAATAAGGTAGAAAAGTAGATCCCACATGATTAGTTTCCTCAAAGATAAATTGATGTTTATTTGAAGTCCTTCTGGTATGTTTGATGAATTTTGAGTACTTGAGTACCATTGCATGACAAAGATGGTGGCTTCTGCTCAAGTGTTTAGAGTTGGTGACCTAATAATTAATATTTGCCCAGAAAGCTGTTAAAGCTTATCAAAAGCAGCAAAGTGTAATCTGAAGTTTTTGAGGTTTCTGGGGGTAGTTAAAAGTTACTTACCTTTGCACGCTCTTTGCCATAATGCATAGTGCAGCCCATATATAGGTAATATTCATTCCATATTTTGTTTAAAGGTGCATTAAGTATTAAGTATGGTCCTTTTCATCAAGCTTGGTCATGATTAATGTCCAAGGGTACAGGTCATGTTGTGCATGCTGTGCTGGTGATGAAGATTAGCGCAGGAGTCTGTAGTCAGTGTGATTACTTAGAAGTAAAGCAATGCAAAAATAGTGCGTGTGCCCTTGTTAACTGTGGCCTCGTTCCGCCTTGCTTCTTAATTAAGAGACCATGGGCCTCACAGTCCTGCCTTCTATCTCGCACTCCACTGGGGCAGAAAGGGACAGCGCAGAAGGAGGAAAAAGGTTTCACATAAAAGAGCTATATGTCAAGCAATACACCAAAGATAAAGCGATAGAACAGGGAGAACTCAAAGTATCACTAGTTTCAAAGGAGCCAGTGTAGGTGCCTGCAGTGAAAGTCCTCTGTGGGTTTAGTGATGGTTGAGAGTGATAGTGCATAGACGGCTCATCCACAGTCTCCATTTCCCCTGCTGGATTGATGTCAGTCGTTCCCATTGCTGTCAAATGTGTGCGCGCCCATGTGGTTTTCAACTAGTAATCTGTTCATCTTATTCTTTACTTTTCCATCTGTATGGGATCTTTCGCCTCGTCGCTTCCCATCTCCTGCGATCACATCTGACTGACTCCTTGGGAATAAGTCCGTGTGCTTTCGTGTGTGTGCATATTTGCGGTCAGATACATGACTGTGAATATCCATGTACGCTGCCCGGGCTATCTGCTCTGCTCGTTCATGTGTTGTCAGGGAGTTGTGGGAGTGGGATAGTGGGTAAAATTTTAATGGTGCTGCCATCTCTCAGTAGCTCCTGAAAAAGGCCAATGTGGACTGACACACTCACTGAGCCGAGAGAAGAGACAAGACAGCGAGAGGAGCGATAGCCCACTAGACATGCACACTGATGCTTGGTCACTGTAGTCTGCAGCACAACAAGAAGTACCATTTTCTGGGACATATTGAGCCGCTTTGCACATGCTCTGTGTAACTTTTCCCGAGAAAGGCACTTTACCTACTGGCTGCATTGAAACTGGAATGCCTTATTTTGGAAGAATAAAAAACAATATAGAAATTGAAACTTTTCTAACTCATCCTTCACACTCACAAACCTTTTTACACATCGTTAGTTTCATACTTTTGATGAATCATATTGAGCTAGTTTTCTTCCTTTTCAGTGTCAAAAACATACCTGCCTGATTCTTGATTATTATAATGTAATTTCAAAACCAGTTCTAAACTATGAAATGGCAAATAATGGTACTTAAGAAGATAATCTTTTCTTTTTTATATATACTGCGCTATTTAGCAACTATTCAACGATCTAACCTGTAACTTGGCCTTTTGGCATGACTTACTTTCTCAATGGGGATAGATAACTTTAAAACTACATTTTCAAGTATTTCTGCCATATATTCCAATAGCATCAAAAACTTCTCTATTGAAATAAGACGGCAGATCTCCATCATAAAAGTTACATAGTTCACTTTTGTGGATTTTATAGTTATATTGTATGTTAAGCAAAACTATCTGCTGGTATTTTGAAAGCAGAATGAAAAATGAATTCATGTTGAAAATGGGGAATTGCATTCTATTTGGGCACAGACTGAACACAATATACAATAAGAGCAGTGAATCCTGTAAACATTTATCTTTTGTGCCAATGTGCCTCTCCCCATCCATCATATTTCCACTGTTTAGTCCAAGCCCTCCCACTCTGTCCCTTAGGAGTGTGAGTGAGGACAGTGGATATTCTTCTGTTGGCAGTGTTTGTGCATGCATTTTCTGAGCACAATCACAAAGCCATGTGCACACATTGACTCTGTCACTTAACAGGTGCCAGTTACCTCACCATATTGTGCAATGTGTTTGTTTTCATTTACCCGTCTCTCAAATAGCTATTTTGATTGGCAACACATCCCCAGACACCTCAGGAAGCACAGCCAGGGATCTGATGTGTGCTCTGCGTGTGTGGCACTGTCTCGCCGCCACCTTACAGCCAAGTCCAGATTGAGGCCAACAAAACAGATGTTCACATTGATTGTGTCATACATACCTTTTTGTTACAGGCTCTTCTCTTTTTTTTTTGTTTTTTACACAGAGGAAGTAAGTTTTGTGCTGTTGGATGAGAGAGGCTTTTTTTCCGCTTCCAATTCGGAGTGAGGAGTTGCCAGATCATGGTTGTCGTGCCCCTCCAGCTACTTAGTTTGACTATGATCTAGTGTCATTGATGAGCTCAAACACCTGCAGTAGAGATCCCCTAAGCCTCCAAAACAAAGAGACGAGTTCAGACGCAAATGCAAATATGTGCTGGCTTTGTTCCTTGGCACATGAACTGCTACTTCTGCCAGCATTTATGTTCTAAGTAATAAAATAAATGACTTAGGTTTTTCCTCAAGTTGGTATATAATTGAGTCCAAGCTCCTCTTTTGGTCTTGGAAAGCTCTTTGTTCTTGTGCCTTGTACTTCAGCCGCAGTCTCCTGACACACGCAGGCTTCTTTTAAATTTGTTCTACTTGACTCTGCATCATCCTCGTACTTCCAGTTGTGCTTATTATTTCTATTTCCTGAACTTCTCCTTGGCTCTTTAATGCCTTTGGTTTAGAGAAGGCATACAGTGACAAGTAGTTGCAAGAAGCAGCATCGTATTTTTGCCCACAAGACACGTTCTGCGAGTCTGCGCATGTGTGTCCGTAAGCCATCGGTGACATTTGGAGAGGCAAAAGTTCCTCCGCCTCCTCCAGACGCGCGCCATCCCTGGGCTGTGCTTAAGGGGTAATTAGACCTAGTAGTTCTGGCCCCTGTCTCCTCTCGGCGCGTATGTGTAAATGCTTTCGTGTCTTTTTGTACATGTGTGCCACTCATTCCACCACGCGGTCAAGTCACATTGGCTAATCAGGCCTGCGAGCTAGCCTGAAGAGACTGTGGGAGGAGGAGTGAAGCGGGCCGAATTGGGGAGGGATGGAGCAAATGAGTGCTTTTCTTTGTCCTCATCAGTGAAGCAGAGATAAAGACGAGTGAAGCGATGTATGGTAGGACACAAGAGGATAGGAACGGCAGGATTAGCGTCCCACGACTGGCTTTTAACTGTCCTCTGCGGCATGACACCACATAGACCTTCATCTCTCTCTGTGGCCCTTTCATCTGGGTTACTTTGCATAAGTCAGAACTCTGAATTTATAAAGAACTTCTCCATCAATTTACAGTGCTCTTTTGGTGACTTTTCTCACTCTCTCCTCCAACAGCACTATCTTTCCATAAGGTAATAATGAATATTTGAAGGCGGACGTGAATGCTCGACCTAATCCTCCTCGCCCAGGGCAGAGTTTTCTCAGGGGGTGCGTTTGTGTTACAGTTCATCCAACTTTTTAATTGAGATGGAAACCTAATTTATAAGTTTCAATTTCTTCCCACGTGTGAGAATGTCAGTGAGCCTGCCTTTTTCCTTGATCAAAATATATGAAATTTCTGAATGTGTGGTGCTTCTGTTACATGAGAAATCTTGACAAGTATTTGATTCGACAGCCAAACCTATAGACTACAAATGGACTGTCAGAAATAAATTCAATCGATGCGCTTGACTCCTTACGTGTCTTGTTAAATGTACTTTAGTTGAGGTAGTGTAGATCTAACAAATGTCAGTGTTCATTCTCCATATTTACATACCCAGCTATCTGCTCGAGCAATCCCCAAGCCCCAAGGATACACTCTCATACATAAACTATTTCTGAACGTTGCATCATGTACAATCTACAACAGCAAATGAGTGATGCCCGATGACATTGCCGAGTGTGTAATTCACTATCCTCCCTCTAGAGGGCACTCTGCTATAAAGTCCTGGTAGATGTCAAGGACACTCACAGTGAGAATAATAAACACAGAATCACTGCTCGCCTGACTCACAGCCCTGGTTTAATCATTCAACTATTGTATAAAGTCTCTTTTGTTTCATTCATCAATCTTTCTCAGTGTCCTTTATCTGAAGGTCATGAAGTTCTTTTTCTAACCTTCCTGCTCTTTTATTGGCTGTCATCGTCACAGTTTGCTACCTTTTATTTGTTGTCTCTTCTTTTGATTCGATTTGCTTTATTCCCTGTACGTTTTTTCTCAATCCCTCCTATCTCCCCTCCTTGTAATTAGCTGTGTAATTGCTGTAGTAAATCTTTTCTTCTGTCCCAAGGAGACTGGCTGATATGGGACTGATTTAATAAGCCCACCATCCCCGGCTCACCTCTTCTGCTTCTGCTCTTGTTGTTGTGCTGTGCTTGCGGCTGCGGGCTTGCCTATGTCCTATGTGTTATTTGCTATAGGGATTTATGGGGTTGTTTGTGGGCTTTCAGAAAGTGCGAATTTGAGTTCAAGGTAGTGCTGTGTCGGTGCCCTGACTGTAGTGCAACCTTATCAGCAATGCAGCCAGCATCCTCCTGTATGTGTGTGCGAGAGTGTGCGCGCTCTAATCAGAGAGCCTGCTACGTGCCGTGTGTGCGTCATTGCTGAAGACCTTCATGGCCAGAAGAGCAGAGAGAGGTCAGATTGGCCCTGGGAGAAGCACACAAGCACTCTCCCATGCACCCTTAAAACTGCAGCCCTCTTCAGACCTCTTGCTTTTTCTCTCTCAAATTTATTTCTGCCCTCTCTGCCATTACAGATACTTGTCGTCTTCTCCTTAAACAGCAAGAGAAATGCAGAGTAATGAGCAGGATACTTGAGTTTAATGACAATCACTGACTGCCATGCGCAACATGGCCACTAGAGGGCAATGTGACTCCATGTATGAATGCAACCTTGCTGAGCGTGCACCACACTTTCTGCCTTCCTTGGTTTCTACAAATACATGTAAATCACGTAAAAATAATTGAACAAGTTGACTTATGTCATGATACCTTTACATCATTTTTTTGTGTGTTAGTATAAAACATCTGCATCTAAATTTAAGATTATTATTTATTTTTCATGAAGAATGTAGTCTTTTTTTGTTTGCAAAGATGCAAAGGTGTTTCTCATTTATTAATTATAATTTAAAAAGTTTGTTAACATTAAATTTTAATGTATGTGTTCTGTAAACTACTGTAATTGCAATCTTTTCAGTATTCTGCAGCGTATATGTAAGTTAATGCAATGCATGCATTATAGCTCAAAATTTTTCTCTACCTTTTCTCTTCACACTTTAAAAACATAATAATCTTGTCCAATAAAATCTTAGAACAGTACAATGAAAAGATACTAAACCTTAATTGAAAAACGCAACAAAATCTTACTACTACTTGTTTTATTATATGCATATTGCTTTAAAATAACACTTTTCTTGCTAAAATAAGCAGATTATACTCAACTTAAAAGTTCAGACAATGAGCAATTTTCACATATTTTTTTCTCAAGTGAAAATAATTTTTATGCTTGATAATTTAGGCAATGAACATTTAAAACTTCCCAAAATAAATATAAGGCTGTAGTTGCACTGTTCATGCACCAGGGGAGCGCATGTGAGCAGGCTCCAAGCCCCTCCCCTTGTCCCTCCCCTTGGCCTAAGCCCGTCCCACGTCCTGCCCTCGCCCCCCTTCCTCCTGCCGCACCCAGCCATCTGCTCCTTTTCAATACACACAGCCTGGAATCTTTTCTCCCCGTTTCCTTTCACAGAGAAAAACAGGATGAAGGGACTCTTTCAGACCTGGGGTTACCGTGGAAACCTCTTATTCTCCTTCTGTCAAACACGCTTGCATTGTGACACGCACGCACATACACACTGCTATAGAGAGTGACACAAGACTAGACATTTAAAGTTTAAAAGGACCAGGGCTACAGCTGGCCGTCTGTCAGGGCCTTGTGTACACTTTAGACAAAGAGGACTCTGCTTTCTCAAACTTTTCCACTACTTTTGGAACTTATTAGAACTTTTTTCTATCAAACTTTAATCACAGAGTATAAAAAAGTAACCAAAGAATAACACAAAAGTTTTTAACTGCAAAATCTCAGTTGTGTGTTTGGTTTCCCTGGAGCTATGGTAGTTTTCATAATGACATGTTGACCTTAGATTTGTTTATGTCTAACTTTTTCCACATAACTTCAGCTTGTTGATGTAGAAACCATAACTCCTCTGCTCCATTTAATCTTGTTCACCCAGGAATGCTGTCTGCATGCGAGGGAAGAAAAGTTTTTGTATTATTAAATTATTTTGCTTTTCTCAAACTTGGCCAACAGAGGGCCTCTGAACATGTGCTTCACATATATACAATGGGGCCTATCATCTGTAAGCTTTTAGTGGGTTAAAAATAAACCACTGCTGCGACAGGAAGTGGGCATCAAAGTAACATTGTGACAGAAAAGTACAGCCATTCTTTGCAAAGTAAACTCGTGACTCTTTTAAAAGTTAGGGTGTTGTCTTTTGTGGTCAGAGATGAAAGTAAGACTGGTACATATTCTTTCATACATTTGTTCTTTTGTTCCCTCTGTTAACTTTTCACTTTGGAGCTTCAAGGCTGGCTACCCATCACCTTTTCCAGTGCACATTATTTCTCCTTTTAAGGAAAGAGAACAGGAGAGGGGTGCGGGGGAGTGTGTGAGGGGACGTGAGCGGGAGGGGGGGCAGTTTGGACCCACACAGACCACTCTTTGTGCACACTCACACACTCAGCGTTACATATTGACAGAGACCACTGCATGACTTGGCTCCTCATGAGTCTGTGAAGTCTCCCTCCTCCTCTTCCCCTTCATCTGTCTCCTGTCCTTTTCTTAATTAAAAACAGAAGTCAGAAATGGAAGAATTCGGTTGCATGTCTCAGAGCACACATGCACACACACACGCACACTCTTTCCTCATCTTTCAGTGCCAGGCAGCTGTTGGCTTGCATAAAAGGGGGGAGTGGGGCTTCCCGGAAAATAGACTGTGTTAGTGCTGGTGCGAGTGGTAGTGATTATATTTTAAGAAATGCTGCTGTCTTTTGTGCCAGGATTAGACAAAGTGCAGCTGGGGAAATAAAAACGTGGTTTGTTTTTCTTTTCTTTTATGAAAGTCTGTATGTGCGCTTGTCTCATCTGCCTCTGTCATCCCTTTCCTCCCCCACAATGACTAAGTCCAAAGTAGGGCAGATGCACATATTCACCAGCAGAGGCACCATCAGCCCATAAATGGATGGAGCCGGCATGTGGGAAACCAGAGAGCAGCCATTTTACAATCTGCACACCAGACCCCATTTTATGAATCAGCCATGATGTCAGCATCCTTCCGAGTGATCCGATTGGCTAAAGCGCAGCTGCCACTGTAACACAGATGCTCACAATCCCATGTTAAGAGTCCTATGTCTACTGCTGACCCACTGACCCCATGCTCCGGTTTGTCCCACTTAGATGTCACACAGTTCAGAGATCATGCTCCTTCCTGTCTGTAGCCACTATACTTGGTTTAAAATCTGATGTGTCATATATTTAACATGATATCCATCTCACAATTTCTGCAATTATGGTTTGTTTGTTTATGTAAGTCTCGGCGGGAGTCTCAATTCCCCAGAAACTCATCACTGTTGGCCTCAGTCCCCAAGTTTATTTCCACTTGTTTATTTTCATTTAGGATGCTTCCCGTGGGGCTTGTGCTGTGCTGTGTAAAGATTGTGTTGTTTCCTCGCAGATGTTCCAGATAGTCAGACTTGGTGCTGGTGTACTTCCTGTTTGGCTTTCCTGTTTGTCCTTTAGTGAGCAGTGATTATGTCTCTCACACTCTGTACAATAGTGTCAGTGACCAGGTCAGAGCGATGTCTCCGTCTGATTAAACAAAATGTGCGTTTGATATCAAAACAACCTAAATTATTCTTGTTTAGTGATTCATGAACTTTAGAAATTACTTTTACAGTATTTAATATAGTCTGTTTTAAGAAAAATGCTACAAACCAAGATGAAACAAGATTTCTAATGAACTTTGAATATATTGGGGATATTATATTATGTAGAATTTATTCATACTCACAATTATCGAGTGACTATAATATAATTTCTTTAAAAATCAAAAGTAAGTAGATTTATTCAATGGATACCTATGAGTGTCTGTAAAATTCCCATGTTTTATTACAGGAATTTGCTTAAAATAACCATTTCCTGTAAATGTTCTTGTTTTTGCAGACTTTATTCCTGAAATGGCGGACAGTTACAATTTGATTTATGAGAATAAACTTTTAAGACCTAAGTATTTTTTTGTTGTTTTTGGTTTGTTTTATGGTGAATTACCTAAGCGGTGGCATTCTAATTGTAGCTTATAGTCATTTTTTTGCAATTGACATTCAGAATCACATCCACATGATATATTTCTTATGAAACATCTGTGGTCTCTCTGTTTTAAACGTTTTACGATGATAAAGTTCCTCTATCCAAACTTTGCCTAAACACCATACTTCTCAAAACTTTCTTGCCAAGACAACTGAGACATACCTCCAGGTGATGTTTTTTTTTTTGGCAGATTGTTTAATGTTTAGCTTTTTATATGTAGAAATATTCCATTTGATTGGAGAATGATCTTAGGCAATAGTATTAATAATTGAGTTCAAATCTTAGGATAAAATAGACCAAGACCACAGTCATTATAAATTGATGAATTTACAGTTGGACAGAAAACACAGACATGAACATTTGCACAAGACTAGAATAATCTAAGGACATATTCAGATAAAATAATACAGACATTTTTGCAGACATTGACAATTGGCAGGGAACTAGAAACTCAGATGACGTCCATAATTATTACAATTTCTTCAAGTAAAGATAATTGTTCTTTATGTGAGTCAGTTTTACTTTAATCGATCATAACAGAACAGCTGCACCAGTATTTCATTAGGGCAAAGCTGATTTCATCAAAAGCAGGATTAAAAACAGTGTAAAATTCTATACAAGTGTAAAAAAAAAGTTTTGAACTGTGATGGGCTTCTGAGTAGAACCTGTGGAATCTTGCATTGAAGTGTGTGAATCTCTAAACAAGGAGAGTTACAGTCGCAGACAATAAAGTGAATGCTTGTACTGAGTGGCACAAAGAGGCTTATTGAGCTCCCTGGCTGATTGTGGACTGTGTGTTCTGAATGAATGCTTAAGTGGTGAAATAAGGGCCTCATTTGGCTTGTTAACGGACTGTCCACAGAGTCTCCTCTCTCTAAAACAAAGCACTGTTTGACCAGGAGTGTGCAGAGACAGGAATACACTCTGCGCCCTCAAATCAGTTCTTCACACTATCTTTTACAAAGTGCACATGTTATACGCAGCAGGCAGCTGGCTGACACACAAGTGGAAGACCATATGGCAGCTGTGAGGGGAGCACTTCCCTTCTTCTTATTGTCTGGTCTTAAACAATACTCTGCTGTTGTCCACCTCAAAGATTTACATTGCTTTTGAATACAGTTGGGTTATGGTGTGTAGACTAGAGTATTCATCATAGTTACACCTTTTCTTTGTACCGTGTTTTTGTATAGTAATGTATAGGTGGGCAATGTAGTAAATTAAAGTTGGGGTAGCTAACTTTTTTAGTTATACATTAATAACCGTTGTGCCTTTCACTGTCTTATGATAAATGCAGCACTTTGTGAAAAAATGAGACCACTGAAAACTGTCTGAACTGAATAATAAAGAATTTTAGCTCTAATCAAAAGCTGAATGCTGCTCTTTGATTGGCTGTGCTCGGGTGGTTCTCTCCAAATTGTTGATATCAACCATGTGTGGAAGGATTTAGGAGAGGAAGTTGTCAATTTCAAATCTAAATCGTGTTTGCAGTGTAAAAATCAGCTACCCCATCTTTAAGTGAATGTTGTTATGAAACTATGCAACATTTATATTATTCAGTAAAATGTTATAGGAAAAGAACAACTCAATAGTTTAGTTTAGTAAACGTGATATTCCTGCACTTTTTTTATATTATCGTCATGTCAAACTTGATAATTGAACTTCAACTAACCTTTTTTTTGGCTAAATTATATAATAATTTCAGACTTGTCGGGATACCTATTAAATGACAATGTGTATTTTTTGATGTGGTTGCTTTTGATGTATGCAAAATCAGTAATTTAATGTTTTCTTTTTCCATCTTTAGCCAAAACTTTGCATGATGGCGGCGATGACAAGAAGACCACGCAGAAGAAGAAAGTTAAGGAGCTTAAAGTTTTGGATGGGAAGTCTGCCCAGAATCTTTGTATGTAGTTTTTAGACCATCTTCAATAACCGACTGAAACAGACCCTAAATGTGTTTTATTACATGGACTTGTATTCTTTTATAGCTATCTTCCTGGGTTCGTTTCGCCTTCCTTATGAAGACATCAAAAGTGCTATCCTGGAGGTCAATGAGAAGATTCTTACAGAGTCTATGGTCCAGGTATAAAAGGCTGATTTGTTTCCTAACAGATGCACTATACAGCTTGTTGATATGTCTTAATCTTTTAACCTTACTTATTTACAATATTACAATGACAGCCTATCTTAGAACATATCCTTTGATAATCTTTTTTTTTCCTCTTTCATGGTCACACAGAACTTGATCAAGCAACTCCCAGGCCCAGAGCAGCTGAGTGTCCTGGCCGAGATGAAGGACGAATACGACGATTTGGCAGAGTCTGAACAGTTTGGAGTCGTGGTAAGGACAAGGACGCGCTGATCTGAGAGCTGTAAACATGAGGTGCAATTCTCAGCTGACTCAGACGTGACCAACTCCAAACACAGCGCAGCGAATCCAAAAAGCTATTTGTAAATGATGCAGGAAGGAAATTGATGCACCGTTTTACTAGTGTCAGAGTCAGGCTGCCGAACACAGAGGGCCTTGTTCTGCCGAGGAGGATATGAGTAATGGGCATAATCCCCTTCAGTCACCCTGGATCACGCATCCTCTTACTGTCTTGACACCTATTTTCAGAAAACTATTTCAGAGAGGAATATTATTTTTAAAGTTTTCTATTAGATTCATATTAAGTTTGCCATTTAGAAGCACTTTTGCATTCAAAAAGAGATTGTTAAAGTCAAAATTGTTTTCTTTAATATAAGAATATTTGGTTGTTACTAAAAGTAAATACTATTATTGTCAGTAGAAAATACGGAATTGGCAGTTTTGTTTCCTTAAACATTTTTTGTCACATAGATTACATGTTAATATGAGTTAAAATTAGTTATTCAGATGAAATATACAATTACTGTTAGTCAAAACTACCGAAATGGCACTTGTGTTTCCGTAAAGATATTGACACAATTGCCAGACTACAATCCGCTACTTTTTTCACAAGCTTTAAACTCTGCGGCTTACACAACAATGGGGCTAAATTATCTTTTCTCATAGACTTACTTATTTTCAGATCATTAACCATAATAATAGCTCAATATTTTTTGAGATTTTTACCCAAATCGTCTGAAGCACAAGATTTTAAAAAATGGCAACAATGTATGTTTTGATGTTTATATCACCAGATGTCCAGTGTGAAAAAGCTCACGCCACGACTCCAGGCCATTTTGTTCAAGCTGCAGTTTGAGGAGCAGCTCAACAACATTAAGCCTGATGTGGTGTCTGTGACCGCGGCCTGTGAGGAACTGATCAAAAGCCAGTCCTTCTCTAAACTGCTGCAGATTATTCTCCTCGTGGGCAACTACATGAACTCTGGCTCTCGTAACGGCAAAGCATTTGGTTTCTCTATTTCATATCTTTGCAAGGTAAACCCAACCATTCAAGAAAACTACGAATAGTTAATCTATAGTTTTCAGATATTAATCGTCTTTCTAATTTAGCTGCGAGACACCAAATCTGCAGATCTGAAGCTGACCCTGCTCCATTTTCTGGCTGAAGTTTGTCAAGAGCAGTATCCAGATGTTATGACTTTTCCTGAAGAGCTCATCCATGTGGAGAAGGCCAGCCGAGGTAGATTATTAGTTAACTTATCCTTTATCTACAGTATTTTAAGAAAGCAGAACTTCACCGGTATCACGTGTGTGTCTTAAGATTTAAGAAGTGTAATCTATGGATTTCATCTTTCTTCTTTCCTTTTTTCTCCAGTATCCGCGGAAACTCTTCAGAAGAATCTTGAACTTATGGGTCGCCAGATCAAAAATCTTCAGAAAGATCTTGAAACATTCCCTCCGCCTCAGACCGAAAAGGACATGTTTGTGGAAAAGTTATCTATATCCTTGACAACAGCCTATCAAATCTTACATAATCATGAAATTATGCTTAAATATCTCTTGGGCTGCAACAAACGATTATTTTGACAATTGATAAGTTGGGTGATTATTCTTTCGATCAAGCAATTGTTTAGAACGCAAAAGTGACTTAAATACAAGATTTTTGGCAAATTTGAGCAGAGGTAACGTCACTTAAGGACATCCTGTAGTTTTTTTGGTTTGTCCAAAGTATCGAAAGTCAGCTACACTAAACAAGTATTGAAACTAAATACTCATTTGAACATGCATTCATATTTTACAAAATAACATTTACGGACAAAATTTCATTTTTTGATAATCTTGAGCCTAATCAAAACCAGTATAAAGTCAAAATGTTTATAAAAAGAAAGATTTTTTTGTTCTGAATATGTCAGTTTTGTGTAGCACTTTGACGAAAAAAAGAGCATTTTTATTGTACCAAAATTAGCAGTTCAAGTCTATTTCTTTATTTTACAATTTTGTGTCATAACACATCGATTTTTAACATAAAAACACATTTTTTTTATTTGAAGCTCTTTGGGATGTTTGAAACATACAAGTTATTGATTATTCAATTACTAAATTACTTGACGATTATTTCAATAATGTATTAGTTGCGATTAATCGATTAACTTGTTGCAACCTTAAATATCTCAGAAGTAAAATAGAAAAAAATCGGGGTGTAGTAAATCATCCTTAACACGATCGATTCACAGCTTTGTTGTTACTGCTCAGGAACAATACGAGAAACTGGACCTGTTGCACAAGAACATGGAGAAACAGTACACAGATTTGGGCACTTTCTTTGTTTTCGATCCCAGGAAAATCTCAGTGGAGGAGTTCTTTGGAGAACTCAAAACATTTATACAGATGTTCCAGGTAAGTAGGTGATTATGCACAGGTGCAAGGCTTACCAGTTATTTCAGGATTGAAGCTGGTGGCAGCTGCTGCACAAAATACAAACATAATAGATGAAAGGGAAAAACATGAAAGCTATGACTGGTTTGTTTAGTCACAATAACAGATTATAAGCCTTTGACATATTTTTACTTTACACATTACCTGAGGCCTCACAACGGCACAAAGTCATGCTGTGAACATGTAACTCCAGTCTGTTAAACCCAATACTATTATCGAGGGTTAATCACAGGGTTATTTTAGTGTGAACTGCACATCTTTTAAAGCTACAATTCAGAGCTCTCTCAAGGCAGTTAAGGCACTTAAAAGCATTTACATTTTATGCATTTAGGAAAAGCATTGACATTTTGGCAACAAGCTGAAAAGTTGAGAAAAAATTGTTCACAGTGCACCTTTTGCAGTCACTACTACTGACTACACTTGTAGCAAAAAGACTATATGCTTATTTACCTGACTCTACCGGTTTGATTAAATAAACATGTAGATCCATTCCAAATACAAATTTATAGATCCAAATTTGCCTGCATCAATATTGATCCAATAATACGGTTCAGTCGATATCCTTGTTGGCCCTTTAATTGGATCCTTTGGCTTGACTTAAGAAAAAAAAAATCAGTCCTATATAAGTTGCTATTGACTGGTATTTAATGCCAAATTATCAATATCTGAACTGAAAAACCCTAAATACACAGCTTAATAATTTAATTGAATAGGCAATACTATTAGTAATAAAAATAGTGTTTATCAATTTCATACAACACAAAGAGCTTTACAACTTTAATAAAAAAAAAAAATTCCATCTATAAAATAAATGTTGTATATGCTCTCAAGCTTTGGTATTTGAAGTTTTTGGTACTTGTTGTAATTGTTTGTAATGCTCTTTTATCAGCAAGCCGTAAAGGAGAACCAGAAGAGGAAAGAGGCTGAGGAGAAGATAAAGAAAGCCAAGTTGGCAAGAGAAAAGGCAGAGAAGGAGAAGGAAGAGAAGCTGAAGAGAAGCCAGCTCCCAGCCATCAATGCAGGTCAGTTCAGCAGCATCCAACATGTTTACTTCACACACTGCCTCTGCATTCCCAGCGCAGTCCTGTTGGGGCAGTCATAGTCCACAGTATTACAGTAGAGCAGCCTGTTTGTGATGTGTGTGTGTATGAAGGGGAAAAGTCAGCAGGATTTATGACCCAGAGTTAATCAAATGTTGATGCCTGTGCTTCGAGCTGAGAAACAACAATAGATCCTTTGAGGGGGATTTAAGAAACCGCCTGACCTCTTTTCACTTCACAAAATGCATGAGGGATTTTGTAACTCTAAAGGAGTTAGAGCCAAAATCTCCCCAAAAGCGTGGTTCCTATCTAAAGCTGAGTGGCACAGTGTGTTTAACAGTGTTATAGTTATACTTTGGAAAGCTTTTATCCCCGGATTCACAGTGCAGCCTACAGACACAAACTTCTCCCTCTTTCTTTAGACTCTGACCTACTTTTGAACATTCCTCTTCACTCTGGCTCTCTTGGGACTCCTCCGCGGTCCAAATTTGCCACAGCACTCTGCATGCGTGTTTGGAAAACCACGGGGTAGTTTTGTTTTCCCCTTTTTCCGTCACTTTAGGAGCAAAATAAGTTTGACCAGAGTGTGTTTGTGCCTCAAGGAGAAAGGACTTTGTGTGTGTCTGGTTTGTGATACTTTTACAAAGTTCTCTGGCCATTGTCCCGAAGTTCCATGTTCCAGCTGGCATCTTCTCCTTTTCTTCTCTTTTCCATAAAGGACACTTTAAATGTCCAAATCTCAGCTTGCAGTGACCTGTTTGAAGCTGGGTAAAATGGGTAGTCAGATTTCATGTTCTAGTTTGATGTTTACAGACGTTTGAAGTCATTTGCATACAGGTGGTATATTTGACTGCCTGGCTGCATGTACACAAATCCAGCAGACCCAGACCTGCTCTTTGTTTCAAATTTGATTACCATTTGTTTACTTGACGACCATTACACAAAGACTGTTTTGAATGCAATTTGATGCTTTCTATTCTTTATATTATTGTTTTTGTTAGCTTGTTCACAGGCACTTTACAGATCTGCTTTTGTTTGCCACTGTGCCTACTTTTACCCTGATACATCGCATGTGTTGATGCCTGGAGGGCAGCAGTTGTTTGCATTTCCTGACCTTGGCTTTCCTGTACAAGTGTGAGACAGTCAGCCACTATCTCCCTCACCCCATCCGGACATACTTATCAAATAAATGTGCTGGCCATGTGATAGTAGTTGGCTATATGTGTACAATTCAGTCTTTGTTCTAGAGATGAAGGTCTGTACAACTTGTCTTCAACGTACTGCAGTTATTGAAATTCAAGTATAGTTCAACTTTTTCCAGTAAAGTTTTGTATTTAGAGTATTTTTATAGCTTAGTGCCACTCCCTTGTCCACACAGTCACCAACCGCCTTTGAGTCATTTTAATTATCCCCTATGTGCTGAAACTGTTTATCATAATAATACATCCAACCGCTCCTCAGAGACATAATATTTACTGACACAACAAGTGAATGCTTTTCCCCCATGCCACAATTAGGTGTCGCTATTCTCTGTAAGAAGTTCCTGCATGTGGTCTCAAAAAAGGGTGTGCGTGTCTGTGGGACTGACCCAGCCGCAGAATTGTTAGTCTGGGAACAGCCACCAGGAGTGCTCTTGCTCTATTTTTCAGTTTGTAGGGTAAGTGGTATGGGGGAAGGGAGAGAGATGTAGAGCAAGCAGCAGATGCTCTCAGGGGGATTTAAATGTGTGTGTGAAGGAGAGGAGAAAGGCACACAAGCCGGCTCCCCCTCAGAGCCTGCAGCAATGTTTTAAAGCTACAGAAGTTCACCTCAAATCAGCATTACTCAGTGATTTATGATGCTTTATTTAGCTGTTGAAAATGGGTGATTTTTTCTATTGTCTTGTTGTAAACAGCCTATCACGAGAGATCAGAGCCAGCCTTTTTGATAAATGGGATTAATAGGGACTTTTAAATGCTCTTAGCCTAATCCTTTTACACTAATTAATCTGTCTCAATTTATTGGATTCTCCAGCCTAAGCTTTGGGATGTCTTATAGGATGTGTAACTTTGGAAAATCGTTGTCAAATTGTGATGTATTTTTTCCCAGAATAATTTTAATACAAAGAGATCAGAATATCTCTTTTCACTTGCATTAACATTGTCTCTAATAAATCCCAATTTCTCTGTTATTTTTCTTGAACAAAATAATGTGAAAAAAATTTCGGAAGACTAGGGATTTTACAAGCTTATTTAAAAGCTATAAATTATCTAAATTTGCCAACATGTGATCATCTTTTTTTCCGTAATAACAATTTTTTCAAAACAACTAAACCACATCAATTTGTCACAGTAAAGCAATAATACAGTTGCTATTTTAGATTGCTCGATATGTCCTGTAAAGCACAGTGTGGTCATTGTTAGGTCTCTCTATGGCCTCCAGCACTTTCATACAACTAGGTTTCTGTGTCTCTGTGCTAACTCCAGCGGTTTAAGCACAGCATGTGATTAGTTGTTGTGGAATTCTGCCAGATGTGTTTCCCCTGGACTGAAAACATGCCCTACATTATTTTATGCCAACGTGCAGTTCCAGATGTGAACAATGAGAGGCGTATTTGAGCCGTGTAAGATTTGCGAGTGCTCTGTGGAGACTGTGGCGTGAGAGGCGTGACCGCACACCATCTGCCTCATGGCTTAACTTTCAGGATTAAATATATGGTGTGTGTTTGTGTTAGCGAGGAGTATGCTTTTGCCGTAGAGGCTAGTCAGTGACAACATAAACCTTTAACCCCGCCCACTGCCCCCTTCCTCTATCTGTGTTCAGGCTCGCACAGAAATAATGAAAACCATCTGCCCCAGAGCTCAGCCACCACACTCTTCTTACCCCACAAAGCTGCCATGACACCTAAGACTTTCTTCTGTGAAAATCACCCGTGTAGACCAAAACTTCTAAGATTTACTGCTGAACTTCTGAGAGTATTACAACAATGTAAACAGCATGCCTTTATTGAGGCAAAATTGTGTTGAAGAAGCCTAACACGTAAAAATATAGTTTTAATCTTACATAATCTTTATTTTCTGATACATAGTCCCTGTTCACTCTAGACAAAGAAAGTGAACTTAAAAAGTCGGGCTCTTGTTTCTTTTTTTAGATCAATACTGTGGTTTTAGGCATTTTACAATCATTTCGGTTATTTCCATTGGTAATTTCTGTTCAGATAATAACAAGAAAAGTACTTTTACAGAAAAGAAATATACTTTATTTTGTAACAGAGCTCAAAACCAGAGCTCCATTTAACGTTTATTGTGCAATGCCATATTTCAGTTGTTTAATTAGCTACTGAACTGTGTAGCTAAAGTTTATTCTCTACTAAGACGATTTTCTTCAGCATTAAAGAAATCTTTGAGTTTGGTTCCTGTTCTGAGCAAAATAATACCAGAGCAATAGCAAGATATCCACAATCTTCTAAAGAATGGAATGACTGGCTTAACCTCTGCAATATGTCACTTTTTTGTTTATTACATTTCAAACTTCACTAAGACATTATGACAGGGCTGTATTTTTCTTGTATCTAGTTGGCAATTATGGGGCGCCAAAGATCCATTGAGTATTTACATGTGGAGATGCTGAGTGGGCGTGTCCCTCTCAGAGCAAAGTGAATGAGTGCTGCCTCTAAGCGCTGTTGAAATGGGTCACTGCTTATCTAGGTTAATTTAGCTGATTTCACAACATGGCCACGTGGCAAGTAAATAGACTAGAGTCACGTGTGTGGTGTGTTTAAATGAGACATGGACATTTATCATAACTGCTCATTACTTCTGTGGGTCGGAGAAGATTGACATATAAGTAGATGTGATTTGAAAGAATGTCTTTAAATAGCTCTGATGATCGCGCTCTGAGTGCCTGCTCTGGTTTTATTCTGTGTTTGTGATTTATAACATGTGTGCTGTGCTTTCAGAGGGAGATGAGACTGGCATCATGGACGGCCTGTTGGAGGCGCTACAGTCCGGAGCTGCTTTCAGGAGGAAGAGAGGACCCAGACAAGCAGGTAATTACTAATGTTAGCGCCATATCTGAACTAGAACTGCTTGAATATCATGAAAATAAAAATCATTGTTACTTAAATTTAATTGAAACCATGATTATTTAAATGAGTGGTTCCCAACCTGGGGAGCGCCTGAGAATGCAGGTTGTCCCCAGAACTTTGTCTGGCCAGAGGGTCAACTTATAAAAGTAGTTATAAGTGCAATTTCATTAGTAAAAACACAAATCTAAGACTACAAAATAGATTAAGGATAAAAACATCACAATAGCTGTTATATTTGCCTGAAATAAATTATTTTTAAATCTAATTTCGATCATACAATATATTTTTGGAGGTTGCTGTTTTAAAAGGGGAGAGCTTCGGGAAAAAAGGTTGGGAACTACTGATTTAAATCATCAGTTGCTTAGAACAAAGATCATAACTGAATAAATCTCACAGAAATAGACTGTTTTATATGTATTTTACTATTGTAAAGAAACTGCCTGGACCTACTTTACCAACTTCTGGTTGCAGTTAATAATTACGCTTACTCGGTTACACAATTTTTATAATCGATTACAGCTTTAATCATACTTGATATTTTTGAAGATATGTCATGTATATAATTTACAGTTGGGCTGGGTAATATCATAAATTGCACAGCTACTTGACTTTTTTTTCCTGAATTTAATTTTGGGGGGATTGTTAACCTGACACTGGCCAGATGCATATGTGTATGACTCTGAATTGAGTTCTACACATAATCGTTCTGGACGAACTCTCGTCAAAAGCAGTTGTGAAAGGGAGGAACTTCAAGCGAAATACTTCGATCTGATTAGACGAAGCACCCACCCCACCTTAACTGTGTTTTAGCTAATCACAGTACATAATCATAAAGAAGGCTCTCGCTGAATCCAGTTGAGAGAAATGCACAAATATCTTTCCCATTCACAAATGCACAAAGCGCAGCATTTTTTTTCTTTTTAATTTCTGTTTCTGATTCAATAGCCTTAGCTACAGTACCTGCGTCTGCCCGTGTCGACATATTTCTTGTCTTGCGATGAGCACACCTTACACTCACTGCACTTCTGTCACATCTGTAAATCCCGCCTCCCCCTTGTAGATCATTCGATACTCTGTTGAACCATTGGGCAGGAGCCCTTCAACCTTGCTTCACAAGGTTAACACAATTTGGTGTCGCATAGAGATCTGTTTAATGATGATAAAGTAAGTACTGCTGTATTAGATTTTTGTAGAAAAACAAAAAGTTTAACGTACATTGCTCTACAATTTAGCATCCCAGAACTAAACCGAACTTCTAATGTATTGTGCTGGATTTAATCAGTGGGAGGTCCTGATCTGGCCCCTGGGCCTTATGTTGAATAAGTTGACAGTTAAAATATTGTGACATTTTGCATACACATTGCACACATTGTTTTCTCTCAGTTGTGAGACAGAGATTTTGTCAAATTCCTACTATTTCTGTCTGGCAGATGCGGAAACCTTAATAATGAACACTAATATGTGACTTGGAATTTAAACTGAATATACAGCTTTAACTTGTGTAGAACAATCATCATATTAAATATTAAAATAATATAATATTACTAGCAGCATCATACATTTTGATTTAAGGACAAAGACAATATTTCATATTTTTTAGCATATTTGTCTGTCTGATAAATAGATTTTCATTAATACTTTAAAAACATTTTTTAGCTAATTTCTTGATCTGATTACTGTCAGCATCTTCCAACACATATACCCATTTTAACCTTGAATCCAGCCCCTTAATAACCTAATTTACAATTAATAAGTCATTAAACATTAAAAAAGTGTAAACAGATACTCCATTTCCTCTTTGGTTGCGGTGTTTTTATCCAAACACCAGATTTGTTTGAGCTGATCTCATCTTTGATCCATCTGTTGCCTGGCTCAGAGGCTGTGGGTTGCCAACACTTAGTCATAGCTGTCAGTGGGAGGGGGCAGTGTACGATAAAGACAGGAAAGTATGGCTCAGGGGAACTAAAACCACAAAAGTTCCAAATATATCTCATTAAACAAGCCACAACTTCAACATGCAACAGTTTTGTTTTGTTTTCGTTGTGCTTTTTGTCAGTAAAGCAAATCAAATTTATGACTCTTATTTGTGCATATTGTTGTAGATAAATGGCGCCATGTTTAGGTATTTACATCAATGAATGCTAGATCTTGTTAGCATATCTTTCCCAAAGCTATGATCTGTACTAAAATACTTGCTCCTAAATCTAATCCTAGCCCGAACCCTTACCCAGAAAGTTTGAGTAATCTATATCTGACTGAAATTGGCATGAAAATTCATATTTTGACACATTTTTTAGACTGAAAGTGTTAATAAATTAGGCTTTGGAATTCGATATAACTATTTATACAATAACTTTTAAAATATTTTTCAGCCCGAGATTGTAAAGTTTGGAGTGTGTAGGGTGTTTTGATGACTTGTGAATAAAAAGCATTTGAGAAAACTGCTTTAGAAGTTAAATGTTCCAAAACATGAAAACTTATACTGTATACTGAAAATGCAAACTGACCAAAGAACAGAAAATGGAAAAAATTTAGACAATTGAGACAAGTAGAAAATTAGGCAAATTTTGACCTAATTTTAACCTTGTTTTCTAGTTTGATTTCAGCACTGTATGTGACCTGGTACGGTCTTGTGTTACCTTTGTGGGTTTATTTACAGTTTATGGTCGTTTTAAGTCAGTAAAGATTAAATTAGGTATGAAAGGTTGTTCGCTCTGTAGACTTGTAAGTCATTTTGGTCTTTTAAATCAGTGGCCTGTAAAACTTGACATACAAGAATGTGTCCGAGTGGTGATAGTAGCTTTGTAACATGATACTCTTTAACAACTGGTATGTGGCCTGGCCTTGTGAGCGGGAAAGTGTGCCGTGCCCATTACCAAGAGAGGGAGGGCTAAAAGTGTGTATGTGAGAGCTTTGTGTGGGTTCAGCATTCACACATAACAGGGCAGTGGTGCAACCCAATCCCTCTCAATAGAAGCCAGATGTGTAGCAGGGCTCGCAGTGTAAGGACTATGACCAGAGGGTAGCCTTTCTTTTGTTCTGGGATTCATTTGTAGAAAAGCTAAATCTCTGTCCTCCATTTTGTACATTTTAAAGAGGACAGGTGAGGCTTTTCTCAGATACAATGACAGTGCTACTCATCCAGTGTTTTTATGGAAGAGAAATGCGTGTTAAGAAAAAAGTCTCACTCGCCTCACACTTCACAGGAAATACCAAACTATGTGTTCATGAGAATGTGTTCAAATGAAAAGATTTGTTCTGGAGCTTGCGTTTGGTAAAAAGGGAAAATAATGCCTACAGCAGCTTTACTCAGCCTTTCCACTCTGTCCTTTCACTGCCCTCGTTGTCTTTTTTTTTTTAGGATTTCCTGTTTGTGTGGAGAACTGTGACTTGTTTGAACTCCTCACTGCTTCTTTTGAATATTTAAATGTCGTATAGCAGTCATATGAAATGTTACTCACACTGTAACTACAAGAGCGCCGTTCAAACTCCCCATAGATGCCAGCCACGCAGTGTTAGTCTTTTGTGTGGGTTGTTTGGTAGTTTAATCAGAGCTCTGCAGAGTTGGCAGAGTTTGTGCTGACTGGCTTCTGTTTCTGGGTGTTTTCAGGCCCCTCTGAGGCCACAAATGCCCCTGCCTTATCACCATAACAGTTTGAAGCAATTTGGGACACGGAAAGCTGCCTCCACTCAACACCCTCTTTCATACTGGGCATGTTTTACAAAATAATGTTGTCATTCTCCTTTCCATAAAATAAGACAAACCAAAACGGCTTTGTATTGGACAGAAATACTATTACTAGATTTTGTTTGCAATAAAAAAGAGAGATTCTGTGTATGCCATACTACCAGTAAACACGTTTATAATTTATACTGCAAGAGGGAGCCATTTTTTTTAGGTTGGCTAATGTTTTACTACTACATACACAGCTCTGGAATGTGGCTGAATATTTTACCACCACAAGAAAAAATTTATCACATGAAACACATGAAATAAGGTGGACATCTGTTCAACAACATGAACCACATGTAACACCACTTCTCTACTACAGCTACAGCTTTAAAACGTATTACACTGAGCAAGCTGAACAGCCCACCTTGAATAGTTTAGTCTAATAACGGTACAAAAGTTCTCATATATATGTTATAACTTGACAGAACCACATTCATTATATCCAGAATGGTCTCTCTGTGCACAGCTGTGGAGACTGAAACGTCACAAACACGGTGTTAAAAGACTATTGCTGTCGTGTTGAGAGTATTGTCATGCTCTTTGTGCCAAAGCAACAGGGCTGAATGCAGAGCCACGAGGCTGTGTGCCTACACCCCCTGACCTTTGACCTTCCCCAGTCTGAGTGAAATGAGCAGGCTGCATTTAGATGCCCAAAGCGGTGATCAGACAAAACACACTGACCAGATGCTTGCATTTCATTACTCAGTCAAATGAGCCCTGCATTCCCATACAGAGTTATGCAGCTCGATTAATTGCTGTTCAGTGGCATGCACTTCCCTAACACCCTGCTGTTTTAAATCTGATTTCACTCTCTGCCACTGTGTTCTATTAAAACCCTTTAATGGTTTTGATCAATTAGCCCGATTGGGCACAATGCTGTCTTTGAAGCAACATGTGTCTGTGTGGAGGCATGACGAGCCCAAACACTGGCAATAGACCCATCTGCTGGGTCATGACCCCCCACTAAAACCACCAATCACAGTAGCAACAGGTGGACAAAGCTCCAATCACAACAAGGCTCTGAAGTAAAAGAGAGCACAACAAAAGAGGCACACGCTGCCCTGCTGACCGTCTGCTCTGGAGGAGTCTGAAACAAGGAAGTGATGTGACGGACCACATCAATCACACTTCTTCAGCTCCATACATTATTTATGTAGTGAAGATAATAAAGACCAGAGCACAGACTTACATCAGTGGAGTTTCAGATGCCTCCACAGAGCCAATAGAAACGTCTAGGCTGACGTCAGACTTTCCCACAGTGCTCTGGCGCACAGCTGCAGTTTCACAGTGCGGCCTGAGGATGGCGTTACTTGTCTCTGCTAAACTGAGCACACTTTCAGCGTCAGACCCACCATTATGTCCTACCTGTTCTTATACAGTCACTGCTTATACACTAACAAACATGGCTGCCTCCCTGCTCAGCCTTAGCAGCAGCAGTAAGTGTAATGCATAGACTCTGATGCTCTGATTGTCATGCTCAAACCAGATTCCTTCTAAAAATTGTTAGTGTCCTCTAAAATGTCATTTTGGTCTAAATTTTTCTTAAATGAGGACTTGTCATAATGTTTTATGAAAATGCAAGCCTACCAAGATTCTTGTAGTTAAAGTTTGTGTCAATATGTCAAAGAAGTAAGCTTTGCAAATCATGTTACACTTCAGATCATAATGTTTATATATCTTCTCAGACATACTAAATATGAAAGATATCTGCATTATTAATTCTTCTTTGAATGTTCATAATAAATATGGATCTGAATTGCTTTTATTCATGCCTGGTCAATGTGTATGTACTTTAAACGTTTTTTTCTCACCATTGTGCTATAAATCAGCTGATCGTGTTCTTTTGTGAATTGTTTTTAGGTCAGGCACTGAACTATAAATACTTTCAGGTCATTGCATAACTTCTAATTAGTTTATGTCTAAAGATGGACTGAAAATGAAGAGACATGTTGAACAGAGTAAGTGCTGAAAAGTCTGAGGTGATAATGTGTCACTTGTGCTGAGATCCTCTTATATGAACACCTGTTAAACTGTGAACTTCACTCTTAATGTCCCTCTCCCCTCTCTCTCCTCTCTCTCTCTTTCCCAGACTCTATTGTCTCTCTGTCACAGCTCATTCTGGAGACCTGATCGGTAACTTTGTTTACATCCACACCAGTTTGTTTTCATTCTCAGAATATCTATAATAAGTATAGATAATGAGTATAGACTATGGTATGATATGTGTTTCTTGGGTGCTCAAGTTTCCAAAATGAAAACCATTCAGTTTAACTTCTTGTGCGTCCTCACAATTTAAATATTGTTTGCTTTTTATTTTTGCTGACCTCTATGAGCATTTTTTTCCCAACATAAATACATTTCAGTATTAAAAAATAAAAACAAGTTCCCAAGGACACAGTATTTTTCATAGTAAAAAATGTCCTTTTCCATGGCCTGTGCTTTATTATAATACACATTCAGTACTGGTAAACAACACTGAATACTGAATAACAGTCTGTTATTACTGGTTTGCATTTAAAATGAAAACATGCAGGTGTGGATTCATGCGAATGTTATGAGTGGTTTGATTGTGTCGTTGTGGATATTTTGCATGTGTTATTTACTGGTTTGCACTGTGATAACACAGAATGCATTTATGTCACCACTCACACATTTTTCAATGTGTAATTATAATTGAATATGCATTATGTGTGCTTTATATTAATGATTTATTCATGTCACAGCTGCAAGTCTCAAGAGTTCTTAACCTCCAGCAGGATAAGAGCCAACACACAAATACAATCTCCCACTGACCTATATAATTCAAAATGGCGGCTGCGGCACAGCTGTCCTTGTACACCGCAAAATGAAACTCACTAAAAGAGTGAGGGAGGGAGGTAGATGTGGCGTAGGAGGCGAGTGAGCATCACTGAAAGGAGACAGAAACATATTAGGACGACAGCATCCTGAGGGAACACTTTCTGTTTTCCAAATCCCTTTTTGCTGTATCTCTTTCTCTCTCTCTCTTCATACATGTCAACCTCTTTTCTGCTTCTGAATCTGCTTACCTAATCCTCCCACAGCATGATTCATAACATCTCTGATCCTACATACTTTCCCCTTCACTTTAGCCATCCTCTTATTTCTCCATTTGATCTACTAAACTTAATGCCACACCCTTCTTTCTTCGTTCCATCTTCCCTTTTGGTCCTTCTGTCGAGAGCAGGTCAGAGCAGGTCTAATCTGACACGAGTAGTGGCTTTGCTCCACATTTCACATTAATCCACAAATACACTACTATGAAGTCATTTGGATGTAAAGGCTCTGTACCTGTTATTTTACAGTCTTAAAAAAACTGTTGACACATTCCGGTTACTTACTGAATGCTTTCTGAGCATCCAATAACCACTGCTATGAGTTTATATGCAGAGGTGGGTAATGTTGACTTACTGTTTGAGTGACCCTAAGAGAAGTTTCCAGAGTACTCTTGTGGCATCTTTCCTTTTACTTTCTACTTGGGCAACATTTTTTATGAAGTAACATTGCTTATGCTTTTACTTACCTTTTTTATTTCCTGTTAGTTACTGTTGAAGTTATTCTTACCTGAATAGATTCTTTAATCATTTCTCTATGCTTTAACTTGATGAATTTAATTAAAAGCTGACTTTCCATTTGAGTGCAACTTTGGTTACTGTACCCACCTCTGTTTATAAGCGATTTTAGAACTTTCAGAAGCTCTTCACAAAATGCTAAGAATATAGCCTTGCAAAAAAACTAGGAACAAAACTTACTATTTGGGACAGATGAAACACAACAAACACATTTTGATTTGATTTGAACATGCTTTGCCGTATTGGTGCAAAGCAAATGTTCAAGGTATTTCAGAAATAGAATAAAATAATCAGGTACAGAACCTTAAAATGCATGGAGTATGTTGAAGCCCTAATGACTTAATGTCCATCCATTGTGTAAGTCGATGCTGGATAATCAACTGACGTGGTTCTTTTTGCATGGGAATGAAATGCCAATATGTTGTCTCTTCAAGATAAGGTGACATATTGACTTGAATGCTTGTTTTTTATCCCCTTGCAATAATTTGTTGTGGTGTTTTGTCAGCCAACCACAGAAGAGCCGGCCACGCTGTGACTAACATCCTGGCCAAGGAGCTGATGCAGGAGGATACACCCACGCCGAGCAAATTCCCAGCGAAAAAGAAACGGCTAGACGACACGGAGGAGTCAAACGTCGAATCGTCCGAATCTTTGGAGGATCTTCTGGAGTCTGTCCCTTCTCGGTCCAATTAAATACATCCATACTTGGACAGTTGTTTTCATATTTAGCTATTACAAGGGCCAATACCAATTTGTGGTGAGCAGAGAACGGTTTTGAGTCAGAAAAGTAAAAAGGAAAAAACTCACTGGTCACTTTATTAGTTACACCTGTTATGTTGATTTAAGGCTGCATAACAAGTCATTTCAAATGTATTAGGATGTTTTTCTGAGCTTCTTTATCATTTCTGTCCACTTGTTTTACTATTTTTCTTAACTTTTGACTTTGACTATTCATATTTTCACCGCAAAACCCTGTACCTCTGTGGATTCTGAAATGTGTCAAAATATAAATGAGAAACAATGTAATGGATGATATACGCAAGGCATTGTACCAGTGGATTTTGTAATATTTGTAACTAATTTGTATTTAGATTTCCGTTGTATGTTTGCAGAATTTATTTTGATTTTTTTACTTTGTTTTAGCATCCACAATTTGTGCCTTCTTCACAACTAAGACAAACAAAGTGAACAGGCAATTGTTGCTCAATATTCCAAAATCCACATGTAAATCTCTATATGTCACCAACAATACAATATTGCTCAACTTAATCGTTATTCGTTATTTTAGGACTGTAATTGTAACTCTTTGTGCCAGAGTCAATGAGAGGGCCAAAAACTGTCGTATGCTGAAGAGATATAACTTGTATCTGGGACTTTTTAAAGATAAGATTCACAAAGTAGTTATCTGGACAAGATTTTTCAGAACAAAAAAAGTAGATAGATAAATAAAATGCCTTGTCCAGATGACGATCTGGACAAGGCAGGACAAATGAGGGATTACACCCTCTCATTGACCGGTGAACTATTTCAGTTTTGTGTCGTCGTGTGTTTATTACCGTGCAGTGTCTTTCATTCTCAACTAAATCTAACATATTTATTCATTTGACAAGTTTGACTAATATTGTGACCAGAAAGAGTTTGGCAATTTCATTCTTTCATTTCTGTTTCTTATTCTACATGTCTATGGTCTTTTGATTGTTCTATTCTAACTTTATAAGGGTGTTTTGGACACATCCTAAGACCCCGGTTTGACATTTCATGTTCTGTATTTTGGCCAAGAGCTATGATTCGGTCCATTCTAGTCTCTTCTTCAAACTTTGGACCAAAAGTGTTCATATGTATGTGTAAAACGGTTTATTTTTCTTTATCATGGTGCCAACCGAGAAAATGTTAATAGTTTCACTTTGGTGTTTAAGAAGTGCTTTTGTTTCACTAGTGTGCATAGTTTATTTTTACAGACAAATAAACACAGAAGTTGATCATGACCACTTTTACGCACTGACAAGGCGTTATACCCGATTCTTAATATTGTAAGCAAGCAAAACTATTTAAAGGAGACCTCTTGTCTAAAATCTGTTTTTCAAAATTTTTAGCCTTATAACTGCCTCCTCTCATCCCTGTCAAGCCCTGTCCCACCTATCCCCTGTTGTCTATATATTATTTGTGATTTTTTAATACTGATTCTGAGTCACAAAACCACTTTATACCAATAAAAAATAAAACAAATTAATTTTCTGCTTGTTCAATTTAAAACCTACAATCAAGAGGCAGAGCTTATCAGTTCACATAAATATTCCTCTTTCTAATTCTAAGCTGTTTTACATCAATTTTGTGTTTTACATAAAAACAAAACAAAATGTAAATTTCTGATCATATATTATAGTTCATTCTTAAGTAGACACAAAAAAAAACCTTCCATTATCGCTAGTAAAGCTTGTTTAATAAATGCTAACAAAATAAACAAAGCACTTCCTGGAATTAAAAAAAATATATAATTAGATGTAGATTGGACACTGCAAAGTATTTTACTAGTTTAGCTATTTTGGTAATTATTTTAAGTTATTAAAATAGATCGGGTATTGTGCCTTTAAGTCATTTGGAAATACAAACTTACAAAGGGACGTACAGTTGAATGGAAAAGGGAAAGTTTACCAAATAGCATTTAAAAGGGCGTTTATATTGCATTCCTGCATTCCAGTGTCTGTGTCTAGAGAGTCTGTAAAATAAGCCACTAAAATTACTCGTGTGCACATAACGTTTGTCTATGTCAGCTCTAATTACTGTACGGAGCTATGGAAGCTGTCATAAACGTTAGGTTTCTCAAGAAGCTCTGTGGTCATGTTGCATACTTGAAACTAGCCCCAAAAACTGCTGAGACAAGTCTATTTTGTATGTCTAAATGTCTGTGTTTTGTGCGGCCAAAACATGATCCTACAAATGCTGTGCTGCCTGGACACTGAAGTCTAGTTATCATTTTAAATCTCTACTTAATTGTCATGTTTGCTGCTTACTCAAATGCAAAAATGAATGTTTAACCTAGACACACTTAGGATGTATAAATGGCACTGGGTGGACTGTTGTGTCTTTGTCTAGCTGCTGATTTGAAAACATTACAAATTTGAATATCTGTCAACAACACAATTGTTTCTCGCACTTCGACGCAACATTCTCGCTGGCTTTATGTTCAGAAAAGAGAAATCGCTGCACTCAACAAAACCATAATCATCCATTTACTGTTGTACATGCTGGAGCTGGTAAGCACACTTTACTGTATGTGCTGTTCTGGGCACGCTTTGTCTCACTGTAATTGTCTAAATAATAAGAATTGACTTCACTGGAAACAACTTGGACATTCCTATTGTTAATTTTTTACGAGATGTTTTCTATGTGAATTTTTACAGTTGATTATTTTATTGTATTTTGAATAGATCTTTTTTGAAAATTGTAATAATGCACATGCTGTTTGCTACACAGAGCTATTAAAAGTCTTAAGTAATTTAATAATGTCATTGGGTTGTTTTTGGTGCCTATAAACTGCACTGATGTCTTCTTTGTTTATTTAGTAAAACACGTGCCAAGGACATTCCTTTAAGTGTGTGTATTTTCTATGTCTGGTGTAAACAAGCTCTTTGCTGTGAAACCCCAAAGTCTGTTTTCTGGATAAAAATAGTTTCAGCCAAAGGGTTCATGTTTGAGTAAACAGTCAAATTCCTGAATTTTCCAGCACTGATTATGGTTGAAGCCCATATGACAGATTATTGTATTTTTCTAATAGTTTGGTGTTATAGTCCTCGTAGTAAATTTTTTTTTTTTTTCAGTTTTACAGTAATATAGTTGCAATTGATGAAGAGATTGTCCAATAAGTTGAAAATTCCAAACAAGTAATTTGAGTTAAAAAACAGAATCTTTCCCAAAAGTGCAAATTTATACACAACTGGGAGTTGAAATCATCATTTAAAGTGTTACAAAGTATTATCATTTTTCTTAATGTCGTAATGTCTTATGTAGGTTTGGCCCTTGTTTACAATAAGGTTGCTTGGTAACAGTTATGGATTTATTGTTATACGTATACTATATCATTTGCTGGACAAAACACAATAAACCTCATCAATATCGCCGAATGAAAACTAGCAAAAATGTTTTGTGAAATCTTAACTTCAATATACTCTAACCTGTATGCCCACTATATTACAGTTCTATGTTATGTAAGAAAATTTGATCTTTCCATTTCAGGTTTTGATTTGCAGGCCTCTGGTGTTTCCTTCTAGTGTTTATTGTATTAAGTGCTTTTCATCTTGAGACGTGCGGTTCCTCGGTCAATATGTGAGTATCTGGAAAACACATTCAGTCTCGTAGACGTTTCTTTCCACCTTTAAATCATTTCAGAGAAACTTCAATCTGTCTGCAGACAAAGCACACACAGACTTTCCATCTGTTCTTTATTCAAATCGGAAGGTGACCATCCGTCATACACTTAATATTCAATATTTCCATAGCTAGCATTGTAGATTTAAGTGTTTATTTTTGTCAAAAAAATACTGACGATGGTATAATTAATCACCTGAGGACCCACAGATCAAGGTGACCATTAACAAAAAATAATTTAAAATATCACTTTCCAGATTTTACTTGCCTTTACGTATTTTCATAGCATGATTGTACTAGTTCTGGAGTATCACAAACTGTTCAAATAGATTAAGAACACACAAATATTCAATATGTTTTAATTTAAAGATTGTTGCAACATCCATAATAATTTGTGAATTTGTAAATAAACTTAGAAAGAATGGAGTAACTGTTGACTTGTTTTAGCGTTCATAAGTCCTGTTTAGGCTGCTCTTTGGTTTGTTGAGAACATTTGCATTTGCTGGGTGTGCTCACAATGATCCTGTGTTGACTCTGTGGTACATGAGTGTAAATGTGCACATCCTGGTCCCGTGTCGCCTCTGGACTAGTTTAAGGGCAAATGCAACCACTATTTGTTTTTCTTTGAAGTGTGTTTTAACATAAACGAAGTGCTTGTGAAGTGTCCACGTGTGACTTTGGTAGAAGACAAGATGACTCTATCAGTAAACGTGTTTTCATCCACTACATGTTTTCTGATTTTGAATGATTTTAACATCCAAGTAGAAAAATGTAGAAGGTAGCTCATTAGATCAGTGTTTTCCAAGCTTGTCCGTCTTGAGTTCCCTATGTATATACTGAGGTACTATACTTTAAAAAATACTTTACTTGTATATTTTCACATATAATCATAACATTTGCTTGTGAAAATAAGCTCAAGAAAACATGTAACAAAGATAAATATGCTTCAGAGATAATATATGCATTCAAATTCGTAATTCCATAAATCTATTTATTTAAAGCTGGGTTACCTGATATTTTTGTTGCTAGTTAGTATCCTTTATCTTTTCCGCCACAAAGTATATTGTAAATGCACAGTTTGTAACAAAATAGGAGTGCTTTGTAATGTCTGAATAAAAAAAAAGGTTGTTTTTTTTCTCATAGACAAACAAGCTATCTGATTGGCTGAGCTTGGGTGGTCTACTCCACTTTCAAGGACAAGACAATAACAATTAATACATGTTGATAACGACAATGTACTAAAGTTTTTGTAACACCTAGATAGTAGAAAATACTTTATGAAATAACTAGGCTAAATGTGCCCTCTGTGAGTGGTAAATAAGAATGACCTGTTGAATGTTGTGATGTCACATGAACGCAGCCAACTCTTTTTTAAGACATTATACAATATAACAAAACAAAACAGATACAAGTTAGTATTTGCAGAACAGGTTATTTCGTCTAAGCAGAGGTTAAAACATTAAGAGTTTCAGGGCATTTAACAAGTAAATTAAAGTCTTATTAGAATGGCCGAACGCACCGTTGAGTCATGAGGTCTGGACCTCAGTAGTTTTTGTAGATTAACCTCTGCTTAAAAGACTGCAACATTATCTTATAATGTTACAATTATAAAATATGACAGAAATGAGATATTAAGAACAACAATATCAAAGTTTGGATGTTAATTAAGAGCCTGTGTTAGGAATATTGTCTATGTCTTTATATTCTTGCAATTTATAGAGCTGGTAAAAACTAATCTTGTTAATCTAATAAAAATTACCTCAGATTATGTGAAATTACATGATTTTCTTTCAAAATTTTAGGTGATGGCCTTCCTGGATTAAGTCAAGTGAGTTTCTTGACACAACAGACAGCACAATAATCAATTGATCGGTAATGGAAACAGTGTTCATGTCATTTCTATGCTTTCTATACTAGTCAAATAAAATTGGATCTCAGTATTTTCAAAATCCTGCCTACGGTCCTGCTTAATAGATACATTTATAAGATCTATTAAGATGCCAGCTAAGGATATTTCCAGCTGATACAAGATGATATTTTTTGACAAGAGCAAAGATACACATTATTAGCATTATTATTGATGTATCATTCACTTGTCATAGAAATTGTATATATTGTGTCAGGTCATTTGGCAAAAGTTTACTTCACATAAGTCAACAGCAAAACTTAATACATTAGAAGAAGTGATGTGTTGACCAAGATGGCTAAGCTCAGTGGCTAATAGCTGTTGTGTAAATAAACTGTGATGATGTAACAGATGACTCATAAACACATGACTTCTCGGCTGCAAAACAACACTCCATGTGAGTATAATGTGTGAAAGCTACATTTAGCCTTGAGTGGGGGGTCTCCATGTCTTCTGATCACAAAGAGCTTCAGTCCTCCTCCTTTCCCAGACTCCTTTGGCCCGTGGTTGACACATTGGGGCTGGATTTGTATGCACGTCTGTGTGTGTGTCTGCCCTTATGAGCGTGAAGGGGTCCGCGGCAGCCAGAATAAAGAGAGATCTTAACAAAGAAAGGGGAGGGGGCTGTATAATTGGCTTCAGCATTGCCAGACGACCTGATGACACGCTATTGATGGTGGAATGAGTTCCTGGAAGCCACCGGCCAATCAGGAAGCGGTAGACTGTGTTCCGGGGCGTCTGATTGGCCGAGGGAGAGGTTGTCGGTCTCCAGGTAGCAGAGAGAACCAAGGGGAGGATTGAGGAAGACTATGACCTTAAATGCACATCAACAAAACAGTATATTCTTCACTGCCCTTTCTGCATTAAGTTTCCCCCTGACACTGTCCTCAATGTGTCTCTACGTGTGTGTCTCTGGCTCCTGGCTCAGCTCACATTGCCCCGGACACTCACAAAAAATGTTTAATTTGTCCTAAACTTGGCTGTTCCTCTCTCCTTTCACTCACTTTCTTAGAGCTAACTCTCAGCCCATTTATTTAAGTGAGGACATTTAAGGCATTCCCCACTGCTTTTGGAATGAAACAAATGAGATTAGTAGTCAAGATGGGTTTGCAAGTTAAAGGGACAGTGTCGTCTATAGAAATGTGTATTATTTTTATTTGTTATAGATTAAGAAATGTTTGAGAAACATGTTCCAGAAACAAATGTGGATCTGTTTGTAATTGGTTGTTAAAAATGTGTGTATTTTTATTGGAATTATTAGGAATGAATGAAAATAGATAAGGACTTAACACTTCAGACAGATGAATGTTCAGAAAAAAAAAAAAAAAGATTTGTATTGTTAAAAGCATACATGTATGCACAAACATGTATGTCACAACCAGGGACCACATGGGTTTGATGAGGATGAAGTTTTAGGCACCAACAATTACCTCGTGGCAGCAAACAAAATGTCATTGTTCAAAAAAATGACAAATTGACCAGTAACTGGCCATTTTAAGTAATTTGAAATTCCCCAGATCCCAAAGCATAAATATCCATAGGAACTGTTTAAGATTTTTTTTTTTACACCCCTCTGCATTCTTAGTTTTGACCGTGGACATAGACTTTAATAAAGGTGCGGGAATGTTGGAGCTTTAGAATCTTAAAAGCTACAATATGTTTGGTGACACTTAATAATAACTACATCTATTCATGTCTTAGTAAAGCAGATGAAGAAATCGCCAGGCGTTGTAACAACTAAGTTAAAAGCACTGTACATGTTTTAAATCAAATAAAAGTATTTGTTTGTTTTTGAGATGCCCCCCGGCCCCCCTCACATTGTAGTAGTGGTTTTCAACCTTTTTTGTCTTGAGTACCCCTACTCATGATCTCAAACACATACTGTATACTCATATTTTCAATTATAACCATTGCTTTTTAGCTTAACATAAAATGATCACTATTAGCAATATTCCAAAGCATGGTTTTGACTTTATATTTCTAAGTAGATGACCTTTCACCTTGAAAAGTGACACAAAGCATCTTTCAAATATCAATTTGACTGAAAAATAGTTCTTAGTGTAACATTTGCATTCAAATGTTTTTTCCCTAAAATCCAGGAAGTATGCTAATTAATGCTGATAAGATTTGATTAGATGTGTTTGTTTCACAAGCGGGAATTTCCAGAAGATAGTGTGAAGCTATCTTCTGGAAATTCCCACTTCTGAATTTTGCTCGCTTCTAATGTCTTTTTATGCTTTATTAGGGAAAATTATGGTGTAGTTATAAAATGTAACTTTTTTTACTTAATTGTTGCTTGCTACTTCAGCATTAGTAATCGTGTCTATAATAATACTTGCAGAACAAAACTTTCTAAAGCAGCAGTGGCAGTTTTCCCTGCTGGTTCCTGTTGTGTTTGCTGGTGTTGACACAGTGATGAGTTATGACCTGTTTCCATTTGCCTACGTTTGAATATGCTACAGTGAGCTCACAGTGTCCATCTATTTTAATGTGACTTCATTTGGGCCTGCTCTCATCTCTTAATCATATCTACTTGATTGAATTACATCGCTGCTTGTACAACACACTGCATGTGACACACAATTAGCACACGATTATCCGAGGCCAGGAAGTGTCAACCGATTGGCCGTGGTGTTTCTATGGTTTTATTCAGTGACATCTTCATCCATGTCCCGGAGACGCTTGCCTCCACGTGTGTCGCCGCTGTGTCTACACACTACAGGACAGACTTTAGTCAGCCCTGTTGTTTTACATCTTTTTTACATACTTACGTGTCTTTTCTGGGTCGGTTTGCTTGTCAGGGTGAGGTAACATGCTGGTATTACTGAAACTTTTGTGATGATGAAAAGATACAGACTGAGAGATAAGAGATGGATGTTTGCATAGGTGTTGTATTTGTTCCTCTTTTAACAGGGTTTATGAAAGTGTCAACATAGAGAGGACTGTGAATGTACAAACGCTCACCAACAAAGTATTATAGTATTTTAGTGGCCTCTCGATATGTTCAAATGTGAACTGTTCAAGTTTTGACTCATAAAGCCTCAAAAGGACTATACTCGATTTTTGTACAATAAAATAATTTAAAAACAATTTCCCCCTAGCACTGTTAACGTGTTAATGTATCTATTCAAATAGAAACTAGTCCGCAATATCCTGTCTATGTCTAATAATGTCCTATTGTCCACCAACTTTGTCTGTTGTTGTTTTTAGCATTGTGGCTAACTGTTGTTAGCATAATGACTCACCTCGCCATGAACAGTTGTAAAAAAAACATTAAAACACATCATGATAAACAATTCTGAGCCTCAGAGTGCATCAGCCAAGTGACCAAATCATGTAGACTGAAGTAAGATGCTTAAAATGTATTATTTACTGTTTACATTTGTTGTTTACATTTTTAAGGATGCAAAAATCAGGTATAGTCCCTTTAAATGTTTAGTAGTGTTTTATATGTGTTCCTTTTGTTGATTTCATTAAGTTTTTGAATTAACTGGTTGTAAACTTTCTTAGTTGAACACTTGAACACTGTTGGTTGTAGTACTGATAGTACGCAGAATTTGAAAAGGGAAATAAGGCGGGTAGGCTATTTAAACCTTTTGGATCGACTTTTAAAAAATAGAACCTTTAAGGCACAATGCCATACTATAAATAAATAAAATAAATAATATTTTTTTCTCTTGCAAGAAATTAAAATCTTTTATTTTTTTCCAGAACAGATTTCTTGTGAAAGTATCTATTCTGGTGAAAACTAATCCGCATTGTCTTGTGTCTGTGCAATGATGTTTCATTTGTTCACTAAAAAACACAGTTTATCTGTTTTTGTTGTTGTTGTAGTTGGCATCGTTGTCGTTGTGGCTGACTGGCCTTGGCATACTGACAGGCTTCACTGTTAAAATCTGTGTAAAGCACATAAAGCATATTGTGTTGAATAATTCGGAGGCTCAAAATGCATTGTAAGTGAGCAAAACATGTGGAATGATGTCAAAAATTAATTTAATTAAATATTTAGGGAAACAAAAATTGTGTATAGCACCTTTAAAGGTTGTATGGAGGATTTTTCAAATCCAACAACTGCTTGCTGTTTTTCAAACGATGCACATGTGTTTCTCCTCCCAGGGCCACGCCCTTCACTGCAACTGGGCCAATAAGTTACTTAGGAACACTGAGGGTTTGCTTGACAGGTTCACAAACCAATAGATAACGAGGTACCTCGTTATCTATTGGTCAACGTTTTACTGGCCTCCTCATGTCCACAGTTTAGATATTTTTATAATTCTTTTTTTGTTTAGCATAGGTACAAGGCTGTTACAAATCTATGCAACTGTTTTTGACCAAGACTGACAACAAACAATTTTTGAAAATCCTCCATACAACCTTTAATGCATAAACAAAGACTGCATTGTGAATCTAGCTTTACTTTAGAATCAGTAGGACCAACATTTTTCTTCGCCTTTGTTCATTGCATAGAAATTTTGGTGAAAATCTGTAAGGTTAAATGTTTTCCTCTGGTAGTAGTTGCTTGTAAAGTTTAAGAAACACAATTTAACAATCCCAGTCTTTGGAGTTAGATTAGAACATGTTGGAACCACACATCGTTTTCATCCAAATACTTTCATCTGTGACTTTGATAAGTGTGTGCACAACATGTGGACAGCCACAGATGGAGCTTTAGGAAGAGAAACTACTTTGATTAGAGTTAGTGATAATTGATCACATAACAATGTTTTCTAGTAGCCTATAGATAATATCTTAAGTAATTGCCAGGTAGTAAAAATAGCGTACATTCAATAAACTGTTCTCTTGTGCATCACTTAAAGATTTTCCTCAAAGTGAGTGAGTCTGGGAGAGAGGAGGGTCTGTGTCTTTGCTCTGAGGCCTGATGCTAACAGAATTTTAACAAGGCCATGGTCAATCACACAAACGTAGCCTCAGTGCTCCAGTGGCTGTGAAAAAGCACTGTGTCTGGGGACCTCACAGCGAGAGAAATCAACATTTTACTCATCTACATCACAGTTCACCTTTTATGCAAGTCAATACAACAATTTTCTTGTGAAATTATTTTTCTCACTTTGTTTATGTAGTGCATAGTAAAAAAGTGGTTAGAAGAACGCTAGTTGTTGTGGGTTAGATTTCAGAGTTGAACCAAATCACATCTCATGATTTGTCTGGGTGAAGTTTGCTTGTTCTGCCTGTGTTACCTTGGGTTTTCTCATGAACTCTGGCGTCCTCCCAACAACAAAAACATGCATGTTTAGGTACATTTGCAACACAATAATTCCCTTAGGAATGAGAGTGATGAGTTGTCCACTGTCCAAGGTGTTCCCCCGCCAAGGCCCAAAGTTACTGGGATAGATAGGCTCTAGCTCCAATCGCGAAAGGGCAGCTGTGTCATAGTAGTGAATTAGATCAAATTTTAAAACCCATTAGATCAGGAGTGTCAAACTCAAATGGAGCTGAAGCCAAATCGATCAGAGTCAGTAGGCTGCATTTTAAAATATAGGTCCATCTATGTCATATTCAAATTGGACTATAAAGCTTTATATACCACACAATTGCTGTATGTCCAGATGTATATTGTATTACATTACAACACATTACACAACATTACATCACAACTTTGCATTATTTTATACTGTCATTCCCAAAAGAAATTGGACAAACAGTGTGCTATTTGCTGCATTCAATTGTGTTTTAGGTTTTATAGTCACATCTCAACATCTTAAATAGGACATATGAATAGTAGGTTTAAAACAATTTCCAGCCTTTTTTGCGTAAATATGACGCGCTTTGCAGCAACCAGTTCATTTCTATAGTGGTAGTAAAGATGTGTTATTATTTATTTTAGATTAACAAAATCCCTATCCTGATCTTAATTTTCGAAACCAAGTCCTAAACTTACCCATTTTAGTAACTTGATGCCTAAACTTACCTGTTAAACCTAAAGAAAATGTCTCCATGTGGCTTCACCCAAAACTTGTGTCTATTTTACGCTTTTTCATATCACGCATTATATACTATGTAACATGCAGTATATGTGCACGTATGTGTCATGGTATATATACAGTATCTACATTCTTGTGATACTGTGTTGGCCAGTTTGACATCCCTGCATTAGATTTTTTTTTTTTTTTTGTATTATAACAGTATTTTTTCATTTTTTTATTTGTTTTGAACATTTTTAATGATTCGACCCCAAAAAATTAAGAATATAAATTTTAAAATATTTTTGATTTAGAAAACATTGGCTTGTTAGGGGCTTACTTGTATCTCAGTCACATTATTGAAGTGTCCAAAACAAAGCTCACATTTAGGTCTTGAAAACGCGGATGCCCTGGATGAGCTGATGTGTATAAGTTGAAGTGATGTGTGTCTCTGCTAAAGCCTGAGGCTGTTTGTCTGTCTGTTACAGTCAGGCTCTGGTAATCACTCTTTAACCACACTTTTTGATTTATTTATGTATTTATGCATCATACCAATAGATAAATGCTGCTCTGGGTACTATTTCATCTTAACAAGCCAAAATAATCCTGTTTTTCACTCACATTTGTTGGCTCACATTGATTGAAGTCCGGGGAAAAGTCATGTGACCCATTTCCAGTGGATATATTTCCTTGGGGGGCTGTGAATCTCGAGGTTGTGTGTGTTGGGGGTCAAACATGCATGACTTAATCGATGTCTGTCCTACTAAGGTGTGACCCCTTTTGAAAGCAGGAATCTGGGGTAACTAGTCCACGTCGTTCACAATAACATTTATGAGGAGGATCTGGCTGCAGTTCATGGGCTGCAGAGTGAGGCTCCACGTGCTCCACATCCGCTTTAGATACTCAATTATTGGCTCCTAACACTAACCTCATCCAGTTTAACATGTAGATACTGTACATTTACAAATGAGCCTCTGTAGCTGGACTCTCATGACATTTATTGCGTACAAACCCAACAAATACACATTGTCTTTACACACAAGATCAGTCAGACATTTCTAACATCAGGATTTGAGTTAGAGCTTAATTACATAGGGTCAGAAAGCACTATATACAGCTTTTCAACCATGCTATTAGATGTATGTCGTTTGCTGAAAGTGATTAGTTGGAAGAAGTAGTCTGGTGATGATTCATGGACTTAAAAATGGCGCAGAAGATCTTCACTGTAACATCAGGGCTAAACTGTGATGTCACAAAACTGGGACATTCAGATTTTAGTGTTTAATTCATCAGACAGGCTTGAATGAAGCTAAGCACAAGTTACACTATGCTATGAAAAAACTAAACATTTAAGAAGCTACATTTTGCATAATACATGTAATCTAAGTTAGTGATTGTCAACCAGTGTGCCTTGAAAAAATGTCTAAATCTCAATTTATGAAGTAAGATCAAGCCGATTATTTGCCATATTGGAGTGTTTGAATTGAAGCAAAACAATCACTATTTACTAATTTAATGAATAATTTAAAGATGCACTATGTAACTTTTCCTTCAAAAGGTTGTCACTTCTTTGATCATGTTCCAAACATAAAAGATTAAACATATTTAACATGTATTTGATAAATTATAGATAATTTTATTTCTCTAAAAAAAAAAAAAAAAGCTTCTCTATAATAGACCTCCGCATGGATTTAAAAGTAATACAATCATTCTAAGCTACCAGAAAAGTTGGATAGTGCCTCTTTAAAGTTTAATACACAATATTTACAACAATAAATCTGTTTTCAAAGTAGTTTGATTTATCCATTTTAAAAAGGTGTGCTGCAAATAAAATTCAATCAAAGAAGTGTACCATGACTGAGAAAAGGTTGAAAAACATTGATCTAGGTTATTATTTTTATTCAACATTTAGCTTCTGCCATCAGCTGTAGAACTAATTGTCTGTGCTTGTTATGAAGTGGCAGTGACTGAGCAGGAGAATTGAAGCTGCAGACCGACCTTCCTAAATGTGAATGATCAATAATCAATACAAGGAGCTGAAGGCGGCCATTTTCTCCTGATGTGAGACAATAAAATGCTGAGCAGCACAGCGCTCCTGTTGGAGGCAATGACATCACTCCACTCCTCGGTTACCATGGTTACACGTACTTCCTGCCAGCAAAAAAAAAAATGTGTCTGTGCCCAAATTTCTGTGATAGGTTTGTGTTTTCCTCTTTGTGTCTCGAGTTATGTCTGGCTTTTGGCTTCCCACATGTTTTCAGAGGAGATGAGGAATAGTTAAGCGGCATTATCGATAAATAACAAAGAGTCTGATGGCTTTTTGATTGATGGAAAGAATATTTATTATTATTCACAAATTATTATTTTGTTAACATGTTTTCTGATTAAACTGTGATAGTATTCTTTGTCATATAATCTATAAAAAATATATATATATATTATTGGCATAAACTCGTAGCAGTAACACTTGTAACTACACATTAAACTATAAATCACCATCAACAGATGACAAATGAATAGATAAAAAAGTGAATTAAAGGAGCTCTACTCGATTTTTGATTCTTTAAAAACATAAGCAAACAGAAATTTTATATTTTAGGTTTTTTACATCAGTCTACGTGTTTTTCTCAGTTACCTAATGCATTCTAATACTTCAAACTGCAGAACGTTTTAGCACTTTTCACAATTTTTAGATGTGTGTCAGTATTCTAACCATATGTAGCCACAGTGCTAACAACAACTTCCTGAATTTTAGTGAACAAAATTACATAAATTTCCCCTCAATACATCTGAATACATGTTCTGTGCTCACAAATAATTGAGTCTTTGTTCATGCTTCATTATTGCTAATTAAGCAGCTATGCAAGACAATACATGACTTATACTGCCATTACGTTATAATTATTAAAAGTCAATTATGAAGCATTTGTGCCACCATTGTCTGTGTAGAAACTTGTGGAAAACACATATTTACCAGCCAATCGATCCTTATATTGAAACAGTGATGCTGTAAGAGGCTAACATGTGATCCTAACCATAACATTTAAAATGCCTTTGATGAACACATTTGGATGGCAAAGTTCACGGCTGTAAACAAAGTGTCCACTGGCCTGTGAGTTCCATCTCTGTGGTAAAGGACACTGTGTGCTATCAAACTGAGCAGCAGTGATGTGTTTTAGCAGCAGTGGATAGTGACAGTAAGGTCAGTGCACCATCAGGACTCTGTTATTGGGACATGTGCAGTGAGCGGGGGTAAACATGTTGGTATTAAACACTATTGTGCTGCTGTATTAGACTAAGCTGCTTACAGTCCAGTCCTCGTCTGCTGCTTCTTTGTGCTGAAGAGACACTCATCCCCAAACATTCACATTTATCTTTTTGTCTGCCCTCCATATACTTGTTTCACTGCAGCAGTTTTTTTTTTACAATAAAAACAGTCTACAAAATAGTTGTTATAAAGACATTGATTAATTTAACCTTTAACCTTGGCAACTTTTACTTGTTACAATTTTAGAGCCACCAATTTATCTAAAATAGTCATCCTCAAATCTACAAGATGTTTATTTAATGGCTCTCCCATTGGTGATTATTTAAGCTTATGGGTGTGATTTTCTGGTGGAGGATTATACTCATACTTGTCTCCATGACTACTGCATTGACTGAATGTTCCGCATATGGCATTAAACTCTTTCATTATGGAGAAAGCAGGTGTTGCCCAAGGTTACGTTATAGGTCACTAAAATTGCATATTTCTCAATACTTGTATTTTTGAAACATATATGCTATAATTGAATAAATGCAAACTAAAAGATACACTATTTAAGAGCAAGCAACAAGAGCTCCATGGAAACAAGGAGCTGTCAGAGTCTTAATCAGAAAAAAAATGACATAGTGCACTTTAAATGTTGTCTAAAGTGTGTTAAATAGCTTAACTGTTGACCACATTTTTATATTCAAGACATGCCGCTGCACTGTCTTACTAACATTCTTCAAAATGAAATCTCCAGCCCTCAATATCAACAGAACACAAATGTAGGTCATGTATCTGCTGTATTATGAACAGTACATGCCATTTTCCCACAACTCTCCTCCATTTTGTGGCTCTATGTCTGTGTTTTTTTCCCCCTCCGTGTTGGGGAGGAGGGGCGGCTGGAGGAGGAGGAGGTTACCATGGAAACTGAGTCTGTCACTTGCCGACATCATGGGTTGTTGCTCGAGCGTGGCGTTAACAACAGCACATGAATATTTGAACTTTATGGACTGTGGCGTGGTGTCTGCTCGGCACACCTCCACGTGAGTCCTGGAGTCAGACTCTGAGGTTCATATAGGAGACAAAAATAGAAGATTGAAGCATCTGGTAGAAAAGACGAGGGCGGGGCTGGTTTATTTTGTGGAAAGTGCACATATCTGGGTTAGGAGCGAGGGAAATGGATGGGGGGACAATAATAGAGCAAAGCTGGGAGGGGCGTGAAAGGATTTTTGCAAGGAAAGGCTTTGGTATGCTGACTAAAATGCATAATAGATGGTGGGAGAGAGGAAGAGAGTGGAAAATGCCACGAGAGCTATAAACTAGGGCACTGGAGCTCATCTTAGCAGCTTCCTCCTCCTTCTCTTCTCTTTCTGTATGTCCTAGAGCATTTTATAATTAATCCACTACTGCTGTTTTACTCTGTGCTTTCTGCTATCACACTTAGTGCAACTATGAGGTTAGCATTCTCACTAAAGACAAATAACATTTGACCATGCCCTGTGCTTTGAGAAATAGACCAAAAGGGGCGTGGCACTGGCTAGTCTTTTAGGATTTTGTGTAAAAACTATACATAAACAAAGTAGTGTGGGAAAAAAAAATTATTTTTTACAAATGATAAGGCAGATTAAAGTGTCAAGGACAAGCAAAAATAAAGATAAGCTCATTGCATTTAAAATTTCACAACGCATTTCACAAATTTGTGCCAGATTTTCAAGATTAAAGCTTTACTTGCTGATTGAAGCAACTATGTTTTGCACTGTATCAATACTCCCAGTGACTTGGGGATAGGCTTTGGCCAACTTGTCGCAGGGTTAGATGCAGATAACCATTCAGTCGCTCATTCATTCACCAGCGGAAATTTACAGTGATGCCCAATTAACCTAAACACGTCACCCAGAGAGATGGTGAGATGTTGACTTGGCTTGACCCGGAAGTCGAACCCATGATCTCCCTATTGGAAAGCCCAATGCTCCCCTAAAAAATGTGTTTATCTTAAGAAATGTTTAGAATAATCTTTTCAGTTGATTTAGGAGTTTGCTCTACTTCCTGTTAGTAAGTAAATAAGTATGTAATCTTTATTTGTATAGCACATTTCACAGACACAGAGTCACAAAGCGCTTCACAGTGAGATGAACCCCTCCCTCTACGTGGCACTAAACTGCCCTGGGGCAGCTTAGCAGAGGCCTCAACCTCCGACTACCACCAAGTGTTCCCTAACATGCATGTTATTGGTTGGTGGAGAAACCAGAGTGCCCGGAGGAAACCACCCACACACGGAGAGGAACATGCAAACTCCACACAGAAAGGTCCCGGGCCATGCAGGAATCGAACCCGCGACCTTCTTGCTGTGAGGCCAGAGCGCTAATCACTCTGCCACCGTGCTGCTGTTATTTATATATTTAGCTTTTATTAAAACTTTTCTTCACAAATTTGTTCTTGATTCATGTCATGTCATTAAAATTTACAAAAACTATTCACATTCAAAACAAAAACAAACAACCCCCCCAAAAAGCTACCACATGTTTAAAGGTGTGTTTGACATATATTAATTTTTGTTTGTTATTTTGGCTTAAAAGACACTTTTTGCAAACAGCAAAGTGAAACTGGTAGAGTAACCCCCAAGCACAGCCAATCAGAACGCTGATAAGAACTAAAATGTTGTATTATTCATCTCAGACAGTACTCATTGGTCTCATTTTCTCACAATTTACCATTTACTTTTTAGCGGAGAGCACAAAGGTTACTAATTAATAACTCAAAAAATTAGTTACTCCAACTTTAAATTAGCAAATCATAAAAAAAAAAAAAAAACCTTCAAACACACCACTCATTCAAAAAATTTTTAACTGTATGTTGTCTTCTTTCTGCTGTTTGGCACATTAATCTTTCTTATTCTATCAAAAGTAGTAGTTGACTAATTCAAAATCTGATGGATGAAACTGCAATCTCTTAAATGACCAAAAGCAACGAAAGAACTACAGCCCAATTCAAAGTTATTTTTCTAGCCTCCGATGTGTTTTTTGTCTCATTCTGACACCTTGAGCACACATTTTGTTTGGCATGTTGTAATGTGTTGATATCAAGAGCACATTTACTGCCTTTTGCATGCCAACTTCATTTATGAGTTTGTTTACTTTTAGTAGAACATTTCCTTGGACAAATAGTCTCTCTGTAGCAATCTTTCAAATATCTCTCTTAACTCTAAACATGATTACCCAATACGTATATAACAAATGCATTGTCTTCAGTTTAAAATCTTCTTTCATACCTTAAGTTTTCTCTCGCCATATCCTTTCCCCTCCTGAACTTTGGCTCATGCATGTTTTGGTGAGTTCCTGCCTCGTAATGTCTTTAACACGTGTCCTGCAGGCCTCACAGTCCCACATTCAGGCCGCAGCTGGAATGTCCCATACATTCAAATCTTCCCATCGTTCCCCTGTTTGTTAATAAAGCTTGTGAGGCCTACTATTACTCCCCTGACATTTCACAAATATGCAGTCGTCTTGTATTCACATTCCTCTGTGCACCAGGCGTTTTCCATTTCTGTAGTTCTTACTCATTTGATTCAGAACTTCAGCAGATTTCCATTTTTCTCCTTACTACAAAATGTTGCCCAGTGGTTTTCTTAAATTCCAATAAAGTCTTAACAGCACTAAGTCAAAAACATAGTATTAGTAGTAATGATTGCACTTTTAAGAGCCATTCTAATATTGTCTTCAAGTCATAGTTATGGGTCAAATGAATCCTGTTGTTATGAATCCCTAGTACTTTCAAAGTGCAGTTTGTCAACTTAAAAATGTTCTGATAGTGATGTCTTTAGAAGCACTTTTTACCACTTTCATGAGCTAGAGTAAGTAAATTATGTTGATATTGCTAACCAATGCTGTCCTGAATGCTAACAACATAAACAAGAGCATTTCCAAAATGCAAGCTTATCTGTTTGGGTGAAAAAGAGTTTGCAGTTGCTGTCTACATCTAATAATAGTTTCAATATCCATTAGAATCCAGGAAGAGAGTTGTTTGAAGTTGTTAGCATTTGGTTTACTGTTTGCATACCGACGTAGCTTGACTTGTTTTGACTTTTGAAAGTTTTAAAAATGCTTCATAGCACATCATGGTGAATAAGTTGGGAGTCTCAGAATGCATTAGATAAGTGAGCAAAACTTGTGGATTAAAATGAAATATTTCTGTTTGCTTATGTTTTTAAGGAACAAGCAAATATCTGACCATCTTTAGCCAACAATAATAATAATAATAATAATAAATTTTTTTTCAAGGCGCCTTTCTTGGCACTCAAGGACACCGTACAATACAAAGGATAAAAACAGACAATAAAACAATACAAAACAAAGAAACTAGAGAGTGCAATACAGATAAAAATGGATAAACAGGTGATATGTAGGAGTTATGTAGAGTAGGCTATTCGGAACAGATATGTCTTGAGGCGAGATTTGAAATCAGGGAGTGATTGAATGTTTCGGAGGTCAGGAGGGAGTGAGTTCCAGAGATGGGGAGCAGAGCGACTGAAGGCCCTGCTCCCATGGTGCTGAGACGGGCAGGAGGGACAGTAAGCTGTATGGCGGAGGAGGACCTGAGTGAACGTGTGTGTGAGGTGACATGGAGGAGTTCAGTGAGATAGGAGGGAGCCAGGTTATGGATGGACTTGAATGTGAGGAGTAAGATTTTGAACTGAATGCGGTAAGGGACAGGGAGCCAATGAAGTTGCTGGAGAACTGGGGTGATGTGGTGACTGAAGGGTGTTCTTGTTATGATCCGGGCTGCAGAGTTTTGGAGGAGTTGTAGTTTGTGAAGAGTTTTCTGGGGAAACAGGAGAGAGTTGCAGTAGTCGATGCGTGAGGTAACCAGGCTATTGACAAGGATGGTAGCTGTGTGAGGGGTGAGTGAGGGACGGAGACGGTTGATGTTTCTGAGGTGGAAGTAGGCAGTGCGTGTGATGTTATTGATGTGTGATTGGAATGAGAGTGTGCTGTCCAGGACGACACCCAAGCATCAGCACCAACATCAGTTTATTTACAAATGTGTCAAGATTTCTCACTTAATGAAGACCATTTTTGATTGGTTGGATTACATTTTCAATGAAACATAGTAAACATGATTATGATTAAGATTTCACTAAACATTTTTTACACATTTTGGTTGTTTTGGTCTTTTGTTCAGTAAATATGACAGATATGGCGGGGAACCCACAAATATTACTAAGCAACCAATTTGTGAATCGGGGCCAAAATCAACATAAATTTGACAAAAATGTGATAATTTCTTATAACTTATCATACTTTAAATGTGTTAAAAGATTGTTTAAACTCCCTGTAAATTGCATCAGTTGTGTGTAAATTGTTTTTGCATTTTGACGACATAGTATGTGGAGGGATTCTGTTTTACTTCCTTTAATTTTCTACTTTTAGTTGTTAATTTCTTCATAATTTGCAATTCAACTGCTGCAAAACTATGATAAATATTTACCACAAAGACTATCACACCAACGAAACCAATAATAGAAAAATATAATGGCTTTAAACATCTGAACATAAATCAATTCGTGAGAAGAGTCAGCTTAGACCCAGTCCTCAACCTAAATTAGTCAAAAAATACAACAAATAAGGCATGATGAATTCATCCGTTTTTTTTTTGTTTTATTTAAATTAGTGCTAAATGTAATGTTGTCTCTGTTTATGACCAGACGTGTTTTAAGCCACATTTTCACCAGGGAACAATAATCACAACCTCACAACACTAGCTGCACTTGTTCTTAACAGTCTGAATGCTGTGGTTGTTACACTTGTTGCATATGAGTGACAGTCTGAGCAGTATAAGGAGGCGCTTCACTCTGCACGCTTGTTAGCCTGAAATATCCACGGAGCAGCTGCACCATTTCTGAGACCACACACCTGTCGCCATGGCGCTGATCTGCGGACATGCCTCTGATGGGTCTGATCATGTGACCGCCTCACTCACTGAAAACACAGGGAGAGAAAAAGAGAACAGAGAAAGACTTTTTCCCGCAGATATTAGTTAGATTTTAATAAACAAATTGGTTGTTTTGATGCTGGACTACTTGCACATGTTTTAATCGTAACCAAAAAGGAAAATCTAATCAAAATGGAAAGCATTTTTTATAAAAATTGTTTGCCGTCTGGAAACAATTGGATTCCTTGTCTCTGTTATATATATTTGATAGAAACATAAGTAAATACTAGATTTTCAAAAAGGCTTTGGTTAGGATGATGTTAGTGTCTCACTTTCTTTACATTTGCAATCAGAGTACCTTTTAAATATCTATTAACAGTTCACACAAATATATACAAGAAGAGGCATTCCACTTTAATTGTCTGCTGTTATACAATGTATTGAACACAACAAATTGTGCAAATCATTATGCAATTATAATAAGTGTCTGAGTTTTGTCAAGACAAATGCTGGCTATGTTAGCTTAGTTCAGTTTGTGTTAAAGTGTCTGCAGGCACAGCAGGGGTTTTGTATATACACACTCAAACTGTGTGGTGGGGATCAGCCCCAAAACACTGCAGCAGATGGACTGCACTGACCCCCTAAAACACACTTATATTATTACAGTTTTATAAAGTGACACCTGCCTAAAATGTTGCAAGTGAACTTGAGTTTCTATTGAAAAATCCCAGTATAATTGCCAGTTGAACCAATACATTGTTGTTTTATTAATATTTTTTCTGGAAGGGGAAAAAACATATTTAGAGCAATAGGTTCTGTTCATGTGACTTAACATTCTACAGATGAATAGTATTTTACTCATGGAGGGCGGTTACAATAAATATTATTCATGCATTTTTGCATGAATATAGAAAGTATGTTTAGTAACCTGTAGCAGAAATTTGGAAAATTCAATGTCATTTCACATTGTGATTTAATGGGAAAGTTTTCTGAGTGTTTGAAACACAATATTGTGCTTAGAACAATTCATATATTCTATAAGTATGCAATTTTAAATGCATAGCATGTATGTATTCTTTATGTAGACCAACATTTGTGAATAGAGATGTGGCAGTAAAAAGTTGTATAATGTTTTAGTAGTTTTAACATGGAAAAGTTCACATGATTCCTGACGTAGTTTCAAATCTCATTTATTCACTTAAAAAGTTATTAGAACAGCATGAAAGTAGTAGTAGTAGTAGTAGTCAGTCCCTGTAGTAGTAGTAGTAGTCGTAGTAGTCGTGTAGTAGTAGTAGTAGTAGTAGTAGTAGTAGTAGTATAATAGTAGTAGTATGATGGCAATAGTAAGACCACAGTTGTAATAGTAGCAGACGTTATGACCTCAGGCTCTTTCTATGTAAAGACGTTGACCTTTAACACCAGGACTCCTCTTCCTCTCTCTCTGATGTGCATTCCTACCTCTGTCTGCCTCCAGCTCACTCTGTGCAGCTGACAAAACAGGAGGCAGAGCTTGGCAGACAGAGAGATGGAGAGAGCAGGGTTTTTCAGATGAACTGAGACTGAGAGGGGCTCGCTCAAAGACTGCATTGTGTGGATTTTCCACTTTCTCTAACTCGATTTTAATGGTACCAATCACTTTGGATATCTGAGTAAGAAGAAGTTGACCATTGATGAGACTGCTCCTACTTTCATCAGTTCTTTCAATGCATAATTTCCTCATTCTGAAGATTAAGACCTCCGAAATACTGATGGAACTTAGACCATGTTTATGTGAAATCTTGCACTGCAGACTGGAAACAACTATACTGAAGTGTAACTGATACGGTCCAAACTTCAAACCATTGAAGTTTGTCAAACTTTAGGCTTTGCCATTGTATCTTTGAAATTAATTCATGCTTACTGGAAAGTTAAACATGAATAAGTTTTCAGCTTTGTTTTGCTACCCTCTTGTATAGTTATAGAATCTGAAACCACTTTTCAGAGCCTAAATGAAACAACACATCTAGTGCTGTCTGCTCTCTGGCCTCTGTCCACTTAGTGAGCCACACAGATTGATTTGGAGAGTGGTTGTGACTGGGTGCATTTTATTCCCCTGTAAAGTCCATAAGAAGCAGTGGCTGTGTCCAGGACATGTGCTGGCTCTAAGACAGCTGCAGAACAGAGGAGAGAAGGGGCAGGGAAAGGAAAGAGCAGAGGAAGTGTGTGGAGCAGGATCAGGGGCGTTTCCTGTGAAAGACTGGTGAGACATAAAAACAGTCAAAAACGCGGGAGTTTGCTTCCTCTGACATCACGTCCTGCTTCAGGAAAGAGGCTCCTCCACAGGGTTCAAACAGATCCTGGATGGAAAGAATGAGGGACTGACTGTGTAATCTGTATGATATGAAATACTGTCATCAAAGTTACATCTATTTTATTCAGGAGACAATACCACTTCATAATAACTTCACTTGAATTACACATTAACCAAGACTTAGTTAATTCTTTATGAATAAATAGTTTGTTAAGAATGAAATTATATAATTCAAACATGGTTAGGAGATAAGATTTAGAGCAAGTGTCTCCAACCGTTAGATTGGACGCTACACTAGCATCTTAAAGAATTTTGAAATAATACATATTTTTAAACTCTATTAATTACATGCCTATTAGCATTTTAAACGTAACTGTAGATTCCTAATTGTGAGCAATAATAAAAATATAGTGGTTAATGTGCCATCTAGACATCTCACTGTACCCTAAGCACCAGAAAAAGTAGCTCACCAAAAGTTTTGCTTTGTAATAGTAAATCTTTGAGGGAAACATTTTTGAGAGTAGTATAAGTGCAGCTGAGTAGTAACTAAACCAGAATCCTTCCTAATATTCACTTAACTTTTAAATACAGTAACAATACAGTTTTTCTCATTTTGAACAAATGGAGCCTCTCTGTCATCATTAATGACTCAACATGAGGCATAACTCCTTGATCTTTGTAACTTAGTTGAACTGTCTTTTTGCCAGTGAGTCACGTGTGTGCTGTCCATGTGTCAGCCTGTGGACATGCGACTTTTTTGTTCTCTGTGTCCTGCTAATGCTATTACGGCACACAAGCGTCCATTGTGGAGTGTCACCGTGCTGTGCTCGGGGCTCCTTGAACAACCCTGTTACACACTGGGGTTTGAAGTTTTGTGTCCCAGTCTGTCTCAGTTTGGTGGGTCTAATCAGTGGGAATGTGATTAATTAGACAGAAGGGGGGCTTAAAAGAGGTCTGAAAGAACAATCTGCCCATTCTGCTGGATGTCCTGCAGGGGAAGAGATGACATAGGGACAACAGAAGTCCTGTGAGTCACATCAGATGAGAAACCAACTTTGGCTATTTAAACACATGATGAATGTATGCAGCCCACTTCCTGTTTTGGCCATGACTGACCTATTGTCCAATACAACTTATTTTTGGTGTACTCAAGCCTGCCCCTCTGTTTTTGTTATTATTGTCTTAAACATTGCTTAAGTATTACATTGTATTACATTACATTATATTACATTATATTATATTAAACTATATTAAACTATAATTAAACTATATTAAGTTATGTTATACAGTAGAACTACATTATTTTTAGTATCCTTGGTAATTACCGCAATCACTCGTCTAATCTAGATCAACGTAAGAGTCACTGTGTATTAAAAATCGAACAAAACATCTCTCAGTAATTGACATCAAATATTTTTTAAATTTCATAATGTTTTGGCCTTAATGCTTTTGTCAGATCAATTTCTTTTTGAACCAGGGCAGAGGAGAGAAGAAGTTGCTATTTTTAGCGACCTGAGAGTGCAATGTTTTATTAGATTTTAATATATTTGCTCCTGTATCTGTACCTCAAGGCAGATTTTCATTCACTTTTATTCTTTCTCTTGTGAAGAGTGATACAAGAAGCACATTTTAGCACCTGTGTATTTACCCATGCACAGGTATACAATGATACATATCCACCAACATATTATCTGACATATTGTCCTTGATGTGGCTGTTTTGATCTTGTACAAAACTCCCTGTGCCACGTAACCTGTCTGAGATTTATGACATTAAGACGGGGCAATAAAACCTCATTATTGCCTGCCTGACTCTGACAATGCAGCTTTATGCACACAGCTTTGGTACCATGTCCCTTCCCCCCAACATCTGCATCTCTTTTGTTATTGTCAGTGACGTGTGCTTGGCTATTTATAGGTCTTATGTTATTGTGTAAAGCCTGGCAAAAGACACAAAGAACCTGAGCTGCAGGCAGTAAACCCAGAAGTGAGATTGTAGCCTATTCACCCTAAATAACAGCCTATTAATGGGAAGTGCTTAAAGTGCATATGACAATATACTTTACACATTTCAGTAAAACACAGTGAACATTACTGTATTCTTGTGCTTCTCCTGTTTGAGAGTTTTGATGACCTTTGTAATTGTACTACTACTTTCTCATTAGATGTGGAGCAACAAAGATAATATAACAATAGGTAATTGCTGCCTAGCAACAATATTACAACAACCAAAACATCATATGCACTTATCTGGTTCTATACAGTATAGTCAGCTCCTGCAATTTACAGGTAAAGCTCATTCAAAACACACAAGCCAAATGAGCTGTCAGACAGACTTAGTCAAAGTACTAAAACAAATCAGAACATATACAATTAAATTGATTAAAGAATCTTTTATTTGAAATGTCAGTGTTTAAGAGAAAATAAAACAGCAATATAAATATTAGCATAAAAATAAGAGTAACACAGGGGTAAAGCATTAAGGTTAAGCATTTGATAAGAAAGATAATACAGCAGGATAGAGCAGTATTAATTGAGCAGCGGACAGACGGACACATATATAATATTTATAATTTGTTCATATGGACAGAAAGAGAATGAGAGGCATTCTTTCACAAATGCACAAGAGAAAATCACAGCAAAAGAACATTAAGAGGTTACAGAAGGATAGAAATCTCCATATTTTTTGTTTTCTCATTTTCTGGGTGATAAAAGATAATACAGAGAAAAAAATGAAACACAAAAATATGTTCAACACATATCACAAGTTAACTAGTCTACGTGTGTCACTTGGTTTACTTATCTAAACTTCTCTTATTTGTTTATTTACACTGAAGAGTTAGTTGGCTTTCATGGTGCGTAGTTACTACATTGCAACACAAACTGTTGAAGAACATCTTAGATTTTTAATGTTTTTTTGTTTTTTTTTCCTAAGTGGTTTTCTTCTTTTTCTTGAAAAACAAAATGCAACACATTCCAGTAGTAAGCCACGCCTTGTGAAGTGGACTCTTCTTTTGTATCTGTCAGACGTGGTCCCTACTTTACAAAGTGGCTCATACCATCGACATAGAAGTGGAGTGGTATTTACAATGGGGAGAGCCTCGGACGGGACAGGGTTGGGAGCGGAGTGAGTGCTGCACTTTCTGGGACGTTATTGGAGATAGCAGTTTGTGGTCTTCTGCTGTGCTTGGCTCTTTTGACCACTAAGTGATTGTATTAGTATTGGTTTAGTTAAGGGCAACTGGGTCGACAGCAAATCCTCTGTACATTCAGTGGTTAGAGCCTCGTTGTGCCCCAGCCCCAGTTGAAATCACTTTTCTCCCAGACTGTGTGCTCACCAGACACACTCCCACCATGTACCGTCCGACAGACAGAGGGACAGCAAAGCAAAGACTTCATATCTTGTACAAAACACTTCCTCTATGCTATTGAATCTCCCGAAGAGAACTTGTCACAAAAAAGACATGTCTTCAGCACTTTAGGGTAGTGAGGGAGCGAGGCTTTGAGGCCCTAGCAGCCTACGAGGTGTCTAGAAACTCCTAAGCACTTAAGTTAAACCACATCTAAGTGTTTCCCTAAGTAAAGTGATTACTATCCCGTACATTATAGTTCCCCCAAAACAACAGTGCATTTTCCATCATTTGGCTCTCGACATGGGGTAGTAGTGTGTAGGGGCACAAGCTGGGTGTCAACAGAAGAGGGGGGACAAGGGTTGGGCTCTGTATCAGTGTTGCCAGTTTTTCAGAGAACATCAAGTGGCAAAGCTTTTGAAAAAAAAAAACGCCCAAACTGAAGAAATCTGAGCCCCGGAAAAAAAAATCTTGATTGAGTTTAATACGGTCACATAGGTCTTACGGTTTAAAATGACCTTTTTTATGATGTTTTAACATGGTCAATAGCAAGTTCCCCAAAACTTTTGATATTTCCAAAATCTTAAAATCCTAAAGTTGATAAAAAGAAGCTGACTTGGCAACTCTGGTCTGTATGGATATTTTTAGGTCACTTGACAACACTGCCCCACCCACTGCCAGCCCTCTTCTGGATGCATGCTCAGATCATAAAAATATCAAAATCTTATCTTTTTCAACTATGATTACAAAAGTACATTTGTGTCAAGTAAATGCTACATGTGCATTCTGTTGACCTGCGATTGGAGGGGGAAGTAGACTTGGAAGGCCCCCGTTATTTTGCTTTTGCAATGCATAGTTTGAAACACTTATCTAGTATATGTGGTTTGAACCTCAAAGAGCATGCAATAGAGACTTTAATACCTGTCATATCCACAAGAGCCCCTTAAAGCTCTGATTTGGCCAAGCCTATACAAGAATCTAATGAATGGCAACTACTTTACAAGAGCAGGCTTTCCCACGGTACGGAAAGAGCAGAATAAACCCAACATCCAATAGACATTTCATCTCTCGATACAACACATGTAGCCTCGTCATTCCAGCAAGAAAACTGATAATTCCAACAAAAAAAAAAAATTAAAATCAGAACAATCCCCTATACCCTGCCTACAATATCTACTGACAACATTTATGTGAGCGAGACATGACCTTTAGCGCAGCGTGATTTGGTAAACATGTGAACCCTGCTCCTGCATCCGAGAAGCCAGTGAGATACAGAGTGGAGAGGCATTAGGGGCCGCGTTTTCTTCAGATCATCTTTAGCTATTGGCATTGCTTTGTCCCACTCTATTTCTTCTCCTTTTTAGTGGACTTCTTCTTGGAGGCTGGGGTCTGGGCAGCCTTGGGGGGCTCGGGTTGGGCTGACACCTGGGGAGGCGGTAGAGCTTGCTGGGTGGCTTGTTGAGCAGTGGCCTGCTGCTGCTGTGGGTTGGAGGTGAGCGTGGCAGTGCTGCCCGGGATGTAGACGTTTTGTCGGTAATCGGGCACGTGCTGCAGGGTGAACTGGGGGCTGTAGCGGGTGCTCAATCCCATGGTGCCGGGGCCCAAAGTCGCTGTGGCCTCATTCACAGCTGGGGGAGACAAACAGAAGAGCAGATTAGGGTCACAAACTAGCTGTTTCATTTGAAAAAATACATTTGATAAGCACAGTTTTCATAAGCTCCAGCGTATTAAATGTACTGGTGACTAGTGCATGCAAGAAGTGGATTGAAAATAGACCTTACAGACAGATACATAGTCAAGGCTTCAGATGTCTAGTAGCAGCCTTTCATAATAAAGTCAGAAGTGTAGAAGAAGAACTGGGTTAAACTAATAAACATGTGGTTCTGGAAAAAACACAGTCTCTCCAACATTCCTCTGTCACTCTGGTTCTGAGAGCTTGTGCGCATGACAGCAGCTCTGCTCATGAGCCTGCTGCAGCCCCTGCAATGCAGAGACACAACGCTCCCTCCCCCATCCTCTAGTCCACATGAAAACACAAACACGTGAAACTGTAGCTGGCTAAATGCCTTGCTGTACTTTAAATGTAAATATTCAAAGCCTTTATGTTCTAGTATCAATAGTGACTTGTTACAAACATCACTATTCACAGCAGAGTAGAACGCCATCTTGTTTCAAGGATGTACGGATTAAGAACACTGCATGTCTCACCCATATGGAACATAGTCCTCAGTACATCCGGAGCAGGGCAGGACATGGTCATTTTAAAATAACAGTGGAAACAAAGACTACATTGTGTATTTCAGCTTCCTCTATTATTCTGACTTCCTGCCAAATAGCTACCCTTATGTAGTGTTTGTGTTACCCCAAACATGAGTCAGGTGTGCATGTCCTTGACTTGTGACGATGTCAGTCCACACAAGCCTAAAGGTTACACATTACGTAACAATGAGGCTTGTGGTCAGTGTTTTCACTAACAACAAACACCTCATGTCATGTTATTGAAATCAACAAGCTGATGAGCTCTCCCCAGGCCTCCAGGCGTCAGGGATGCAGTCAGACCTGTGGCACAGGTGATAAGAGTGCTCGTCTTATAGCCACTACTGTTGTGTCAAAACAATCATCTTGCCTGTGTGAATGTGTTGTGGGTTCAAGCTGTCGACACAGATTGGCACCCATTTTTTTCCTTAGTCCATCACACAGCATCTGTGGCCATCAAAGTAGCTCATCATCACACATTCTTTTTCAACGACTTGTGAGAATGATTAAGTGTATTGTTGAACCAATTCACTCTCACTTTTACATAAAATAAAAGGATGACATTACTTTTACAAGAGTAGACTCACTTTGGTCCAAAGTTTCTAATGTGCTCAGTTGCATATTAAAATGCTACTATAAAGCCACATTTATCAACTATTTCAGAAAAACAATTGGGTTCACTGCAGTAACATCGTAACAGACTCACCATTAGCTGCTGCCATCAGAGCCTGGAGCTGTTCTGCTTCGGTCGGGGGTTGGGGCCAGGGCCCGGTTCCCATAGCAACCTCTGGTCCTCCCGTGGCCCTGAAAAAGAAAATGAAATTCAGTGTAACTACCTTGTTTGTTTAGTACCGTGTGAGAGAGAGATTGTGTGATAGCTGACAGTTGGCGAGTCACAAAGTCAATAGTTGTAATGACAAAGCTCACAGAGAGATACACAACCTGAGGAGAACCTGGAGCAGGGCTAATGTGTATTGAAAAGGGTGTGTCTCAAGCAAAGATGCACTCTGAAACAGGCATGGAGACAGGAGCAGGCGTGGGACACATGAACATGGCCTCACTCTCTCTGATGTGACCTGGGTTTAGCTGCCTCTTGTTAGCTTAAATATTTAATAAGCCATTTGAGGGGATATTGCAGTGTAACTATCTGAATAGTCTCACATAAGGCCCAACGAGCACCAAACACTGAAGACCTGGTTCTGTTAAGATGTAAATGCAAATTCAATCCATATTTTCAGGCATGTTGCTTGTTGATCTGAAAATGTCACAACATCTAAAAATCAAACAAAAAAGAATGTATACCACAATGTATCCACATTTTTTCTCTAATAATGTGGCAGACAAAATTCCTATAAGCAATTGGCATAGAATTTTTTTAAAAACAAAACTAATTATTTATTAACTAACCACTTATAAAACAAACATTACCTACAAAATAGCAACGCAAACTTCGACAACAGTAGATAGAACCAGGGAAAGTAGTAGGAATTTAGGGACAAATAGCTCCTTTGTTTAGTAAAAAAAAAAAAAAAAAGAAAAGGTCTTGGCCAAATATTTTGGTGCCAGGGGCCCATTATGTCAGACAATAACAAAAGACACTGGGAATTAGAGTTTGGTTCGTAAAAGAGAAATTTGTGTCTGGTTTAGAGTGCAGCTTCACTTGTCACTTGTATGTGCCTTGTGGTATTCTGTCCTTGTCCATTTGTGTGGTAAAGCTGAAAACTTTGTTGGTCAGGGTTACTACTTCCTGTGCACCGTGAGGTTGTCCAGACCACATACTGTTTCCCTAAAGTGTAAACATGCTCTAGCTACAGAAATACTTCAATTTGACAACTTGGCAGTGACATTAATGGCTGTGGTGTAGGTTGTATCTTGTATAATCAAATGTTACGGTGGTGATGCTGGACCTTTACAGACACACATTACATTAAAGGCAGCGGTTATGTTCAGCCAATTGTCTCTTGGGAGCGGAAACAAAGCTCTCAGACTGTAGTGACTGTAGCACACATATACAAGGCATAGCAGGTCTACAAAACACTGCACGCAGCACGCAAACTCAAAACTGTCACAATCCTTTCTATGCCACAGCAGGCATTGTGGCCTATGCACATTGATCAACAAACCCCATCAAACTTTCAGGGGAAGCTAATAGAAGCTATGGGTTAGAAACATCTACACACAGCACAGTACTGGACTGCAGTGCAGTTTAAAAAGTCACTCTCTGGCCTTAGCAGCTGTAGAATATCTAACCCTCCAAAAATCAGAAGCTATAGGGCTACAGAGTGACCGCACAATGTCTATCTCTATTTGAATACCTTGTCCCACTCTTCGGCGTCCATCGAATTTGTGTACCGTAAGGCATGTGGGGACTAAAAACACAACAGGTTACAAAGTTCGCAAGAAGTTCTATAAATTTGCATGTTTTAGTTAAATCCAATACAACATTTTAATCAGTTTGGTTATGTATATTGATGTAACTTGTGTATTATTTATAGCTGTTCCGATAAACTGATTCTGCAGAGCTTGTTTCCAAAGCAGAAAACAATTTTAGGACTCCCTGATTGTGTAGCCTGGCGGCCTACTATGTCTTGTGCAATCCCTGCTATAAAAACAGTTACATCCATGCTACTGGGTAACACGTGCCTTCAGAGCTATTCACATACAGACACTCATGATAACAACACTGATCAAACATGGACGGCTAAGACCAGTTCTCAGATGATATTGAGAAGAGAGGGATGAATACAGACTCCCATCCCCTGCTGTGGCCTCGCTGGCTGTCCCTCATCAGCGCTGAGTGATGGTGCACACGCTCACCGAGCAGAGAGAACAGGAGGAGAGGGGGAGGGGATCGGAGGCAGCCATTTTAGAGAGCAGCCTAGAGACAGGCACAGATGCTCTTTCTGTGCAACAAAACTGGGCCAAAAATGCCACAGGTTTAGGTACATTTACTAAATACAGTATACAAGACAGAGATGCTATGCCCTAATTTCTAATCCACTCATGTTGTACTTTTTGTCTTTGTACAGAATGTTGTGCATGTTAAAGCTTACTCACCCACTAGGTCCTGGTCTTTGTCCCTGTGTGAAGCGCCAGTCATTTTGGGGAGGTTTTTGCTGCAAAAAAGGTAAAACAAAACATTAAACAGTGCATTGATTTGACAATAGTAAATATATGGTTATGTGGTGGATGTTTGCTGATGTATGTGGTGATTTGTTTTTCAGTTATTAATACACAAAATGCAGAAAAACTAAACCAAACAAAAGCAAACAACAATAAACATTAAAAACAACCATAACCTAGAATCTATTGGCAGTTGTAACTGTAAAAACCAAAACAGCATTCAAACCACGTTTAGCAAATGTGTACACAAAGTTGATCCAGACATGATAGATATTTTTGGACACTAATGTAAAACCGTAAACCTCTGTCTGAGCCTCATTGTCTATCTCATTTTATCTTCTTCATCTCTCACTTGTTGCAGATAACTGACACAAAAGCTCCCAGAGGAACACTTGTGTGATAATATGATGCATTATTAAAAGACCAGTTACTGCAGACAAAGGTGGAGAGAGGAAGCCCATTGCCCACACGGCCAAACAACAAGGATGGATGCAAGAGCAAAGACAAAGCACATCATTTGCAAACTTGAAATCACAGCAGCAAAATATTATATAAGATAATTTTATATTGTATGACACCATCTCAAAACTTTTAGTCGCATATCAACAATACATGTAAACATAAGCATAGCGTAAGTTTAATATATTGTGTTAAAATGTTTACTATACCTACTACATGTACTATTGATGCTCTGCGACAACTATGGTTCATGCCAGTGGTGAAATTACCACATTAAACAGGAGAAAAAAATTATGAGCTGACACTATCTCGAGAGAATATGCAACAAAATTCCAATCAGTGATCAGTACAATTGTAGCATTAGTTTGGTGCACACACAGTTTGAAAGTAGAAGAGGAGCAGATCTCCACACAGAGGCCCAACATTCCTTCAGTATGAGACATAGATAAATACTGTAGGCATCCATGATCTGCCTGAGAAACTGCTTTCAGTCAAATGTGCGGCTCTAACCCTTTAATAAACCTTTGAAAAAATCAATACTTAATATTTATTAAAATAACAGCTTTTTAGCAGGTGATGGACACTTGAGGAGCAGTGTGATGACTGTATGTGTTTGGTGTACAACACATTTCATATAAATAAATAAATTAATTACATTTTACAATAGGCCATACTACCGCAGTTAAAACACAAATGCTGCCTGTTACAGTTTTATGTGTAAAGTCAGTTTTTGTTATTCTATCTACTCAAAAACCTTGCACCTTTCCAGTTGTGAAACTGCACGAGCTGTCAGAGTGGAGAGAGATAGTGCCCTGTGGACTTAAAAGGTAACTGAACTCAGTTTTAAATCAGTTTAGTTTCACTTGAGTGAGTCACTTGCCCCTATTTCTCTGTACCCTTCTTCTCGTTTCTATAAGTAGGTTCTGTAATATCAAAGCATGGAGAGCACAATAGAACTTATCAAATTCCCTCAGTATGATTGTCTTTAGTTGTGTGAGTAACAATGCTAATTGTTTCTGTTTACCCTCTTTAGGTGGTTCTCACCTCACTCACAGAGTTCATAAGGTGCTGCCTGCTGAGCGTCATGTTGAGTGTGTTGTTGTGACTCAGCATGGGCGTCTTCATGAATACAAAGTCACTTCTGCTGGATAAGGTGGAGTAGCAGGGTCTGTAAGTACGTGTGTGGGGCTCCTGGGGTCCACCCACCACTTCCATGTACCGTATAGGTCCATCTGTGTTTAGCTGCAAGTGAAGGTCTTTACTGGGTCTCTGATGATAGCGACTGGATCTCTGCTCAAAGCAGCAGCAGTCAGATCCACCCAACCCCGGGCTGCGATGCCGAGGCAGCGCACCATCAGCACCACAAAAGTGATGAAGGAAACTCCAGACACACAAGCTAGAGAAATGATGAGGTACAGGGTGATGTTTGGCATCCCAGAGTGGTGGTAGAAGGGTTTGTGGCGGGGGACCACTGGAGCTTCATTGACTTGACTTTTCTCATCAACAGTTATAGTAATGTTGACTGATGTGGACTTGGGTGGGTCACCATTGTCCTGGATTGTGACTGTAATGTGGTAAGTTTGTCCCACCTCCTCCTCAGCCCATTTATGGGCAAGGCGCAATTCACCTCTGTGAGCTCCAATGCGAAACATGCCCACATGTGGCCCAGGTGCAATGGAGTAGAACAACCAAGCATTATGGCCACTGTCGGCATCCACCGCAACAAGCTTATTTATCAGGTGTCCTGGACCTGCAGAGGGGGGCACAGTGAGCTGCAGCCCCTTCTCTTTTGGATATGAGGGATGGACCAGCACTGGAGCATTGTCATTGACATCCACCACAAACACATGGACCGTAACATTTGCTGTCCTTGGGGGCACTCCAGCATCTTGTGCTTGTACCTCAATTCGGAAAGCATTGAGCTGCTCATGATCTAAAGAGCGCATGCTATAGATATGACCTGTTTCTGGGTTAATATAGACATAAGAGGAGATAGGTGAGCCCTGAACCATAGAGGGCAGGATAGAGTAAGAGACTCTGGCATTGTCTCCTAGGTCTGGGTCAGTGGCTGTTACAATAGTGATGGGTGCACTAGGGGCATTGTTTTCAAGGATGTCCACAGAGTAGGAGCTCTGAGAAAATGTAGGGGCATTGTCATTGACATCAGTCAATTTGACCACAAAAGTGGTTTGTGATGACAGTGGTGGGGACCCTGCATCAGTAGCCTTAATAACTACTTTATACTCAGATATAGTCTCTCTGTCCAAGGCTCTAGCTGTGATCAGCTTATAGTGCGTTCCAAAGGATGTAGTAAGTTTGAAAGGCAGTCCTTGCTGAACAGTCAGAGTCACCTCTCCATTGGGACCAGAGTCTAAGTCTCTAGCACTTAAAAGAGCTATGACAGTGTCTGTGGCTGCGTCTTCTCTGATTGGACTGACTGGCGATGTCAGTGTCACCTCAGGCGCGTTATCATTGACGTCAATAATATCCACTATGACGTTGCACGAGCCCTCCATTGCAGGTGAGCCTCCATCTCTTGCCTGTATTGTGATATGATAAGAGGTGGCTTTCTCATAATCCACATCACCCTTCACACGAATTTCCCCAGTTTTTTCATCCACCGCAAAACATTTGGTTACACGCTCTGGTGTGTATTTGCTAAACATAAAAGAAATATCTCCATTACTACCCGAGTCAGAATCTGAAGCATTTAATTGTGTTACTAAAGTGCCTAATGCCACATTCTCCATGAGTGTTACTTTCTTCACTGGCTCGTCAAAAACGGGCGCATTGTCATTTACATCCAGATTGTAATGAGTAATAGTGTGGAGCCTGATTTTTCCGGCTGACCCCCATCCACAGCTGTGAGCAACAGGCGAAAAGAGGCCTGCGTCTCTCTGTCCAGAGGTTTGTCCACCACCAACTCTGGGAATTTGCTGCCGTCACTTTTAGTTTCTACATTTAAAATAAATAAGTCATTTTCTGCAAGGTGATACGTGCGTAACGAATTTGTACCCACGTCCGGATCGTGCGCACTCTCCAATCGAAACCTTGTGCCCGGTGAAGCCGCCTCTGATATGTCCAAAGAAATATTTGTGGTCGTAAAGTGCGGTGCATTGTCGTTCACGTCCAGAATTTCCACCACCACGCGCAGCATTTCCAAAGGGTTTTCCAAAAGTATCTGAATAGGCAGTGAGCAAGTTGGACTTAGCTCACAAAGTTGTTCCCTGTCAATTGTTTGTTTCATCACCAAGTCTCCAGTTTCTTGTTTTACCTCAAAATAATGTGAGGAAGTACTGTCTTGAGCAACACGCAAATTCCTCTCAATAATCCTCTGCGATGTAAGATGTAAATCTTTCGCGATATTCCCCACGATGGAGCCCGGTCTTAGTTCCTCCGTAACGGAATAAGAGAGCTGCGAGGACGCGGAGGACAGGCAGCTCAGATAGAAGCAAAGGCTGAGTAGCGGCCCCTGTCCTCCGCGGCGCTTCCTCTGCTGTGAGTCCATTGTGCTGCGCTCCCGCGGAGAAAGAAAAAGTTTTGAACTTTCACCGCAACATTTCTATTATCCAGTTCAAGCGGCGGTACCAAACACCCCGACAAAACAATGTGTAGAAAAAGGTTGTATGTGTTGCTAGAGTTATCATTGTGAAATACTATCAAGAAAAAAACTAGTCCTACTCGAACATAGAGGCATGTCTCGCTCCAACACTCTTCTCAGTCTCCTCCGCCTTACAGCTCACATGGGCGGAGACATGCAGCAAGGGAAAACTGGGCTGAGCTTCTCCAAACATACACTCCCACAGCAGCAGGAGCGCAGAGACAGAAAAGTGTCACACAACTAGTCCATCTGATTATTAAAGTACATGTTGATTAAAAATTACACAAATAATAATAAAAAATGACAATTCAATAGAGACCTATGTCTATTTTAATGGCTAAACTCGGGATAGATGGCATTTTCTCTTAAAAAATCCCCCCCAAAGTTATGCTTTTGTGTCCACACGATGGCACTATATTCACCTGTTGCACATTTACAATTTCAGCATACACATTTGAGCAAATAACTAGAGTCGAACGTGTTTTGGAACATTACATTTGCTGCAAAATGCCAATACGCGTGTTCTCACCTGTTGACTCTCAAAAGTCCACGTGCTGTCTGGCAGAGACGCATCCAGGACACTGATGACCTCCTTAAAGTCAGAGGTGCTGCTGGGCTTAATCAAAGTGAAGTCACTGTACTCTGACATGGGAGACATACACGACCTGAAGGACTGGCTTTGAGACATCATGTCTCCTCCCAGCACCTCCACATACTTTATAGGTCCGTCAGTGTTGAGCTGGATCTGTAGGTTTCTGTTGGGGTTCTTGTAATCGTCACAGTCGCTGCGTCTGACGCAGCAGCTCGCGCTGCCCCTGCTGCTCCTCACACATTTGACCGCTAAGATGAGAAGAGTCACCAGAGACAGCACGGACACCGAGGCCAGAGACAGGATCAAATAGAGCGCGAGGCGGCCGCTTTTCCCGCCGGACTCCGCTGCTTTGTGCCTGATGTCCAGGATGGGCTCGTGCAGACCGTCCTCCATCAGGATGGACACCGTGACGGTGGCGGACTGCACCGGTTCACCGTCGTCCCTGATCTCTATGAGCAGCCTCTGAGAGGAGTCGTCCTGCTCAGCCACAGCGCGTTTAGTCCTCACCTCTCCTGTGTACTGGTTCACAGCGAACAGAGACGCGTCCGTGGCCTCCGCCACTTTGTACGAGATCCACGCGTTATGGCCCGAGTCCGCGTCCACGGCCGTCACCTTGGTAACCAGGTGACCCGCTTTAGCGGTGCGGGGCATCCTCTGGAGCGAGAGGGAGCCCAGGCCGGCGGAGGAGGGGTAAATAACAGCGGGGGCGTTGTCGTTCTGGTCCAGGATAAAAACATGGACCGTGTTGTTGCTGCTGAGACTCGGAGAGCCCTGGTCCTTGGCCTGGACCACGATCTGAAACACTTTGAGCTTCTCATAGTCAAACGAGTGCATGCTGTAGATGCTGCCGTTCTCTGAGTTAATGTAGACATAAGACGAGACTGACACGTCCTGCACTTTAGAGTCCAGAATAGAGTAAGACACTTTCGCGTTTTCTCCAAAATCCAGGTCCGAGGCTGACACTGAGTACAGTATAGAGCCAGGGAGCCCGTTCTCTTTTAAATACACATTATATGAGGGCTGAGAGAAGACTGGTGGGTTGTCGTTCACATCTGAGACACTGACAGGGATAGTTTTCTTACTGAAGAGAGGAGGAGAGCCCAAGTCTGTGGCGGTTATTTCTATGTTATAAAATGGAAAACTCTCTCGGTCTAAAGCTCCACTCGTTATCAATGCGTAATTATTTGAAAAAGACGGTTTAAGGGAAAATGGAGTCCCCTTGGGCAGAGTTAGCTGCACTTTACCATTGTCACCAGTGTCTAAATCTCGCGCACTAACCAAAGCCACGACAGTACCACTCTGTGCGTCTTCTCGCACCGGCTTTGGCTGAGAAGTTAGGACTATTTCAGGTATATTGTCATTAACATCAATAATATCAATGTGGACAGCACAGTGGCCTTCTAAAGCAGGAAGGCCGTTATCTTTGGCAGTCACATCAATGTCGTATGATTTTGTTATTTCATAGTCTAATTCTGCTTTTAATGTTATTTCTCCTGTTAAATTATGAATCGCATATTTAGAGAGCACAAAGGGTGGAGTGCGGGCACCAAAAGAGAACTCCATTTCATTGTTGATCCCTTCGTCTGCATCTGTCGCTTTTGGCCGAATAATAACAGACCCAGGTTTTGCATTTTCTTTAATAGACACTCGGTAGTTATTTTTCTCAAACACTGGGGCATTGTCGTTTGTATCTATGACATTTATAATTATTTTGCAGGTACCAGACTTGACTGGATTCCCTCCATCCAACGCTGTAAGTAAAATTGTATGAACTGCAGTTTTTTCTCGATCTAATGGTTTCTCTATAACCAGCTCTGGCACAGTTGAACCACCAGCCAGCTCTTTCATTTTAAGTGAACAACATTCATTTTTACTGAGCGTATATGACTTAAGAGAATTGCTGCCCACGTCTGGATCCTCTGCACTTTGTAAGGGAAAACGTGACCCAACTATAACCACTTCAGGTATTTTTAACGTTGACACATTTGCAGCAAACATAGGGAAATTGTCGTTGATATCACGTATTTCAACTTCGATTCTATGCAGTTGCAAGGGATCCTCCACGACAATTTGCAGAGGTAAAATACAGTTTGCCCCCTGTCCACATAAAGCCTCTCTGTCTATTCTGTCGTTCACCACCAGCTCACCCTTCCCCGCGTCCACCGTGAAATACTGCTCCCCCGTTTCAGAGGCGACCCGCAATTTTCGCTCAAAAATCTCAGACAATCCCAAACCCAGATCTTTGGCCAGATTTCCAACTACCGAGCCTCGCTTCAGTTCCTCTGGGATGCTGTAACGAGTCTGTCCACATGTTGTAGTCCACAAATGTAAGAAATAATACCACCACAGCAGCTGCCACCTCCAGTCAACAATCTCCATATTGAAAGAAGCTCACAATTCCAAAACAAGGAAATCAGAAATGTGAAAAATCCGAATAATAATTCCCATGATGATATAATCCAAAATGATCTTATCTTGTAACTAAAACAAGGCATACATCCTTTACTGCCCCCATCACAGCCTCTGCTTTGTGGATTGGTGCTGAAGCTGCGAGTGAAGGGGAGTCGATCTCTTTGTACAGACGGGATTGCTATTGGCTGAAAGCATCCACCAATCACAATCAACGGAGCAGAGGAATAACAGTGCTACAGAGCGAAACACACCAGTTTGAACACAGAATGTACATATTTTCTATCAAAACTACCCAGTTTAACGAGTTGATAGAAAATTACAAGGCCAAAGTAGGGCAGCTATTTTAGTGTTTAATGTACTATGCATTTTAACTTTTCTATAATAATAATAATAATAATAATAATAATAATAATAATAATAATAATAATAATAATAATAATAATAATAATAATAATAATAATAACTTATTTATTTATTCATTTACTCTTAAAATGTAGCAAACAATTAGAAGTGAAAAACAATAAAAACTATTGAACGATAAAAAGGCTCTCAATGACCAGCCTCTGTCCAGCCTTGTGGTGCTGAAATATTAAAGGATGTACAAGTCTCTTTCTTTCGCACAATGTACAACAAGTTTCATTTATTTTCATACAGTCATCTAATATATTTTTATTCGCTCACCTGTTGACTCTCAAAAGTCCACGTGCTGTCTGGCAGAGACGCATCCAGGACACTGATGACCTCCTTAAAGTCAGAGGTGCTGCTGGGCTTAATCAAAGTGAAGTCACTGTACTCTGACATGGGAGACATACACGACCTGAAGGACTGGCTCTGAGACATCATGTCTCCTCCCAACACCTCCACATACTTTATAGGTCCGTCAGTGTTGAGCTGGATCTGTAGGTTTCTGTTGGGGTTCTTGTAATCGTCACAGTCGCTGCGTCTGACGCAGCAGCTCGCGCTGCCCCTGCTGCTCCTCACACATTTGACCGCTAAGATGAGAAAAGTCACCAGAGACAGCACGGACACCGAGGCCAGAGACAGGATCAAATAGAGCGCGAGGCGGCCGCTTTTACCGCCGGACTCCGCTGCTTTGTGCCTGATGTCCAGGATGGGCTCGTGCAGACCGTCCTCCATCAGGATGGACACCGTGACGGTGGCGGACTGCACCGGTTCACCGTCGTCCCTGATCTCTATGAGCAGCCTCTGAGAGGAGTCGTCCTGCTCGGCCACAGCGCGTTTAGTCCTCACCTCTCCTGTGTACTGATTCACAGCGAACAGAGACGCGTCCGTGGCCTCCGCCACTTTGTACGAGATCCACGCGTTATGGCCCGAGTCCGCGTCCACGGCCGTCACCTTGGTAATCAGGTGACCCGCTTTAGCGGTGCGGGGCATCCTCTGGAGAGAGAGGGAGCCCAGGCCGGCGGAGGATGGGTAAATAACAGCGGGGGCGTTGTCGTTCTGGTCCAGGATAAAAACGTGGACCGTGGTGTTGCTGCTGAGACTCGGGGAGCCCTGGTCCTTGGCCTGGACCACGATCTGAAACACTTTGAGCTTCTCATAGTCAAACGAGTGCATGCTGTAGATGCTGCCGTTCTCTGAGTTAATGTAGACATAAGACGAGACTGACACGTCCTGCACTTTAGAGTCCAGAATAGAGTAAGACACTTTGGCGTTTTCTCCAAAATCCAGGTCCGAGGCTGACACTGAGTACAGTATAGAGCCAGGGAGCCCGTTCTCTTTTAAATACACATTATATGAGGGCTGAGAGAAGACTGGTGGGTTGTCGTTCACATCTGAGACACTGACAGGGATAGTTTTCTTACTGGAGAGAGGAGGAGAGCCCAAGTCTGTGGCTGTTATTTCTATGCTATAAAATGGATACATTTCTCTGTCTAAGCCACCGTTGGTAACTAAAGAATATTTATTAGCATACATTGGCTTTAGACTAAACGGGGAACCGTTTTTAAGATGCAGTGTCACTTTCCCGTTATCACCAGAGTCAAGATCACGTGCTTTGATTAGAGCCACCGCCGTGCCTTTGGGCGCATCTTCGCGCACAGGACTGGGATTTGATGTCAAAAAGATCTCTGGAGTATTGTCATTAACATCTGTAAGTGATATTTGTACTCTACAATGTCCTTCCATTGCGGGGAGCCCGTTGTCTTTGGCACTTACACTGAGCTCATATACGGTGCTGTTTTCATAATCTAGCTTCCCCACTAAGGTAATTTCTCCAGACACAGAGTTTAATCGAAACAAATTTAGCAAAGCATGTGGCGTGTGATCAGCGAATGCGTATTTTATTTCACCATTCACGCCTTCATCTGCATCTGTAGCTTCCACCTGAACAAGGACCGTGCCGGGAAGGCTGTTCTCAGATACACTGACATTATACAGTGGCTTTTTGAAAACAGGCACATTGTCATTAATGTCGAGAACAGTAACAATTATTTTGTTGTGCCAGTTTTTACAGGATTTCCTCCATCTAATACTGTCAGTAACAACTCGTGAACGCTTTGCTTCTCTCTGTCAAGTGACTTTTCTAAGACAAGCTCTGGAACTTTTCTGTTACTGGACAGTTCTTTCATTCTCAAACTAAAACAATCATCTTTGCCCAACAGGTATGACTTCACTGAATTACTACCAATGTCCAGATCTTGTGCTGGCTCTAAAGGGAAGCGAACTCCTGGAACTGTAGATTCTGCAATGTTTAATGATCGCTGTTCTAAGGTAAACGTGGGATAATTGTCATTTATGTCCCTTATTTCTATTTCCACTCTGCGTATCTGCAGCGGGTTTTCCGTCACAACCTCTAAAGGTATCACGCAGCTGGCGCTTTGTCCACATAAAGCCTCTCTGTCTATTCTGTCATTCACCACCAGCTCACCCTTCTCCGAGTCCACAGTGAAATACTGCTTCACTGTCTCAGAATCAACACGCAGCTTACGGTCAAAAATGTCTGTTAAACCCAAACCAAGATCTTTGGCGATAGTTCCTACCACAGAGCCCCGCTTCAGTTCCTCTGGGATGCTGTAACGAGTCTGTGCGTCCGTCAAACTCCACAAAAGAAAGAAATAATGCCAACAGAGCGTCCGCCATGCCAAAGCTCCAAGACCCATCTTTTCCATCTTTCATTGATCATTAAAACACTCCAAGTCGAATTGGTAGAAAAAGACAGTCAGCCCATAATTCCTTAGATTGAAAAACATTCTCCAGTAAATGATATATTCTCAAAAATCCTCAGTATTCCACAATGAAAAACAACCAAGCAGCGCATCTCTGCACCGAACAACACTGACGGGTCTTATGGCTGTAGCACTCAGCAGCAGAGGAGTAGATCTCTTTGTACATGTGTGAATCCTATTGGCTGAGAGCAGCTCACATCACTATCCAATCACAGAGCAAACTGCTTTTGCTGTGCACCAAGTGCCAATAAAACTCCATCTTTCACCAGGCAAAGTATCAAGCTAAGATATAAATTATGGTTTCAAAAATAATAAAACATTATTGTAAGACTCTGAATAAAGTAATAAGATAATATGAATGCAGACATGTAATAAAACAAATTTGCTTTTAAAAATGTAATAATTTGAAGTAAACAAACAAACAAACAAATAAATAAATAAAATAATCCCAATTCTTCTGCTCGCAACTTTGCAGTATTTTACTCTTCTTTTGTGTGTAAAAAACAAGGGCAACATCACACGCATAAAGGTGCTGTCCAATGATGTGGTGCTGAAACACACGCTTCTAAGGAAAGACATCATTGGCTATGATCGAAAACTCACACTTCTATATTTAAATACAGAGATATAATATATTTGATTTTAGGCAAAAGTATAACAATACATATTAACTTAGAATTTTTAGTTTAATGTTTTGCCCCTATGTTCTCACCTGTTGACTCTCAAAAGTCCACGTGCTGTCTGGCAGAGACGCATCCAGGACACTGATGACCTCCTTAAAGTCAGAGGTGCTGCTGGGCTTAATCAAAGTGAAGTCACTGTACTCTGACATGGGAGACATACACGACCTGAAGGACTGGCTCTGAGACATCATGTCTCCTCCCAGCACCTCCACATACTTTATAGGTCCGTCAGTGTTGAGCTGGATCTGTAGGTTTCTGTTGGGCTTCTTGTAATCGTCACAGTCGCTGCGTCTGACGCAGCAGCTCGCGCTGCCCCTGCTGCTCCTCACACATTTGACCGCTAAGATGAGAAAAGTCACCAGAGACAGCACGGACACCGAGGCCAGAGACAGGATCAAATAGAGCGCGAGGCGGCCGCTTTTCCCGCCGGACTCCGCTGCTTTGTGCCTGATGTCCAGGATGGGCTCGTGCAGACCGTCCTCCATCAGGATAGACACCGTGACGGTGGCGGACTGCACCGGTTCACCGTCGTCCCTGATCTCTATGAGCAGCCTCTGAGAGGAGTCGTCCTGCTCGGCCACAGCGCGTTTAGTCCTCACCTCTCCTGTGTACTGGTTTACAGCGAACAGAGACGCGTCCGTGGCCTCCGCCACTTTGTACGAGATCCACGCGTTATGGCCCGAGTCCGCGTCCACGGCCGTCACCTTGGTAATCAGGTGACCCGCTTTAGCGGTGCGGGGCATCCTCTGGAGAGAGAGGGAGCCCAGGCCGGCGGAGGAGGGGTAAATAACAGCGGGGGCGTTGTCGTTCTGGTCCAGGATAAAAACATGGACCGTGGTGCTGCTGCTGAGACTGGATAGCCCTGGTCCTTGGCCTGGACCACGATCTGAAACACTTTGAGCTTCTCATAGTCAAACGAGTGCATGCTGTAGATGCTGCCGTTCTCTGAATTAATGTAGACATAAGACGAGACTGACACGTCCTGCACTTTAGAGTCCAGAATAGAGTAAGACACTTTGGCGTTTTCTCCGAAATCCAGGTCCGAGGCTGACACTGAGTACAGTATAGAGCCAGGGAGCCCGTTCTCTTTTAAATACACATTATATGAGGGCTGAGAGAAGACTGGTGAGTTGTCGTTCACATCTGAGACACTGACAGGGATAGTTTTCTTACTGGAGAGAGGAGGAGAGCCCAAGTCTGTGGCGGTTATTTCTATGTTATGAAAGGAAAATGTCTCTCGGTCTAAAGCTCCACTCGTGACTAAGGCGTAATTATTAGAAAATGAAGGCTTTAAACTAAAAGGAGAGCCTGTTGGTAGTTTTAACACTACTTTGCCATTATCGCCCGAGTCTAGGTCTCTGGAACTGATTAAAGCTACTACAGTGCCTTTTGGCGCGTCCTCACGCACTGGATTGGGAGTGGAAGTAAGAAGAATTTCCGGAACATTGTCGTTTATGTCCATTACGCGAACCTGCACACGACAATGGCCTTCCATCCCAGGGACACCTTTGTCTTTGGCTTTTATCGGTATATCATAAACTGCACTGATCTCATAGTCTATTTTTCCAGCTAGGGTTATTTCACCGGAGTCTGAATCAATACAAAACAAAGACAAAAATGACTTCTGTGTGTGTTCAGCAAAAGTGTATTGCACTTCTCCATTTGCGCCTTCATCTGCGTCTGTAGCTTCAACTGTAACTAGAACAGACCCGGGCAAACTGTTTTCAGGAATAGTTATATTGTACAGAGGCTTCTTAAAAACAGGAAAGTTATCATTAATATCAAGCACCGTAACTACAATTTTCATTGATCCACTTTTGACAGGATTTCCTCCATCTAATGCTGTTAATAACAATTCATGAACACTTTGTTTCTCTCTATCAACCATTTTGTCTAAAACCAATTCTGGAGTCTGAAACCCGCCAGGCACTTCCTTCAGTTTTAAACTAAAACACTCGTTTTTACTCAGAGTGTATGTCTTTACAGTGTTACTGCCCACATCTGGATCCTGAGCTGTGTCTAAAGGAAAACGCGCTCCGGCTACAGTTGATTCTGCTATTTTCAAAGACTTTTGCTGTGTTTCAAACACGGGTGAATTATCATTAATATCTCGTATTTCTACTTCTATCCTATGGAGCTGTAGTGGGTTTTCTGTCACGACCTGCAGAGGCAACACGCAGCTGGCGCTTTGTCCACATAAAGCCTCTCTGTCTATTCTGTCGTTCACCACCAGCTCACCCTTCTCCGAGTCCACAGTGAAATACTGTTTTCCAGCCTCAGCAGCGACACGCAGCTTACGGTCAAAAATGTCTGTTAAACCCAAACCAAGATCTTTGGCGATATTTCCTACCACAGAGCCCCGCTTCAGTTCCTCTGGGATGCTGTAACGAGTCTGTGCGTCTGTCAAGCTCCACAAAAAGAAGAAATAATGCCAACAGAGCGTCCGCCATGCCAAAGCTCCAAGACACATCTTTTCCATCTTTGATTAGTCATTAAAACACTCCAAGTCGTATGAGTGGGTAAAATGGTCAGCCCATAATTCCTTGCATTGAAAAATAAGATCCATGAAATGATATATTCTCAAAAACACCAATATTCCACAATGGACAACAACCAAGCAGCGCATCTCTGCACCGAACAACACTGATGGGTCTTATGGCTGTAGCACTCAGCAGCAGAGGAGTAGATCTCTTTGTACATGTGTGAATCCTATTGGCTGAGAGCAGTTCACATCACTATCCAATCACAGAGCAAACACTTTCTCCTGTGTACCACAGACAAACCATGGCAGTTTCTCTTCCAACAGAAAAAGTAATTTCTTAAACCTAAATGTATTTGTATCAACTATGTTACAACATTACAAAAATATATATTAATTTCTGCATATGTCATTTATTTTATCCTTACTGTGCGTTTTTGGTTCATCGTTTCATTCTAAAACTATTGCGTAAAATACAAGGAAAACAAAGTAACAATGAGAAAGGTGCTGTCCAACGCTGTGGTGCTGAAACCAACATTTCCACGGGAAAACATCAACTGTTATGTAGAACCCATATTAATGAAAACTGACATATACAATAATAGATTTTGCAAGTAAAGATTTAGCATGACACTAAGTAAAAAGTATCATCCATCTGAATAATACATTTTAATTTATATTTTCTTCTCACGTTCTCACCTGTTGACTCTCAAAAGTCCACGTGCTGTCTGGCAGAGACGCATCCAGGACACTGATGACCTCCTTAAAGTCAGAGGTGCTGCTGGGCTTAATCAAAGTGAAGTCACTGTACTCTGACATGGGAGACATACACGACCTGAAGGACTGGCTCTGAGACATCATGTCTCCTCCCAGCACCTCCACATACTTTATAGGTCCGTCAGTGTTGAGCTGGATCTGTAGGTTTCTGTTGGGGTTCTTGTAATCGTCACAGTCGCTGCGTCTGACGCAGCAGCTCGCGCTGCCCCTGCTGCTCCTCACACATTTGACCGCTAAGATGAGAAAAGTCACCAGAGACAGCACGGACACCGAGGCCAGAGACAGGATCAAATAGAGCGCGAGGCGGCCGCTTTTCCCGCCGGACTCCGCTGCTTTGTGCCTGATGTCCAGGATGGGCTCGTGCAGACCGTCCTCCATCAGGATAGACACCGTGACGGTGGCGGACTGCACCGGTTCACCGTCGTCCCTGATCTCTATGAGCAGCCTCTGAGAGGAGTCGTCCTGCTCGGCCACAGCGCGTTTAGTCCTCACCTCTCCTGTGTACTGGTTCACAGCGAACAGAGACGCGTCCGTGGCCTCCGCCACTTTGTACGAGATCCACGCGTTATGGCCCGAGTCCGCGTCCACGGCCGTCACCTTGGTAACCAGGTGACCCGCTTTAGCGGTGCGGGGCATCCTCTGGAGGAGAGGGAGCCCAGGCCGGCGGAGGAGGGGTAAATAACAGCGGGGGCGTTGTCGTTCTGGTCCAGGATAAAAACATGGACCGTGGTGTTGCTGCTGAGACTCGGAGAGCCCTGGTCCTTGGCCTGGACCACGATCTGAAACACTTTGAGCTTCTCATAGTCAAACGAGTGCATGCTGTAGATGCTGCCGTTCTCTGATTAATGTAGACATAAGACGAGACTGACACGTCCTGCACTTTAGAGTCCAGAATAGAGTAAGACACTTTGGCGTTTTCTCCAAAATCCAGGTCCGAGGCTGACACTGAGTACAGTATAGAGCCAGGGAGCCCGTTCTCTTTTAAATACACATTATATGAGGGCTGAGAGAAGACTGGTGGGTTGTCGTTCACATCTGAGACACTGACAGGGATAGTTTTCTTACTGGAGAGAGAAGGAGAGCCCAAGTCTGTGGCGTTATTTCTATGTTATAAAAGGAAAATGTCTCTCGGTCTAAAGCTCCACTCGTGACTAAGGCGTAATTATTAGAAAATGAAGGTTTTAGACTAAAAGGAGAGCCTGCTGGTAGTTTAACACAGCTTTTCCATTATCACCCGAGTCTAGGTCTCTGGCACTGATGAAAGCCACTACAGTGCCTTTCGGTGCGTCCTCACGCACTGGATTGGGAGTGGACGTAAGAAGAATTTCTGGTACATTGTCGTTTATGTCTATGACTCGGACCTGCACACGGCAGTGGCCCTCCATTTCAGGAACACCTTTGTCTTTTGCCGTAATTCGAAAATCATAAACGGGACTGAGCTCATAATCTAAGTTCCCACTGAGAATTATTTCACCCGTGTCTGAATTTACATTAAACATAGATAATAAAGCTTGTGGGGTATGCTGAGAAAATGCGTATTCAACTTCTCCATTTGCACCTTCATCTGCGTCTGTAGCTTCAACTTTAACAAGCACGGCTCCAAACAAACTATTCTCCGAAATAGTCACGTTGTAAACAGGTTTAGCAAAAAGAGGCATATTGTCATTATTATCGAGGACTGTAACTTTAATTTTCATTGATCCACTTTTAGCAGGATTACCTCCGTCTATTGCAGTCACCACCATTTCATGGACACTTCGTTTTTCTCTATCAAGCATTTGTCCAAAACCAATTCGGGGGTTTGAAGACCACCAGGCAACTCTTTCATTTTTAGACTAAAAGATTCACTTTTACTTAAACTGTAAGACTTCACTGAATGAATGCCTACATCTGGATCTTGAGCTGTTTCCAATGGAAAGCGAACACCTGAGACTGTCGATTCTGCTATTTTTAATACATGTTGCTTTGTTACAAAAACTGGCGAATTATCATTAATATCTCGTATTTCCACTTCTATCCTATGGAGCTGTAGTGGGTTTTCTGTCACGACCTGCAGAGGCAACACGCAGCTGGCGCTTTGTCCACATAAAGCCTCTCTGTCTATTCTGTCGTTCACCACCAGCTCACCCTTCTCCGAGTCCACAGTGAAATACTGCTTCCCAGCCTCAGCAGCGACACGCAGCTTACGGTCAAAAATGTCTGTTAAACCCAAACCAAGATCTTTGGCGATATTTCCTACCACAGAGCCCCGCTTCAGTTCCTCTGGGATGCTGTAACGAGTCTGTGCGTCTGTCAAACTCCACAAAAGGAAGAAATAATGCCAATAGAGCGTCCGCCATGCCAAAGCTCCAAAACCCGTCTTCTCCATCTTTGATTAATCATTTAAACACTCCAAGTCGCATTTACTAGATAAAGACAGTCAGCCCATAATTCCTTATATTGAAAAATATTCCCCAGTAAATATATATTCTAAAAAATCATCAATATTCCACAACGAAAAACAACCAAGCAGCGCATCTCTGCACCGAACAACACTGATGGGTCTTATGGCTGTAGCACTCAGCAGCAGAGGAGTAGATCTCTTTGTACATGTGTGAATCCTATTGGCTGAGAGCAGCTCACATCACTATCCAATCACAGAGCAAACTGCTTTTGCTGTGCACCAAGTGCACCATAAAACTCCATCTTTCACCAGGCAAAGTATAAGTAAGATATAAATTACAGATTCAAAATAATAAAACATTATTTTGAGGATCTGAAAAAATAATATTTGTTGTTATTATATTTTGCCTATTATTCTTTTTCTTAATAATAATATTAAATCAGACATGTAATAAAACAGTTTTGCTTTGAAAAATTGAATATTATGAAATAAATAAATAAACAAACAAAACAAACAACAAAAAAACAATCAAACAAACAAACAACAATTACATAAATAATCCTATATCCTCTGCTCTTTTGTGCAGTATTAACACTTTTTGTGTGTAAAAAGTCAAAGACAAGTTCACGAGCAGAATGGTGCTTTCCAACTATGTGGTGCTGAAACCCACACTTCTCAAAAAAAAAGTCAATGACTATGATTCAAAACTCAGACTTTTACATTAAATTACAGAGATATAAAATCTGTGATTTATCAGGCAAGAGCATTACATTAAATATTAACTTCGTAAACGTTCCAGTAAAAAAAAAAAAAAAAATGCTCTCATGTTCTCACCTGTTGACTCTCAAAAGTCCACGTGCTGTCTGGCAGAGACGCATCCAGGACACTGATGACCTCCTTAAAGTCAGAGGTGCTGCTGGGCTTAATCAAAGTGAAGTCACTGTACTCTGACATGGGAGACATACACGACCTGAAGGACTGGCTCTGAGACATCATGTCTCCTCCCAGCACCTCCACATACTTTATAGGTCCGTCAGTGTTGAGCTGGATCTGTAGGTTTCTGTTGGGGTTCTTGTAATCGTCACAGTCGCTGCGTCTGACGCAGCAGCTCGCGCTGCCCCTGCTGCTCTTCACACATTTGACCGCTAAGATGAGAAAAGTCACCAGAGACAGCACGGACACCGAGGCCAGAGACAGGATCAAATAGAGCGCGAGGCGGTCGCTTTTCCCGCCGGACTCCGCTGCTTTGTGCCTGATGTCCAGGATGGGCTCGTGCAGACCGTCCTCCATCAGGATGGACACCGTGACGGTGGCGGACTGCACCGGTTCACCGTCGTCCCTGATCTCTATGAGCAGCCTCTGAGAGGAGTCGTCCTGCTCGGCCACAGCGCGTTTAGTCCTCACCTCTCCTGTGTACTGGTTCACAGTGAACAGAGACGCGTCCGTGGCCTCCGCCACTTTGTACGAGATCCACGCGTTATGGCCCGAGTCCGCGTCCACGGCCGTCACCTTGGTAACCAGGTGACCCGCTTTAGCGGTGCGGGGCATCCTCTGGAGAGAGAGGGAGCCCAGGCCGGCGGAGGAGGGGTAAATAACAACGGGGGCGTTGTCGTTCTGGTCCAGGATAAAAACATGGACCGTGGTGTTGCTGCTGAGACTCGGAGAGCCCTGGTCCTTGGCCTGGACCACGATCTGAAACACTTTGAGCTTCTCATAGTCAAACGAGTGCATGCTGTAGATGCTGCCGTTCTCTGAGTTAATGTAGACATAAGACGAGACTGACACGTCCTGCACTTTAGAGTCCAGAATAGAGTAAGACACTTTGGCGTTTTCTCCAAAATCCAGGTCCGAGGCTGACACTGAGTACAGTATAGAGCCAGGGAGCCCGTTCTCTTTTAAATACACATTATATGAGGGCTGAGAGAAGACTGGTGGGTTGTCGTTCACATCTGAGACACTGACAGGGATAGTTTTCTTACTGAAGAGAGGAGGAGAGCCCAAGTCTGTGGCGGTTATTTCTATGTTATAAAAGAAAATGTCTCTCGGTCTAAAGCTCCACTCGTGACTAAGGCGTAATTATTAGAAAATGAAGGTTTTAGACTGAAAGGAGAGTTTGCTGGTAGTTTTAACACAACTTTACCATTATCACCGAGTCTAGGTCTTTGGCACTGATTAAAGCTACTACAGTGCCTTTCGGTGCGTCCTCACGCACTGGATTGGGTGTGGATGTAAGAAGAATTTCCGGAACATTGTCGTTTATATCTATGACTCGACCTGAACACGACAGTGGCCTCCATCTCAGGAACACCTTTGTCTTTGCCGTAAGTCGCAAATCATAAGCCGGACTGTCTTCATAATCCAATCCACCAAATAGAGCATTTCACCAGTTTGTGAATTAATACTAAACACAGTCAATATCTTGTCAGATGTGTGTTCAGCAAAAGTGTATTGCACTTCTCCATTTGCGCCTTCATCTGCGTCTGTAGCTTCAACTCTGACGAGAACAGACCCAGGCAAACTGTTTTCCAGAATAGTTATATTGTACATATTCTTCTTAAACACGGAATGTTATCATTAATATCAAGCACTGTAACACAATTTTCATTGACCCAGTTTTGACAGGATTGCCTCCATCGAATGCCGTCAATAGTAAATTATGAACACCTTGTTTTTCTCTGTCGAGTATTTTCTCTAACACAAGTTCAGGGTTTGAAGACCACCAGGCAACTCCTTCATTTTAAGACTAAAACATTCACTTTTACTTAAACTGTAAGTCTTCACAGTGTTACTACCACATCTAGATCTTGAGCTATTTCTAGGGAAAACGAACCCCCGTGACAGTTGATTCTGCTATTTTTAAGGTCTTTTGCTGTGTTACAAACACGGGTGAATTATCATTAATATCTCGTATTTCTACTTCTATCCGATGGAGCTGTAGTGGGTTTTCTGTCACGACCTGCAGAGGCAACACGCAGCTGGCGCTTTGTCCACATAAAGCCTCTCTGTCTATTCTGTATTCACTACCAGCTCACCCTTCTCCGAGTCCACAGTGAAATACTGCTTCCCAGCCTCAGCAGCGACACGCAGCTTACGGTCAAAAATGTCTGTTAAACCTAAACCAAGATCTTTGGCGATATTTCCTACCACAGAGCCCCGCTTCAGTTCCTCTGGGATGCTGTAACGAGTCTGTGCGTCTGTCAAACTCCACAAAAGGAAGAAATAATGCCAACAGAGCGTCCGCCATGCCAAAGCTCCAAAACCCATCTTTTCCATCTTTGATTAATCCTTAAAACACGCAGAGTAGCATTGGTAGATAAAGACAGTCAGCCCATTATTCCTTAGATAGAAAAATATTCTCCAGTAAATGATATATTCTCAAAAATTCCTCATCATTCCACAATGAACAACAACTAAGCAGCGCATCTCTGCACCGAACAACACTGACGGGTCTTACGGCTGTAGCACTCAGCAGCAGAGGAGTAGATCTCTTTGTACATGTGTGAATCCTATTGGCTGAGAGCAGCTCACATCACTATCCAATCACAGAGCAAACTCTTTCTCCTGTGCACCACAGACAAACTATATAGCTTATTTTCAGAACAGGCAAGCATGATCTAAGACAAAGAATAGTTATTATTTTTTTTACCAGTAAAATAAATAAATAAATAAATAAATAAAAATACCGATAGAAGTCTAACAAAATGTACAAAATAAATAATAATGCGAAATGCACATGATACATTTTGCTGTAACACCAAATATTGTAAATTAACAACAACAATAACAACAACATAAACAATAAAAATATTAATAATAATAATAATTACAATACAAGTTGGAGTTTTTGTAATGTGCATATCTCATTACTATGATACGTGTCTGTACTTGATTCGAATTTTTTTTGCAATTGTAAGTTCAAACTTTTGTTTAAATTTAATTACAAAGAGGACAAGTTAAAAAAGGAGAACTTTGCTGTCCAATGATGTGGTGCTGAAATACACAGACTCACGAAAGTGTGCATTGCATATGATCCATAAATCTCAATTTTACATTGAAATGCAGAGATATTTGCTTTCGGATTTTCGTCAGTAAAAGACAAGCATTAAAACATAAATTTTTAACGTCAGAGAAGTTGCAGTTTAATAATTTGCTCTCATGTTCTCACCTGTTGACTCTCAAAGGTCCACGTGCTGTCTGGCAGAGACGCATCCAGGACACTGATGACTTCCTTAAAGTCAGAGGTGCTGCTGGGCTTAATCAAAGTGAAGTCACTGTACTCTGACATGGGAGACATGCACGACCTGAAGGACTGGCTCTGAGACATCATGTCTCCTCCCAGCACCTCCACATACTTTATAGGTCCGTCAGTGTTGAGCTGGATCTGTAGGTTTCTGTTGGGGTTCTTGTAATCGTCACAGTCGCTGCGTCTGACGCAGCAGCTCGCGCTGCCCCTGCTGCTCCTCACACATTTGACCGCTAAGATGAGAAAAGTCACCAGAGACAGCACGGACACCGAGGCCAGAGACAGGATCAAATAGAGCGCGAGGCGGCCGCTTTTACCTCCGGACTCCGCTGCTTTGTGCCTGATGTCCAGGATGGGCTCGTGCAGACCGTCCTCCATCAGGATAGACACCGTGACGGTGGCGGACTGCACCGGTTCACCGTCGTCCCTGATCTCTATGAGCAGCCTCTGAGAGGAGTCGTCCTGCTCGGCCACAGCGCGTTTAGTCCTCACCTCTCCTGTGTACTGGTTCATAGCGAACAGAGACGCGTCCGTGGCCTCCGCCACTTTGTACGAGATCCACGCGTTATGGCCCGAGTCCGCGTCCACGGCCGTCACCTTGGTAACCAGGTGACCCGCTTTAGCGGTGCGGGGCATCCTCTGGAGAGAGAGGGAGCCCAGGCCGGTGGAGGAGGGGTAAATAACAGCGGGGGCGTTGTCGTTCTGGTCCAGGATAAAAACATGGACCGTGATGTTGCTGCTGAGACTCGGAGAGCCCTGGTCCTTGGCCTGGACCACGATCTGAAACACTTTGAGCTTCTCATAGTCAAACGAGTGCATGCTGTAGATGCTGCCGTTCTCTGAGTTAATGTAGACATAAGACGAGACTGACACGTCCTGCACTTTAGAGTCCAGAATAGAGTAAGACACTTTGGCGTTTTCTCCGAAATCAAGGTCCGAGGCTGACACTGAGTATAGTATTATACCTGGAGGACAGTTTTCCTTGACATAAGTCACATATATAGAGTGGGAGAAGACTGGTGGATTATCATTCACGTCAGATAAAACAATCTCTATCATTTTCTCAGCTGATAATGCTGGTCTTCCGCTATCAGACGCTTTAATTTTGACCGTGTAAAGTTTACTTTTCTCTCGGTCTAGTGGGGCGCTTGTCACTAACGAGTAATGGTTAGAAACAGATGGGTTTAGTTTAAACGGAGATCCAGAGGCCAGAGTTAGCGTCACTTTGCCATTGTCACCGGAGTCTAGATCCCGGGCACTTATCAATGCAATAACTGTCCCCACTGCTGAATCTTCTGGGACTGGTGACGTTAACGATTTCACTATGATTTCAGGGGCATTGTCGTTTACATCTACTATTTTAATCTCAACGCTACAATGTCCATCCATCTCAGGGTTACCTTTGTCTTTCGCAGTTACATCAAATCTATGCATAGCGTGTAATTCATGGTCCAAAACGCCCTTTACTACAATTGCACCGCTGGCAGTTTTAATGTCAAACAAAGACATAGTAAGATCCGAGGTTTGATCTGCGAAAAAATATTCTATTTCTCCATTTAACCCCTCATCTATGTCTGTGGCTTTAACGCTCACAACTTCTGTCCCAGGTGCTGCTTTTTCGCTAACATTGGCCTCATAGACATTTTTTTCAAACTGAGGCGCATTGTCATTATTATCAAGCACAATAATAGTAATTTGAGTAGTACCAGAGCGCACTGGGTCTCCACCATCCACAGCAGTGAGGACAAGGTTATGAATCGGTTGCTTTTCTCTATCAAGAGCCTTTTCCAAAACCAATTCAGGAATTTTACGACCATCCTTTTGAGTCTTAACTGTAATTTTGAAATGTTCATTTTTACTAATAATATAAGAACGTACAGAGTTAGAGCCGACGTCAGGATCTTGAGCGCTTTCTAAAGGGAATTTAGCGCTAGGATTTACAAGCTCTGCAATTTTTAAAACCTTCTCTTTTGCAGCAAAACTGGGCGAGTTGTCGTTTGTATCCTGTATCTCTATTTCGACCCTGAATAATTGTAGAGGACCGTCTATGACCAGCTCCAGAGGCAGCACACATGATAGTCTATGTCCACAAAGTTCTTCTCTGTCAATCCTGTCCGTGACTAACAAGTCCCCTTTCCTCACGTTCAAGCCAAAATATTGCTTACCATCTTGCGAGGCTATCCTAAGTTTTCGTTTGTCCAAATCAGCCACAATCAAACCCAAATCTTTGGCTAGGTTTCCAACTACAGATCCCTGTTTAAGCTCCTCGGGGATGCTGTACCGTGTTTGCCCGTCTATTGTACTCCAAAGGAAAGACGAGTGACACCAGCACACAAACAGCTGCCACGAAAACGGTTTGGTCCACATTATTTCTTGTTCCTCTGATTACAAAATACCATAATTAAAAAAACAAATATAATCCAGGGATAGATCCGTAGTTCCATCACTATGCATGATTTTGTTGGCCGTCGTGAGCACTACACCGCCGTGGTTACAAGACTGTAGGCACTGGAGGAAGAGTAGATCTCTTTGTAGAGCTGGGTTTGCCATTGGTGGAAACATAATAAATATTTCCACCAATGACGAGCAACCTGACCATCAACAGCGCCGTGACGTAAAGACGTTGGAGCAGAGTGCAAGTGCACTGCCTTCACTTTCATTATAATCAGTGTTGGGGAAAACGTATTCAAAAAGTAGTTACACATTTGTTATTACTTAAAAAAAAATGTAATGAGTTATACTACTTAGTTACTGCCCCAGAAAGTAACTTACTTACATTACTTTGCTATTACTTTGTGTATTATTGCAAAGAGCGATCGAAAATAGGACTAAAATTTGTATTAGTGGCATTTAAACAAAGGCAAACAACAAATGAATTGCTTAAAGGTGGGATAGGTAATTTCACACTGCACACAATTTAGGTTTTAAATCTGACAACATTCTGTCATAAATCCATACACACAATGTTAATATCAATATATTTTTAAGTTTAGGTTGCAATTTTGACATAAAACACTCTTTTTTCTCTTTTAAAGTGAAACTGGAAAGGACCACTCAAGTTCAACCAATCAGAACGCTTCATTCTGCTCCTGATTAGAACAAAAATTCTTTCTCATTTGATCCAGAGAGTACTCTGCGGGTTCATTTTTTCACCAAGTGCTGCATTTATCAAATAGTTTTTGGTGGAAAACACAAAGTTTACAACAAAAAACGTTAGCTACCCCTACTTTAAATATGCTAAAATTAAGGACAATCAACGGTAAAAATTATTCTGGGCCCAGTAACAGCTTTATATCTGTGGCTCTGAGCCGGTTCATCTTACACAATAAGTCACTTTTGTAGATTTTATTTACTTTAAAGTATAACTATAAGAATTTTGTTAATAACTGTAATTTAATTACAAGTATTTTCACAGTAACTAAGTTAGTTACTCAAAAAATGTAATCTGATTACAGTAACTTAGTTACTGTAACTAAGTCACAGGCAACACTAATTATAAAACACAGTACATTACATTGTTTTATATAGTTTCAATCACACGTATATGTTCTATTGTTTAGCCATACTATTAGCACCTAGATTTAAAGTTTTCAGCATGTGTTCAAATAAAAAATAGTGATAGCCTATTTTGTATGTTTGCTCTATGCCTGCCTCAGTAAAAAAAAAAAAAAATGAAATAAATGAATTTAGCCATGTGTTCATCTAAAACTCTTCCTCTGGTTATTTGAAAAATTCTGAATAATAATAATAATAATAATAATAATAATAATAATAATAATAATAATAATAATAATAATAATAATAACAATAGCAATAACAATAACAATAATAATAATGTTTTAAATTAGCAGTGAGTCATTGTGAGTACAGCAGAGTTTAAGCATCATCAATGCTTATGGCAGGTATATGTAGCGCTCAAGGCTCGTCGTTGCCTTCCTGTGGTCAGAGAAGGAAAATGCAGCATGCTACATCTTCACAGAGCTGCTCAGAGCAAGTATCAGGCAGCAGCTGACGAAAGTACCCGTATGGAGGTCTGTAGAGCAAAAGAAAAGGGAGGGGGAGCTTCCACGGTTTAATCTTACCACGCTTTGCCCCAGCTTTTTTCAGTCTGATTATACGGTTAATATGGGTATTTCTACATATCCAAATTTATACTTATTTTAATCTGTAAATGATGATACATAGTCTTATTAGGATTTTGCATATTTGATAGTGACAGGATTGGGCTATGTGGACAACCAAAATGTCCCAAATTAATGATATACTAAAATTGTCTAAATAATATTAGTATAAATAAATCAATTAAAAAACATGCATAAACGAACAATACAAAACAATAAGAGTGATGATGAAAAAGAAAAGCACTCTGCTATGAACATTGCAGGCGGCAGAGGGAGATGTGGAGAGACATAAGAACAAAAAAGGGGAGGGAAGAGAGGACGTTTCAGCACCACGGAGGTGGACAGCGCCACACAGGCGGACAACTGCTGCTGCTGCAACAAGCCAGCAACAAGCACATCACGTCATGTTTGACTTGAACCAAGCCCCCCCCCCCCTTCTCTCTCTCTCTCTCTCTCTCTCTCTCTCTCTAAACGTGTGTGTTTGCGCTGTGTGTTTTGTGCTTTTCTCTTGTTTTAAATTATTGCGCTTTAGTGCTAGCACTGACGAGCAAAAACATCTATAGAACGAGATCATGTTGGTACAAGGTTAGCATAAAAAAAGACACATTGGCATCTATCCATTTTACAACAAGCATGACTTTAAGCATTATTAATTTAGCTGCCCTTGAATTAATTGTATGTTATGATATCACAAGAACACAAAAACAGAAGAGTTATGCAGGCATGTTTTGCATAGTGAAAAAAAAAATCTCTTGTAAGAGCTCAAAAGAAGATAAGAAAAACAGGCTACAGTCTGAGAACAAACATTACCAGCCACACAATTTTGTAGTTAACTTATAATGGCAGAAAATCAGAGACTTTAGCATCACACTTACCACAGACTCCAAATGACACACATTTCAATCATTCCCTTTTTCTACTTAAAATTGTTTTTTGAGTCTGTTTGATGAGGACATTATTTGTAGTGCTACAGTTTAAATGTCCTCAAACTCTAACAAGCAGTATTCATTATCCGTTTACGCATAAAGTTAATTGTGTAAAACAGAAAAAGTGGGATATAAATTAGGCCGTAAACAGCAAAGACCTACTTTTTGGTATCGTGTTACGAGGAATATTTTTCAAAAAAAAAAAAAAAAAAAAAAAAAAAATGCAATTACTAGGCTATAAAAGTAAATGAAAGAAAATGATTTCAGGTGTTAACACCGACTGATTTAAAAAGCAATGTCTATGCAATAACAAGTGAATTAAGTAAGTAAGTAAATAAATAATAAAAAAAAAATAAATAGTCGGGATTAGAAGCGCACCTCAGTGGGGGAAAAGTTTACATTGTGAGTGGATCACCACAATTTTATCACTCACTGCTCAACAACTACGACAGCAAATGTGGACTTGTGTCAAATATGGATACGAAGACCTGGAGATGAATAAAGAGATCCAACGGTCCCACTATGTAAATATATCTAGCTTTGCTAAAGGTAGCTGCGAGCTAATGCTAACGTGATGCTAGCGCCGCCTAGTTAACATCTTTCTTTAACTTTCTGTTTACTTTTCTGACATAACGCCACATCAAAAACCTAAATTTAAACGTGGTCTGACTCGACTTGAATTAGTTGTGCTAAAACTATACTTAATTTGCCAGAAAATGTCTTAAGAGCTAAAAAGTAGTTAACGTTAGTAGTTTCCCATGCCTCAACTTTACTTTCCCCCTCAGCAGAACAGCCCTCACATATGACGCGCTGCAGACTGTATCTGTAGCTTGAATCACAAAATGTTATTAACCAGACATTGTTGCAAATAAAGTTTATAGGTCATCAGCTTGATTAAATATTTCTTTTTGTTTGTTTGCCCCAATTGGTTGCCTCGGTTTGACGTTAGCAACACTAGCGTAGCCGTACAAACATGTGTCAAACTAAGGCCCGGGGCCAGATGCGGCCCTCCACCTCTTTCATGCGGCCCTCAAGATCTTTTTCTATAATTTCTATAGTGCCAGAGGTAATTTTGATGTCTTAACCTAATGAAACAATTGGCTGAAACTTAAAGAATAATAATTTTCAAACTAATACAAATGTGTATTCGTTGTTGTCATTCAATAAATATACAATAATCAAATATAACTATTATTTGTAGTATTTCAAAGATTAGTAAGGTTAATTTCAGTTACAACCGGCCCTTGGAGGACAACACGATGTCAATGTGGCCTTTGTCAAAATGAGCTTGACACCCCTGCCGTACAACAAGCTAGCTAGGTAACGCGGGAAGCAGGTGAGTAACTGTTAGTTACTATTTACCTGTACTAATAGTACAGTGCAAAGAACGAGAAAATGGCACAAATATGTTCGTCTTTCACAAAATACAAGGTGCAGCCATGCTTGAATTTCTAACTCGGGCTTTGGAATGTTGTTTGAATTTCCAACGTTTGGAATTCGCAGCTGTAGTTTTACTGGTTTTCTGGATTAAATATAAGCAAACCCATCAATTATATAAACTTCTGAATAAAATGTAATTACTAGTCTATAAACAATAGGTGTTAAACAATATTGGAGACTGTTTTTGTTCCATTAAATCAGGGTGTCAAGCTCATTTGACAAGGCCACATTGACATCGGTGTTGTCCTCCAAGGGCCGGTGTAACTGAAATAACCTACTAATCTTTGAAATACTACAAATAATAGTAATTTATTATTGTATATTATTGAAGTGACAACAACGGAATACACATTGTATTAGTTGAAAAATACTTATTCTTTAAGTTCAGACCAATTGTTTCATTAGGTTAAGACATCAAATTACCTCTGCACTAATAGAAAATATAGAAAAAGATCTTGAGGCCGCATGAAATGAGGTGGAGGCGCATCTGGCCCCGGCCTTGAGTTGACACATGTGTATTAAATCAAGAATGTTATCAAATATTAGGCTCGGGAAGCATCTGTGGTTACCATGGAAATAATGGCAAATCCGCCATGTTTGAATCAGTTTTGCAAAACTTCCATAGGAATACATTAGACAAAACGATTAAAAAAGTAAACAAAACAGCCATGGAACAGCCCAAGAAACTGCTGGGTCAGTACTGTTAAATTTATCTATGACTCTGTAGTGTCAGAATATAATTTAATTAATGCTATTTTCGGTAATTAGCAATTTAAAATCTCCATTGGTTTAACATGGGACCAACTGACATTCTAATGCTGTATGATGTCACGTTACCAAGCCTAATAGTAAACTGATTGTGTTAAATCTGTTATTTGGAGTACCATGTTTACCTGTAATTTTAAAGTACCACTTTTCTCCTTGTGACCATATAATTAGTAACTTATTATTGTATAATTATAACAAATTTAATGTCTATGCTTGGAATTGTGACAGTTTGTGTACAAAGTTTAACAGGTGTTATGAAGCAGTCTTTTATTTGAAAAAGGCTTCTCAATATTTAGAATGAGTGCAAAACTATAGAGCTTTGGAACGTGACGTCACAAAATCCGCCCCACAGTGGCTGATGGGATTGAAGCCGCCATGTTGCTCGGCAAAACAAAGCGCGGCACATTAGAAAGCCGTTCGGAAGTGCAAACCCCGGAGCATGAAAAGTGCCTTTTATCGTCACGTATTTGTGCCAAAAACTTGCTGTGTGATTGACTGCACTGTCAGGTCACATGTTCGAGTGGATAGATGGACTATATTTTGGCGAGGTTTCTCTGTGGAAGCCTCGTTAGGAAGACTTGTGCTGGATCTAACTAAAGATCAGAGCAGGATTAATTTACAGCTGTAAGGACCGACATAAACTTCAAAAACGCCCCAGGTTATCTCCAAGAGTTTTCTTTGTGACTGCTACAAATATGACATGATTTAATGTGAATAGAAACGTTTGTCCTCCATCACAAACACATGAATTGTGAAGTCACTGCCCATAAAAGTCAATAAATGTATAAATAAAATGTTGATTTGGTAATATTTTTGAAGTTATTAATCCAGTCTTCACATGAATAACCTGTACATGATAATATGTAGTGTCTTTAGACACTCAGACCAAACACAACATGGGAAATCACTTAGCCTTTAGCTCAGATGCAGCTGTTGGAGCTACTCATCATTTCAAACAAAACACGGAAATGTTTGCACACTTAAAAATTACTTTTATTAAAGCTTTGAACTCTCGTAAATGTAGTCGATAGGTCTGGATTAGCCAAAAGCCTCAGATTGTTCATAGTTTGTGCTTGTTGATGGCTAATCCTGATGGCTACAGGTCCAATGCTGCCGTATCTACCATGCTGAGACTAATTAATGTCCCTGCACAACACATGTCAGTATCTCGGTTTTAAAAGCCAAATGCAAACATGGCAGATTTGCCATTTAAAAAAAAGAAACAAATTACAATAACATATTTTAAAGCTAAACGCATAGTGCGGCTCCTCTTGCCGTGTTTGTTTTGCCGAGCAACATGGCTGCCGGCGTAACATGATGCATTGCGCGGTGACGTAGGTTCCAATGCTCTATTAGGCTCGGTAACGTGACATCATACAGCATTAGAATGTTCAGTTGGTCCCATGTTAAACCAGTGGAGATTTTAAATTGTTAAATGCTGAAAATAGCGTTAATTCAATCATATTCTGACACTACAGAGTGATAGATAAATTTACCAGTACTGACCCAGCAGTTTATTGGCTGTTCCCCGGCTGTTTTGTTTACTTTTTTGAATCGTTTTGTCTAATGTATTCCTATGGATGTTCTGCTAAACTAACAACAAACATGGCGGGATTATTTCCATGGTAACCACAGATGCTTCCCGAGCCTAATAGACAACACAATGGGCTCCGTGCACAGAATTTCAGTTGGGTGCGTACGTTCAAAAATGCTAACTTCTGTATGTACGACCACTTCCTGTTAGCGTTAGCATTTAGACACAATTATGTCTCTTTTAAACACACAAGTTCCTCTGGTGAAATATTCCTCTAATATGTAAAGTCTTTAACATGTTTTCTGTAACATTTACCACAACTGTCTATCTAAAGGATTTAGTCGTTTTAAACTGATGTAGTGAAAACCTCATAGAAAAAACAAATAAATCCTCTTTAGATCAGACAGTTGTGGTAAATTTTACTGAAAACATGTTAAAGACTTTACATATCAGAGGAATATTTCACCAAATGACACTTGTGCGTTTAAAAGAGACATAATTGTGTCTAAAGCTAACGCTAACAGGAAGTGGTCGTACATACAGAAGTTAGCATTTTTGAACGTACGCAGCCAACTGAAATTCCGTGCACGGAGCCCATTAAGCTTGCGATGCATCTGCGGTTACCATGGAAATAATGGCAGATTCGCCATGTTTGTTGTCAATTTAGCAGAACTTCCACACTATTTTTGGTATTTAGCAATTTAAAATCTCCATTGGTTTAACATTAGACCAACTGGACATTCCAATGATGTATGATTTCACGTTACTGAGTCTAATTCTATTGTCGTGGCAACAGCTTGTTTGCTAGCAACATTAGTGATTTAGGACATTTTCAACTGCAGCAAACAGACTCAAAAAACATATTTGTTAAGAAGAAAAAAGGTGTGTTGGAAATGTGATAGAAACTAAAGTCCTATTGTCGCCATTTCGACCACTGTTTACCTTATTTTTCTTTTCACATGTCTGTTACAAACTCAGAAATGTGGTGGGTTGAATTTGTTCACACTCTGGCGTCTTTTTCCAGTTTTGGCTGTATTTGAGTTCTTACAGGAGAAAAATTCCTTCTCTTTATTGACTCTCATTTCTTGCCACTCAGTTTTAACATTTAAAATACTGTGATGTCAACTGCAAACCTGCTTCATTTTTGCTTGTGCAAGTAGAGAATGGAACTACTCATTGTCAGTGGGTTAATTTTCAGTTAACCTATTGTTTAGCCAATATAAACTTTAAAATGCTCGACAATATTTACGTTTCATAAAACATAGAACACATACTAAAGAATTACAGATATACCTATATGTTAAGCACTTTTGCTGCATTAGTTCCATCCCAAGCTTTAGATACAACTACCCATGTTGCCATATAAATGAAAACTGTCTTTTTTTCCTCTATTCAAGTGTGCAAGAGCGTCCTGTCTGTGGGCTCCTTCCTCACTCCACACACCTGTGATACCTGCCTACAAGACCCAGCTGTACTGTTTCTCAGACATGACAGATTACAGTAAGCTACTCATTTGTGTACTCTAAATATTAGAATCAGCACTGTAACAGAACTTGGGCTTGTGACTAAAACACAATAGTTACTGTTTTTTTTTCATGTTTTGTCCCAAGCTCTATAAAAGGCAATTAAGGTTGTACTATGTAAATATTCAGATGTAGGTACAATGCCTTCTTTTCTCCATATATATGCTATAATGTTAGACCTTTGGTGGGGAGCAATCTGTAATGACAAACACTTGACCCCACAAAACAAGTAATTTTTGCAATACGAGACATAATACGTGGCTGACCCTCCACTCGAAAATGTGAACTATGCAGTTTTTGTAACCTCTCACCGAAGATGATGAACTTTACTATGTTCACTTCAAATATATAAGCATCCACAAATCCACAAACACTGTCCAACACATGTAACTCTGACCCACTTGTTTGTTTGCATAGCTTTGAGAGAAAGGCCAACATGTCAGTTCAAGAGCTAGATAATCACTGTTTTTGGCTCGAGATACTTGACATGTGCAGCTCACTGTTACAGTATCAAAACCTGCAAAGATCTCTGTGTCATAAGGACTGTTAAATCCAGGCACTAAATTTGGGTTTCAGAATGTTGAGAAATTAAGACTGCCATAGCAATAGGTTCTGTTCACATGACAACACAACATTCTACAGGACAATAATAGTTTAATCAGGTGAAGTGCCACTAAAATGAATATTGTTCACAACATTCGCAGGTCATGATTTAATGAGGAGAAGGCAGGCAAAATGAACATTGTTAAAGGCATTTTTTTAGTTTTAGAATTACCAGATCAAGCAAGTGCAATGTAAAACTGCCTCATCTGATAACTGCCTGAACATAACCTACATGAATGGTGAGCTGTTTTCCATTGTTAGCATCGAGATACAACATTCCATCCAAAAACACAAGTGTCTTGGTCAAAACTGTCAACATCTTCTCAGAGACATCTATCCACAGCTCACTGTTCACTGCCTGATTTTAAATTATTTCTTAACGTGCTTGGGGATTCTGACATGAGAGGTCTGGGTTCTCACCTGGTTAGCATGTGTTTTTTACCTCAGAAAGTCAGGATTTTTTTGTCACCAATAAAATCTCTGACACAACACTTTTAACAGAAGTTAATAACGTTATTGCTAACAGTGAGATCTGTTGTTGTTAGCTTGTCCAAAAGCTCACACTAAAGGCTGTTTTTATTCACTCCAGTTAACCAACATTGTATCAATACTTAATTAAGCAAAAGGGGATCTTTCTGGCTAATTGTGTTGCTCTTATGATATAAACAATTAAAAGCAAACCCTCCAAATGCAGTGATTTTAGTCAAAGAGCTCAAATGATAAAACTAATTTAATATACTAGCAGATTTTCCAAACAGCAGGTGATGTCATGTGTTTGCTCGGGCAGTTTTTAACCTGAGTTCCCAAGTAATTGTCTGACCTGTTTGAGCGTTTATTTTTCAACTCAGAAAGAACATTTCATCAAGATCCCGAGAACCAAATAAACACAGCATATGCACAGAGAATTTCCACAGCTAGCTATTTTAAAAATAAACAAGCCAACTGACATTAGACATTCAAAACAAAAATATTTTCAAAATGTCATCACGAAGGAATCTATGATAACTGAATATATCGGCTCAGAAATGGCAAAAACAATCTGATCTTTGCACCGAAATAGGAAATACAACCAACCTCTTAAACAACATCCAAGTGTGTCAAACTCTCACTTCAAAAACAATCTTCAGAGTTGTGCGTAAATAGAATGTTAATATTGTGTTGTGAATGAGTGCGTGTTTAAAATGGTGTGATGTGCAAATCAAAACTGTTTCTTACCTTGAGTCGATAAAGATGGGTTTAAAACGGGATGAGAGATTGCGCCACAACAGCAGCAACAGCAGCAGCAGGACATAGAAGAGAACAAAACCCAAAAGGATATTGGTTAGACAGTTATTCAAAAAACTCTGGGTGGCAAAGGGAAGAATCCAAGATATACTTACGCAGTGATATGCAACAAAAAGTCATGTTAAACAAGATGGAAGTGTTCGTGGATAGTATTAATGTTACTTGTTAAACTGTGTTTAGTAAGTTTGTAACAAGTGTGTAGTACAATTATGTAGTGCGGTTAGCCTATGTAAAGAATATAGTGTTTCCTCAGTTTAATTTTTGTGCTCTAATCTAAAACATGCTGGATAAAAAAATGTAATATAAATTATACTTTCTACTTCTGGTATTGCCATAAGCATATATTTAAGCTTAAATGTATTTTATCTGTAATCAGTGACTGTTTAATATATCGGTTGAAATAAGTAATTTTTATGTATGCTTTATAGTCTGGATAAACCTTTTGGTAAACAAACTTACAGAGGTACATTTGATCATTAAAATAGTGGTACAATTCAAAGATTGGTAATTTTTGTATAATAAATAACAGAAATTGGGTCATAAATAACAGAAATTGGGTCACATAATACTGTTACTATGTCAATGCTAAAATATATTTATAAACCATGCAAGGGTGGTCAAAAGTATCAGTAAACCTAGCACAAACAGAAAGCACTTCTTTTGACCTTACTCCCATTGCACAAGATTGTTTTTGTTTTAATGTACATACCCTATTCAGATGGTAGCTTTAATATTATTTGTTCATAATGTTACAAAAACATGAAGAGAATTACTACAACAACTGAAGAAACGCCCAAACAATAATACCCTAATGTGCACTTTTTTCTTCTTTTCAGAGAGGAAACATTTTCAGAAATTAAGTATTGTTGCAGAGCTTCAACAAAGACTGCACTGCTGCTCCCTCATTTCGACAGCAGAGGGCCTAAAGGTATGGTCTGGTCCTTTTCCATTCATTATTCATGTTTGCTTGTATGGTATCTTCTTAAGCAAAAGTCAATATGTTTAGCATGCCCACCTAATCATCTATTATGTAAACACAGCACAGCAATCAGAATGACAACAAGCCAAATCAAACACCAAATAACATTGCAATAATTGAATATATAATGAATGTATGTGACTTCACTTTGAGCTACAACAAGCTAAGAACACATAGTGCAAGAGTTGGACTGGCTGACTGTCAAGACAAAGACTAAAAGCAGCTCTGTTATGAACAAAAAGAACAAGCGGCCATGTTGAACCTCTCCCTGCTTTCCTCCTCCGTCTGCAGACCTCAGATAAACACATCTCCGAGCTATGATAGGGGTGTTTTTCATTCCCAAAGCGTCACCACATAAAGACAACTGCACCATCCTAGTCACAGCAGCGACTCCCCAACACCCCCACTAATACTGTCAAAATGGTATAGTCCTGCCCGTGAGTCAGCTTGTTTCTATGGCAACTCAGCCCACCTCACTCGCATCCCACCCCACTGCCTTCTGCACCTCTTCTTACAAAACCAAAATGCAGCAAAAGCAGATAGAGAAGGCAAATTGTTTCTGTTGGAATGACATAAGCGCAAAATAGAAAAACACAATTAACTCAAATATTTTGCAGGACATACATAAATCTGTATGAGATTTTAATCCATAGATGTCAAACTGTTTCATTGTTTTGAATTGGCTCCACAAACTTGTCATAATCCATAGCTTGATGCCTTTCATCGGTCACCTATCATGTCTTTGAAGTTGAAAAATGATAATACATTATGGGGTTATTGTGAACAGTTTAGTTTTTGTGGTAGTTTTTGCTTCATGTTGATAAATCAAATAATTACATATGCACAAAAATCAAGTCAACAGATATGCAGTTGCAAATTCAAGCTTCAAGAATTTTTGCTTGCTCCAGCTCAGTGTTAAACTATTAAGTTGTAGAATGATGTCGTCACGTGAACGCAACCTATTGTTCTAGAATGTATTAGTGCATAGCTTGTTCATTGGTTATTGTGCCACCACTGTCTCGATCTATCAGCTGTGTTTGTGGAATGGTGCATTGTGGGCTCTTTAGTGGCAAAATCAAATGTCTGGCTCTTACTGTTTTTCTTCCTCTCTGCTGCAGGGTGGTGCAGCTGGAGAGGGGGAGGGGTGATGGCACACACTCACATCAGGAGAAGAGGTAAGCAACATACTGCTGTACACAGGCTCCCCAGTACATGGGTTTTTGAGTTTACAATTAAAAAGCAAGAGTCTCATTTATCAATCCAGGAGCTAAATTGCAAGTACAAACTGAAAACAAACAAAGTATTAATGTGTTTTTGTGAAAGTGTCTGCGGTCAATTTATGGTTTAAAACATTAAGGAAACCAACACCGCAAGTTTTATGTTTACAGTGTGTGAGACAAAAACGTCAGCTGTGTCAAGTTTTTAATTCCTCTGAACTAGTTTACACATGAGCAAATGGTTGATAAATACAGGCCATAAGTATTAATTCAAACAGTGAAATGACCCCAAAACCAACAGTTTTTTTTGTATTAAACAGCTTTTTGTTCTTCAGTTTGCTCTCTTAGTTTTGAGGCTTTGATCTTTGACATTGTCCAATGTTGCTAGATCAACTATCCATCTTTAAAATGTCCTGCTATCTTTATTAGTAATTCACTTACATCTACAGAGCTAAATGGGTCAAGACTGCTTTCTCCTCCAAGCCAAATAATAGTTCATTTCGAAGCCATGTAAGCCCGCTCAAATTAAGAATAGCCTTTCTAGTGCATCAAAAACATCTAAAGTACAAAAACTTTCAAGTCTATTTTTGGTCAAAAAGTGCAGTTTACCTTTAAAGTAGTATCTTCACACAGATTCACACATTCAGATTCACACAACACGCTTTAAACTTCTACTTACTGAGGGATTTGTTAAGTTGTTCAAAAGTTTACCTACAAACTCAAATGTTTACTATAATAGATATCCAAAATCCCCTCCGCTCATTTGTGTTTGTATCAATATGTCAACAAAACAGATAAGACATTTATTTTCAGACTCATGTATCTCCAATCTTTGTAAATTGTGCCATTTTGAGATAAATACATAAAGCACTATGAAAAGTTTAAAACACATTTGTCTTAACATTGTCTTATTTAAGGTGTTTTTCTACCTATAAGCTTTGACTTTACTGCAAAAGCAAATACATTTAGTCCTAAAACATACATTATGTACATACAGACATCCATACTAATATAGGGCAGCAACTAAGGATCATATTGCTAATCGATTCATTAAGTGTTCTCTCAATTTTTTGATTAGTTATTTTGAACTCAGTGACTTGGACACAGTCTGACACAGAAAACTCAAGTAATACAGAGTTGGAGTTTTAGTTTTACCAACTGAATAGTTTTTATCTCTAAACACATTCAATTTACACACTTTCCAAGTCATTACTGTTCAATCAGAGTCACAAAAATCCAATTCTTAGTCCCTGGCATGTTTTTTTTTAAGGATTACTACATAAGTTGACTAATCTTTCAAATGGATTTGTTGTGATTAATTGATTAACGTGTTGCAGCCCTGTTACATACATACACAGAAGCATAAGTAATACATACAATATTTGCAGCCTTGTTTAACTGCAAACCTGTGAGAGAGCAGTATAGTCCATTATGTTAAGCTGCACAAATACAGACATTTTTTTTGTCAGTTAAACAGCAAAAAGAAATGCTGGCTTGTTCTTCAAACTTGATGGTAAATAGTACAAATACTGGTCTGACATACCTATTTCTTATATTTGTCATTACTCTTTGTAAACCAACAAAACATGCCTGATTTCTAACTCTTACATTAACTGCATCTTTGCATGACTATTGAGAATAATAAAAGCAACATAGCCTGATTTGATAACAAACCTGAACAAAGAGAAACTCAAAATGGCTTCCTACATCACAAGCACATATCAGGGATGAGAGAGACTGGCTGAACCACGTGCCTCCTCCCATCCCCCGCTGCATCACGGCTTGCCCTCTATTGCCTTTCTCTCTGACTCACAAGCACCAGTAATGATAACCACCTCGTCCTTCTCAATCTTCTTCAACACAACAAGTACTGTAAGATCATGACAAAGTATTAAACAACAACCTTTTTCTTTTTTACAACAGAACATTTACCAACCGTTCTTTCGCACAACCAGCATCAGTCTATTTGAGGCTTAAAGCTCATGCACCATGTCACGCAGGAAGTAGGTCAGGGAAATTGTGACGCCCTATGCAAGAGGGATCTGTACCAATGGCTTAGAAGAATTGAAAAGCTAATCCAGTATCATATTATACACAATAAAGATGTCACAAAATTATTGTACTATTGTGAGGGTGATATTTTTTCCCTTCATTTGTGGCAGTTTTTAGATTTCCTTTCACTCAAAAGTCATACTTTATGACATTAAGTTGTCTAAATTAAAAAGTATTTAGGTTGTTATAAATGACAAGGTCTAAAAATATATAAACATAATTAACTCAGATACAACCCAAATTGCTGCTTCTTGCCATTCTATGCATTTTTGCCACAATTATTCTGTGACCTCAATTATCAATTAACCAAATACTCTTGATATGTGTAATAAAGTAGGATTTTTGGTTTATCTTCCAGAAAGAGTCGTCGCTCATAAACACAAACTTTGGGAACAAGTCGAAAAAGCACCATTGTCAGCTAACTACAAGAGTTTATCACTGTGCGAAAACAAAAGTTATGCGGCTAAATCAACATTTGTGAATGCAATTCGACCCTACCCTTAAAAGTTACATTCAGGTGAGAATGTGAGAAAGCTTCAGGAGACAGACGTCTGTCATACGGGTCATACCTGACTGAAACAGCTAGCTCTGGTCTCGTTTTGGTTTATTCAAAGAAGTTTCCCCAGCTAACCAGACCAAGAGCTCTGCATAACGCATGCACAGTAGGGCAGAACGTCAACCGAAAATCCCTCTAAAGCACATAACTAAAACTTCATCAGTGACTTTTCACAGTTATAAAGATAAAGCTACAGACTAAAAATAAATGGACCTTAACTTCCAAGCAAAGCAACATTAAGATTTGACCAAAAAAAAAAAAAACACATGTTCATATCTCACCTCTGAATATTTGTTCTCCATCTCTGTTTTTTGCCTTGGCACCGTACTGGCAAAAGTTAGACTGTTTTGACTGTAGGATCTTGGAGACCTTATGCCACTCATTTGAGAGTCAGTAGTTCCATACACCTCATAGCTTGAACCCTGCTTTAAGGTGCCAGTGCCACCTGCATCTGCATAAAGAGGAGGATAGTATGGAATGACAGGAAGATTCCCACTGGATTTATAGAAATGACGTTCTTGTCTCCATCTGTAGATTTTCACTGATATAATGACCACTACACAGTGATGAACAGAAAGGAGACTACAGCCAGAGCCAGCACTAAGTAAAAAGTCAGGTTGTCATTGTACTCCTTGTCGTGCGTAAAGTCAGTGAACTCAGACAGTACTTCAGGAAAGCTGTCCGCCACCGCCACGTTAACAATGACTGTAGTTGAACGAGAGGGCTGCCCGTTGTCCTCCACTATAACAGCCAGTCTCTGTTTGACTGCATCTTTATCAGTCACTTGGCGGATAGTTCTTATTTCTCCATTCTGTGAGCCCACTTCAAACAGCGCCCTGTCTGCCGCTTTCTGTAGTTTATAGGAGAGCCAGGCATTTTGTCCAGAGTCCACATCCACAGCCACCACTTTAGTGACCAGATAGCCCACATCTGCTGAACGAGGCACCATCTCAGCCACCAGAGAGCCCCCAGTCTGGACTGGGTACAGCACCTGAGGGGCGTTGTCGTTCTGGTCCTGGACCAGGATTTTTACAGTCACATTGCTGCTGAGAGGAGGAGAGCCTCCGTCCTGCGCTTTTACAGAAATAGTAAAATCTTTTGTTTGTTCGTAATCTAGAGAGCGCACAGCAATTAGATCTCCAGTCTGTGAATTAACCGAAAAATAAGCCGATGCTGTCTGCCCATTGACCAGAACATCCTCTAGAAAATAAGAAACCTGTGCATTGTTCCCAAAGTCTAGATCTGTAGCTTTGACTGAAATAAATGAGAAACCAGGAGAATTATTTTCAGGGATGAATGCTGTCAAAGACTGCTGTTGAAACATTGGGACATGGTCATTAACATCTGACAGCTTCAAATGTATTATTTTATTTGTAGTGAAAGGAGGTAAACCCTCATCCATGGCTGTAATTGTTATGTTATATTCGGGCTCTGTTTCACGATCCAAGTCATTATCAGTAACCAATGTATAGAAATTACTAGATGACTTTTTAATTTTAAATGGCAAGTTTGGACTAATATAACATTTTATTTGGTTGTTGCTATCTGAGTCTAAATCTTTGATGTTGAGCATTGCAACAACTGTACCAGCAGCAGCGTTCTCAGGTATAGGGTTTGTAATAGAAACTATGCTTATAACTGGCGCGTTATCATTCACATCTGTAATTTCTATCAAAATTTTGCATGTATCCATAAGGCCACCTTTATCCTTTGCTTCAATGTCAATTTCATAATGTTTAGTTTTTTCATAATCAAGTGCGCCAACAACGGTAATTTCACCTGTATGTGACTTTATATTAAAAAGAGATGCACCATTGCTATGCTGGGAAAATGCATAAACCACAGCTCCATTTGATCCTATATCGCTGTCTGACGCACTCACTCTTGAGATAACTGTGCCGTTCTTTGCATTTTCTGCCACTGTCACCCTGTACACAGACTGAGTAAACACTGGTGCGTTGTCGTTTGCGTCTAAAACAACAACATTAATTTTTACAGAGCCAGATTTTTGGGGGTTACCGCCATCAGATGCAATTAATGTTAATTCATGGTTTTCCTGTGTTTCCCTGTCTAAAGCTGTCTGAAGTACCATTTCAATGTATTTAGAACCATCAGAACGAGAAACTATGTTTAATTTAAATTATCTGAAGGTTTTAATGTATATGTTTGAACTGTGTTCTTTGCGACATCTGGATCTTTAGCGCTCTCGAGAGAATAACGAGCTCCAAGCAAGGTAGATTCAATAATTTCAAAATTGTATTCAGTTTTGGAGAAATGCGGTGCGTTGTCATTCATGTCAGTAATTTCTACGTCAATTCGATGCAGCTCCATTGGATTCTCTAATATTATCTGAAAATAAAGAGAGCATGGTGAAAACTGCTCGCACAATTCTTCTCTATCCATCCTTTTAACCACGACTAGAGTCCCCTTTTCGGAATTCAAACCAATGTACTCACTGCCGTCCTCCGTAAATATCCGAGCGCGCCCAGATTTTAGTCTATTTGCATCCAAACCCAAATCAAGAACAATATTGCCGACCACAGAACCAGTCGCCATCTCCTCAGGGATTGAATAGCGGACATGTCCAAACACCGCGTCTGCGAGAAAAGCACACACAAATATACTCCACAGAGGCACGAGTCTTTTCACAAAAACGCGATTAAGATACATCCTGGTGATATTAGGTCACAATTAAGACTTCCAGGTACAAAAATCACAGGTACTGGGCACGAAACAGTCGCATCGATGAGAGAAGGTTGTGATTCAGAGCGAAAGACGTCAGGGTAATGAAAAAAACTTAACCTCTAACTGACGAACAGCGGCACTTAGAGGAAGTCAACAGAACTACAGATAGAAAAGGGAAAAGAAACAATTTTAAGATGTTTTCATAAATATACCGTACGTTTATACGTCTAAGCAAACGAGACATTGACGTGACATGCTGTAAATTAAGAAAACTCAAATAAAATACGTATGTAATGAATCAAATATGTAGGCTATGTAAAAAAACATAGTTATAAATATATATTTGTCCCTTAAAAATATAAAGTACAAATATGCTCGTCGCTCTCCACGGTGCTGAAATGTAAACATCGTTACAAATGTCTAACCTCTAGAGGAGAATCTGGCTCGTCCAAGATACTCCTCTCGCTCTGTATCCGCTGCATCGTCCCTGTTGAACTGGGATCCATCATCAGTACGTTCTGACTACCAGCTCTGCCAAACTTACAGTCACTCTTTCTGGAGTCTGTGGTCCTGCACGTGTCGTAATTGTACACGTGTGGGAGAGTCCCTGTGCCCAGAGTGTCTGAGTAACGTGGAGGATAATATGGGATCACTGGCAGATTGGAGTGATACAGGATGCGAGACTGTCTCCATCTGTAGATTTTCACTGATATAATGACCACTACACACGTGATGAACAGAAAGGAGACTACAGCCAGAGCCAGCACTAAGTAAAAAGTCAGGTTGTCATTGTACTCCTTGTCGTGCGTGAAGTCAGTGAACTCAGACAGTACTTCAGGAAAGCTGTCCGCCACCGCCACGTTAACAATGACTGTAGCTGAACGAGAGGGCTGCCCGTTGTCCTCCACTATAACAGCCAGTCTCTGTTTGACTGCATCTTTATCAGTCACTTGGCGGATAGTTCTTACTTCTCCATTCTGTGAGCCCACTTCAAACAGCGCCCTATCTGCGGCTTTCTGCAGTTTATAGGAGAGCCAGGCATTCTGTCCAGAGTCCACATCCACAGCTACCACTTTAGTGACTAGATAGCCCACATCTGCTGAACGAGGCACCATCTCAGCCACCAGAGAGCCCCCAGTCTGGACTGGGTACAGCACCTGAGGGGCGTTGTCGTTCTGGTCCTGGATCAGGATTTTCACAGTCACATTGCTGCTGAGAGGAGGAGAGCCTCCGTCCTGCGCTTTGATACACAACTGGAAATCCTTGATCTGCTCGTAGTCAAAGGTGCGCACTGCATGGATGACTCCGCTGTCTGCACTAACGGACACATATGAGGAGACTGGCACTCCGTTAACAGAGGAGTCCTCCAGTATGTAAGAGACACGCGCATTCTGGTTCCAGTCCGCGTCTGTGGCTTTCACTGTGAATATAGAGAGGCCCGGGCTGTTGTTTTCTACAATGTAGGCCTCATACAAGCTCCTGTCAAAGACAGGCGCGTTGTCATTCACATCAGAGATGTGTAAGGTGAGAGTGACGCTGCTGGAGAGAGAGGGCACGCCCTCATCTGAACACGTGACTGTGATGTTGTATTGAGAAGCCTGTTCTCTGTCTAAATGACTGTCTGTCACTAAACTATAGAAGTCGTTATTCGTGAATTTAATACAAATGGAACGTTGTCATTTATAAAGCACTGCACCTTTCCGTTTTCATTGGAATCAACGTCACGGATGTTAATCATTGTCACTACTGTCGCACTTTTTGTATCTTCAGGTATACTATTTATTTTAGATAATACATGTATAGTTGGTGTGTTGTCATTTACATCTGTGACGTCAACAGTTACTTTACACGAGTCGACTAGACCTCCATCGTCACTAGCTCGAATACTAAGTTTGAAATGTTGTGCCTTTTCAAAGTCAACATTTCCTTTTAGCACAATTTCTCCTTTTTCAGAATTTATTTCAAATAATCCCCTGGCATTATCTGGCATACTTGACACAGAGTAAGTGATTTTACCATTAGAGCCTTGATCTGCGTCTGTAGCTGTTACGGTCATCACTATTGTTCCGAGTGGCGCATTTCCTTTACAGACGCTTTATAAATTGGTTTCGTAAAAACAGGAGCATTGTCATTTACATCTAAGACAGTTATTAGAATCTGCATTGTTCCAGACATCTGCGGCTCTCCTCCATCCAGCGCGGTCAAAACTAAAGACAAATGCTCACTCTTTTCTCTGTCAAGAGGTTTCACTAAGACCATTTCAACATTTTTGAGCCATCAGCTTGATCGTGTAATTTTATGTTAAAATTGTCGGCTGGTTCTAGCCTGTACGTTTGCAAACCATTAATACCAATATCATAATCAACTGCGCTGTCCACTATAAATTTAGCTCCACTTACAGCAGACTCACTTATCTTAAATTGAACTCTCTTATTTTCAAAGAAAGGTGAATTGTCGTTCACATCAATTATTTCAATAGTAACACTATGGATCTCCATTGGATTCTCTAAGATAATCTGAAATTGTAACACACAAAGTGCTGCTGTTCCACACAGCGTCTCACGATCTATTCTATCCTTGATAAGTAGAACTCCCTTTTCGTTTTTCAGTTCCACATAATCACCGGTTTCGTGTGTAAAAATGCGTGCCTTTCCCGACTTCAGTTTTCTTATATCCATCCCCAAATCCTTCGCAATGTCACCAATAACATAACCTTTAGGTAATTCCTCCGGAATAGAGTAGCTGATGTGTCCGAGTGTCGAGCTCCAAAAGCAGAAAGACAAAAACGTGAGTACGTATACTGCCATTGTTCTGTTCAACGGTCTCCAAAAAGAACGAGTTAAATTGATTCAACTTTCAGTCGTACTGTAAAAAAAAAAAACGTATAATCCTGGAATTTACTATTCACAGACGATGGAACCGTGGGTTTGTTTTCAGAGGATATGTGCTGCGCACGGGTTCACCCTCACAAATAAAGATGGAATGGGAGGTACGGCATGCTGGTAATTCATTTAGTAGAACACAGGCAACAGCGCCACTTGGAGATTGCAAAATAGTATTGCAGTTCAACTCCTTTAAATATCTTTGCGGTCAATAAAATACACAAATCAATCAATCAATCATCAATCAATCAATCAATCAATCAATCAATCAATCAATAAAACGAACAATTGTTATACACTATGCAAGTCTATATTGACAACACAAGAAATTTGTGTGTTTAAAATTAGAAAGGGCAAATATGCATCAACGACAAGGTGAGACAAACACAAGTGGAAAAAAACAAAAACAAAGACTTAACCACGAAAAAAGTGTCGCTCTCCATGGTACTGAAACAGAAATATCTAACCTCCAAAGGAGAGTCTGGTTCGTCCAGGATGCTCTTCTCGCTCTGTATCCGCTGCATCGTCCCCGTTGAACTGGGATCCATCATTAATACGTTCTGACTACCAGCTCTGCCAAACTTACAGTCACTCTTTCTGGAGTCTGTGGTCCTGCACGTGTCGTAGTTGTACACGTGTGGGAGAGTCCCTGTGCCAAGAGTGTCTGAGTAACGTGGAGGATAATATGGGATCACTGGCAGATTGGAGTGATACAGGATGCGAGACTGTCTCCATCTGTAGATTTTCACTGATATAATGACCACTACACACGTGATGAACAGAAAGGAGACTACAGCCAGAGCCAGCACTAAGTAAAAAGTCAGGTTGTCATTGTACTCCTTGTCGAGCGTAAAGTCAGTGAACTCAGACAGTACTTCAGGAAAGCTGTCCGCCACCGCCACGTTAACAATGACTGTAGCTGAACGAGAGGGCTGCCCGTTGTCCTCCACTATAACAGCCAGTCTCTGTTTGACTGCATCTTTATCAGTCACTTGGCGGATAGTTCTTATTTCTCCATTCTGTGAGCCCACTTCAAACAGCGCCCTATCTGCGGCTTTCTGCAGTTTATAGGAGAGCCAGGCATTCTGTCCAGAGTCCACATCCACGGCCACAACTTTAGTGACCAGATAGCCCATATCTGCTGAACGAGGCACCATCTCAGCCACCAGAGAGCCCCCAGTCTGGACTGGGTACAGCACCTGAGGGGCGTTGTCGTTCTGGTCCTGAATCAGGATTTTCACAGTTACATTGCTGCTGAGAGGAGGAGAGCCTCCGTCCTGCGCTTTGACGCACAACTGAAAATCCTTGATCTGCTCGTAGTCAAAGGAGCGCACTGCATGAATGATTCCGCTGTCTGCACTAACGGACACATATGAAGAGACTGGCACTCCGTTAACAGAGGAGTCCTCCAGTATGTAAGAGACACGCGCATTCTGGTTCCAGTCCGCGTCTGTGGCTTTCACTGTGAATATAGAGAGACCCGGGCTGTTGTTTTCTACAATGTAGGCCTCATACGAGCTTCTGTCAAAGACAGGCGCGTTGTCATTCACATCAGAGATGTGTAAGGTGAGAGTAACGCTGCTGGAGAGAGACGGCACGCCCTCATCTGAACACGTGACTGTGATGTTGTATTGGGAAGCCTGTTCTCTGTCTAAGTTATTATCTGTCACTATAGAATAAAACCCATTCGAGGTAGATTTTATTCTCAAAGGAATATAATCGTTTATTATGCACTCTACCTTCCCATTGTTTTCTGAGTCAGGGTCATTTACACTTAACATGGCTATCACTGTCTCTGACGGAGAGTTTTCTGAAACTGATTCTGATTTGGACACTATGTTTATGTTTGGTGCATTGTCATTCACGTCAATTAGGTCAATAATAACTTTGGCAGAATCAGAAAGACCGCCACTGTCAACAGCTTCCACTCCAACTTGGTAATGGGTGGATACTTCATGATCCAAATCACCAATTAAAACTATATTTCCAGATTCTTTGTCTACACTAAATAACTTTGTTAAATGGGGTTTGCTAGTAGACATGGAATATGTTATTTTTCCATTAGAACCTATGTCTTCATCTGAAGCACTCACAGAAAGTATACTAGTGCCTTTGGGAGAATTCTCTAGAATTTTGGCTCTGTACAGCGGTGTGGAGAATATAGGAGCGTTGTCGTTTGCATCCAGCACAGTCACATAAATCTGCATTGTTCCTGACATGGGTGGCTCTCCTCCGTCTGTAGCGGTTAAAAGAAGTGTAATTTGCGATTGTTTTTCTCGATCTAAAGGTTTTTGCAAAACCATTTCAACTTTTTTACTGCCGTCTGCTTCATTTTCTAAATTCAACACAAAATTGCTGACAGGGGTAAGCTGATATTTTTCCAAACTATTGACACCTATATCGGAATCAATTGCTTTATCTAATATAAATTTAGACCCAACTACAGCAGACTCACTAATCTCAAAACGTTTTTCTGTATTTGTGAAACTCGGATGGTTGTCGTTTATGTCTATAATTTCTATTGTAATTCGAAACATTTGCATAGGATTTTCTAATATTAATTGAAAATCAAGAGCACAAGGCGTCGTCTCTCCGCAGAGCGCCTCTCTGTCTATTCTCTCTTGGATAAACAGGACTCCCCTGTCTTTATTCAGACCGATGTATTCGACTTTCTCCCCCGTATAAACACGCGCTTTTCCGGATTTTAACCTCTTCAAATCTAATTCTAAATCCTGCGCTATATTTCCAACCACGGAGCCTTTGGACATTTCTTCAGGAATGGAGTAACTGACCTGACCGATCACCGAGCCCATGCATGAAACGCAGAGTAACAGCAGTGCTAGATGTCCCATTGTTCCACTTAGAGTCGTTTGTTGTGCACCGTTCAAAAGATATACTCCACTAAGAAACCAGAGAAAAAAACAGCAGCGCAAAAACCCGGGGAATATCAAAAGATAAATTCTCAATGCAAGGTTACATATTCCTCTGGGAGAACATCTAGGTTTGCGTCTTTTTCTGCTTGTCCTCGACCAACGAATGAAACTGGGTGGCCGCAATGAAAATAATCCCAGCTCGCAAGCCAACAGCGACTCTAAGAGTACAATTAGAGAATGACAAAGATTTCAAAAGAATGCCCTTGTAACTTTCGTTCTCATTGAATTACACAGCAGATTTAGTTTAAAAAAAAACTTGGGTTGCTGGTGCACTAATCGTGAAACATTATGCAACAAATTAAAAGAAGTAAATGCTGTTTCAAAGTGTGTCTACAAATAGTTTTATGAGTGATTCTTTAAAGTGTCGAGAATGAAACAATTATCAAGACAGACAATTCAAAAACTACAATGACAAAAATATATTCTTTGAATAAATGTCTTCACACTTTTCTCCAGTGTCATCTCAGAAAAATGCATGGTCAAGTTTGTTGAATAGGTCTATTACAAAACGCACTACGGCATAATGGTGACTATTTCACTTTTAACTGAAACAACAGCGGTGAATCGTTTGTGCATATAAAATCACATATTTCAAAAATCATTCATTAGGTTGGTATTCCTAACCTCTAGAGGCGAGTCTGGTTCGTCCAGGATGCTTTTCTCGCTCTGTATCCGCTGCATCGTCCCTGTTGAACTGGGATCCATCATCAGCACGTTCTGACTGCCAGCTCTACCAAACTTACAGTCACTCTTTCTGGAGTCTGTGGTCCTGCACGTGTCGTAATTGTACACGTGTGGGAGAGTCCCTGTGCCAAGAGTGTCTGAGTAACGCGGAGGATAATATGGGATCACTGGCAGATTGGAGTGATACAGGATGCGAGACTGTCTCCATCTGTAGATTTCACTGATATAATGACCACTACGCACGTGATGAACAGAAAGGAGACTACAGCCAGAGCCAGCACTAAGTAAAAAGTCAGGTTGTCATTGTACTCCTTGTCGTGCGTAAAGTCAGTGAACTCAGACAGTACTTCAGGAAAGCTGTCCGCCACCGCCACGTTAACAATGACTGTAGCTGAACGAGAGGGCTGCCCGTTGTCCTCCACTATAACAGCCAGTCTCTGTTTGACTGCATCTTTATCAGTCACTTGGCGGATAGTTCTTATTTCTCCATTCTGTGAGCCCACTTCAAACAGCGCCCTGTCTGCGGCTTTCTGCAGTTTAAAGGAGAGCCAGGCATTCTGTCCAGAGTCCACATCCACAGCCACCACTTTAGTGACCAGATAGCCCAATCTGCAGAACGAGGCACCATCTCAGCCACCAGAGAGCCCCCAGTCTGGACTGGGTACAGCACATGAGGAGCGTTATCGTTCTGGTCCTGAATCAAGATTTTCACAGTCACATTGCTGCTGAGAGGAGGAGAGCCTCCGTCCTGCGCTTTGACGCACAACTGGAAATCCTTGATCTGCTCGTAGTCAAAGGAGCGCACTGCATGGATGACTCCGCTGTCTGCACTAACGGACACATATGAGGAGACTGGCACTCCGTTAACAGAGGAGTCCTCCAGTATGTAAGAGACACGCGCATTCTGGTTCCAGTCCGCGTCTGTGGCTTTCACTGTGAATATAGAGAGGCCCGGGCTGTTGTTTTCTACAATGTAGGCCTCATACGAGCTTCTGTCAAAGACAGGCGCGTTGTCATTCACATCAGAGATGTGTAAGGTGAGAGTGACGCTGCTGAAGAGAGAAGGCACGCCCTCATCTGAACACGTGACTGTGATGTTATACCCCGAGTCTCTTTCTCGGTCTAACTGACTATCTGTGATGATGTTATACAAATTATTGGCTGTGTACGATATAGCAAAAGGTATATTCTTATTAATCACACATTTTACCTGACCATTTCCTCTGAATCTGGGTCGTTTATATTCATTACCGCTACTACTGTCTCATGTGGGCTATCTCGTCAATTGAATCTGATTTTGAAATTAACCTTATGATGGGATTGTTATCGTTTATATCTGTTATATCAATAATAACTTTACAGGAATCTGAAAGACCACCTCGATCAGTTGCTTCTATATCTATTTCATACATTTTTATCTTTTCGTAATCAATCGGTCCGTTTAAAAGTATTTTCCGTCGTTTGTAACTTGGAAGAGCTTTGATGAACTTGTCATGCTGTTTCCGATGATATAACTAACCTCTCCATTGCTGCCTTTGTCTGCGTCTGTGGCGCTGACCTGCGTTATGAGCGTCCCTTTTACAGCGTTTCTTTAATACTCGCTTTATAAACTGATTGTGTAAATACAGGAGCATTATCATTTGCATCTAACACAGTAATGTGAATAAGCATAGTCCCTGACCGCTGTGGCTCTCCTCCATCTACCGCTGTCAACAATAAAGAAACAATCTCCTCTTTCTCTCTGTCAAGGGGTTTTTGCAGAATCATCTCCACCTTTTTCCCACCGTCTGATTGGTCATGCAGTTTGAGGATAAAATTATCACTGGGCTTTAGTGTATAGCTCTGTAAATTATTTTGTCCTATATCAAGATCAATTGCTTTTTCCAGCATAAACCTAGCGCCAATAGCAGCTATCTCGCTAATTTCAAAACGCCTTTCTTGTTTGTCAAACGATGGCGAATTGTCGTTAATATCTGTCACTTCAAGAGTTATGGGAAAAACCTCGATTGGATTTTCTAAGACAATCTCATATTGTAGAGCACACGGTGTTGTTTGTCCACAAAGGGCCTCTCGGTCTATTTTCTCTTTGATAACCAGGACGCCTTTCTCCTTGTTAAACTGAATATATTCCTCACTTTCCCCTGTGTGAATGCGAGCTTTACGCAACTGCAGCCGTTTTACGTCGAGCCCTAAATCATGAGCAATATTACCGACCAACGAGCCTCTGGCCATTTCCTCCGGAATAGAATAACTGATCTGTCCCAGCACACATCCGACAAAAGCGAACGAGAAACACAGCAGTACTTGCCGTCCCATTGTCCTTAACAATAATTCTCAGAGCGTATACAGCAGTCAAATTATCCACAAATAAGGACACAGGTCAGAATCCAACAGCCAAAAAGAAAAAAGTACATTCCAGCTTCTTTAACTGGATAGATGATTTTTGTTTTTAATGCACCCTCGTACGCTTCAGTCTGGTTGACTATTCTGATGTGACGAGGGCGATGTTCTGGTAAAAATACCGGACTACAAGTCACTGTGATGCTGGTGAACAGCGGCCCAGTGAGTTCATACTGTGAAACTACATGTGTTGAAGAAAAGTGTCAGGCTTCAGGCACAATTCCGTAGATAAACTACTCCTACTGCTTCTGCTGCTTCTACTGCTAGTACTACTACTGCTACTGCTACTGCTACTACTACTACTACTACTACTACTACTATACTACTACTACTACTACTACTACTACTAATGCAGTAATACTAATACTAATACTACTACTAATAATAACAATAATAATAATGATAATGAAAAGCAACAGAATTAGAATAACATGTAGGAGTAAAAGAACGAAAGAAAACAAGTACATTTGTGACATAAAGGAAGAATTGCCACGAGTCTTTCACTGTCCATGGTTCTCAAACATAACATTAAAAAGTTCCAAAATTTCAGCGCTGCAATGAAAAGAAAAAGCTAACACAAAGACAAGCTAACCTCCAGAGGTGAGTCTGGTTCGTCCAGGATGCTTCTCTCGCTTTGCATCCGCTGCATCGTCCCTGTTGAACTGGGATCCATCATCAGCACGTTCTGACTACCAGCTCTGCCAAACTTACAGTCACTCTTCCTGGAGTCTGTGGTCCTGCACGTGTCGTAATTGTACACGTGTGGGAGGGTCCCTGTGCCCAGAGTGTCTGAGTAACGTGGAGGATAATATGGGATCACTGGCAGATTGGAGTGAAACAGGATGCGAGACTGTCTCCATCTGTAGATTTTCACTGATATAATGACCACTACACACGTGATGAACAGAAAGGAGACTACAGCCAGAGCCAGCACTAAGTAAAAAGTCAGGTTGTCATTGTACTCCTTGTCGTGCGTAAAGTCCGTGAACTCAGACAGTACTTCAGGAAAGCTGTCCGCCACCGCCACGTTAACAATGACTGTAGCTGAACGAGAGGGCTGCCCGTTGTCTTCCACTATAACAGCCAGTCTCTGTTTGACTGCATCTTTATCAGTCACTTGGCGGATAGTTCTTATTTCTCCATTCTGTGAGCCCACTTCAAACAGCGCCCTGTCTGCGGCTTTCTGCAGTTTATAGGAGAGCCAGGCATTCTGTCCAGAGTCCACATCCACAGCCACCACTTTAGTGACCAGATAGCCCACATCTGCTGAACGAGGCACCATCTCAGCCACCAGAGAGCCCCCAGTCTGGACTGGGTACAGCACCTGAGGGGCGTTGTCGTTCTGGTCCTGGACCAGGATTTTCACAGTCACATTGCTGCTGAGAGGAGGAGAGCCTCCGTCCTGAGCTTTGACGCACAACTGGAAATCCTTGATCTGCTCGTAGTCAAAGGAGCGCACTGCATGGATGACTCCGCTGTCTGCACTAACGGACACATATGAGGAGACTGGCACTCCGTTAACAGAGGAGTCCTCCAGTATGTAAGAGACACGCGCATTCTGGTTCCAGTCCGCGTCTGTGGCTTTCACTGTGAATATAGAGAGGCCCGGGCTGTTGTTTTCTACAATGTAGGCCTCATACGAGCTCTGTCAAAGACCGGCGCGTTGTCATTCACATCAGAGATGTGTAAGGTGAGAGTGACGCTGCTGGAGAGAGAGGGCACGCCCTCATCTGAACACGTAACTGTGATATTATATTCTGAATATATTTCTCGATCTAGTTTACTATCTGTGATGATGTTATGTAAATTATTAGCAGAAGAAAATATTGCAAAAGGATTATTCTTATTAATCACACAACTTACTTTACCATTTTCTTTTGAATCGGGGTCGTTTACATTCATCACAGCTACTACAGTCTCTGTTGGAGAATTCTCTACAATAAAATCAGATTTTGAAATTACGGTAATGACAGGGTTATTGTCATTTATGTCGCCTATTTCTATCAATATTTTGCTAGAATCAGAGAGTCCGCCTCGATCAGTTACTTCTATGTCTATTTCATATTTTTTTGCTTTTTCGTAATCAATTCGTCCGTTTAGAAGTATGTCTCCTTTTTCTGTAATTCGGAAAAGTTTTGATGAGCTTGTCATACTGTTTCCGATGACATAACTAACCTCTCCATTGCTGCCTTTGTCTGCGTCTGTGGCGCTGACCTGCGTTATGAGCGTCCCTTTTACAGCGTTTTCTTTAATACTCGCTTTGTAAATGGATTGTGTAAATACAGGAGCATTATCATTGACATCTAACACAGTAATATGAATAAGCATAGTCCCTGATCGCTGTGGCTCTCCTCCATCTACCGCTGTCAACAATAAAGAAACAATCTCCTCTTTCTCTCTGTCAAGTGGCTTTTGCAAAATCATCTCCACCTTTTTTCCACCGTCTGATTGGTCATGCCAATTTGAGAATAAAATTATCACTGGGTTTTAGTGTATAGCTCTGCAAACCATTTTGTCCTATATCAGGATCTACAGCTTTTTCCAGCATAAATTTAGAGCCAACAACAGCGGATTCACTTATTTCAAAACGTCTTTCTTGTTTTTCAAACAGTGGAGAATTATCGTTTATATCTGTCACTTCAACAGTGATTGGAAAAACTTCGATCGGATTTTCTAAAACTATTTGGAAATGTAGAGCACACGGTGTTGTTTGTCCACAAAGGGCCTCTCGGTCTATTTTCTCTTTGATAACGAGGACGCCTCTGTCTTTGTTAAACTGAATATATTTCCCACTTTCCCCTGTGTGAATGCGAGCTTTACGCAACTGTAGGCGTTTTACATCGAGCCCTAAATCTTGAGCAATATTACCGACCAACGAGCCTCTGGCCATTTCTTCCGGAATAGAATAACTGATCTGTCCCAGCACACATCCGACAAAAGCGAACGAGAAACACAGCAGTACTTGCCGTTCCATTGTCCTTAATAATGATTTTCCAGAGCGTATACAGCGGTCACATAATCCACATTCTACAAAACACGTCAGAATCCAAGTCAAGAAGAAAAAAAGTACATTCCACCTTACTGAACGTGGTAGAGTATCTGTATATGTGCTCTACTACGTAGCCTACGTTTCAGTCTGGAAGACTATTCTAATGTGATGATGGCGATTTGCTGGTTAAAAAAAAAAAACGGACTACAAGCTACTATGATGCTGGTGAACAGCGGCCCAGTGAGTTCACACTGTGAAACTACAAGTGTTGAAAACAACAGTGTTAGGCTTCAGGCACATGTAATAATAATAATAATAATAATAATAATATAATAATAATAATAATATAATAATAATAATAATAATAAATAATAATAATAATAATAATAATAATAATAATAATAATATGCACGAGTTAAAACACTAAAGAAAACTTAATAAATAAAATAATGCATTTGTGACATAAGGGTAATCAGCAGGGATCTTTCGCTGTCCATGGTACTGAAACATGGTTTAGACAAAGCTCCACCATAATGCGGCAACGCACTGAAAGAGAAAATATTTAGAGAATGAAGCTCACCTCTATAGGAGAATCTGGTTCATCAAGGATGCTTTTCTCGCTCTGTATCCGCTGCATCGTCCTGTTAAACTGGGATCCATCATCAATACATTCTGACAACCAGCTCTGCCAAACTTACAGTCACTCTTTCTGGAGTCTGTGGTCCTGCACGTGTCGTAATTGTACACGTGTGGGAGTGTCCCTGTGCCCAGAGTGTCTGAGTAACGTGGAGGATAATATGGGATCACTGGCAGATTGGAGTGATACAGGATGCGAGACTGTCTCCATCTGTAGATTTTCACTGATATAATGACCACTACACACGTGATGAACAGAAAGGAGACTACAGCCAGAGCCAGCACTAAGTAAAAAGTCAGGTTGTCATTGTACTCCTTGTCGTGCGTTAAGTCAGTGAACTCAGACAGTACTTCAGGAAAGCTGTCCGCCACCGCCACGTTAACAATGACTGTAGCTGAACGAGAGGGCTGCCCGTTGTCCTCCACTATAACAGCCAGTCTCTGTTTGACTGCATCTTTATCAGTCACTTGGCGGATAGTTCTTATTTCTCCATTCTGTGAGCCCACTTCAAACAACGCCCTGTCTGTGGCTTTCTGCAGTTTATAGGAGAGCCAGGCATTCTGTCCAGAGTCCACATCCACAGCCACCACTTTAGTGACCAGATAGCCCACATCTGCTGAACGAGGCACCATCTCAGCCACCAGAGAGCCCCCAGTCTGGACTGGGTACAGCACCTGAGGGGCGTTGTCGTTCTGGTCCTGGATCAGGATTTTCACAGTCACATTGCTGCTGAGAGGAGGAGAGCCTCCGTCCTGCGCTTTAACGCACAACTGGAAATCCTTGATCTGCTCGTAATCAAAGGAGCGCACTGCATGGATGACTCCGCTGTCTGCACTAACGGACACATATGAGGAGACTGGCACTCCGTTAACAGAGGAGTCCTCCAGTATGTAAGAGACACGCGCATTCTGGTTCCAGTCCGCGTCTGTGGCTTTCACTGTGAATATAGAGAGGCCCGGGCTGTTGTTTTCTACAATGTAGGCCTCATACGAGCTTCTGTCAAAGACAGGCGCGTTGTCATTCACATCAGAGATGTGTAAGGTGAGAGTAACGCTGCTGGAGAGAGAAGGCACGCCCTCATCTGAACACGTGACTGTGATATTATATTCTGACTCTCTTTCTCGGTCTAATTCATTTTCTGTTTGTAATGTATAAAAATTCACCGTTTTTGATTTTAGTGCAAATTCATTTTCAGTGTCAATAAAACAGTTTACTTTCCCATTTTCACCAGAATCTTCATCTTCTACATTTATCATAGAAACTACAGTGTTCGGTTTTACGCCCTCTGATATCACGTTTGATTTAGACATTATATGAATGTTTGGACAATTATCATTTAGATCTAGAACATCTACAATCAGTTTACAAGTACCAGTCAGCCCTCCGTTGTCGCTAGCCCTTATATTAATCTCATATTGTTTGGAATTTTCATAGTCAATTTTCCCGTTCAATGTCACCTCGCCACTTTCTTTATTAATCACAAACAGTCCACGCTTTTGATCAGCTGCATTTGTTATTGAATACGTTATTTTACTGTTAGATCCTTTGTCCGCATCTGTAGCAGTGACTTTAACTACAAGTGTGCCCAAGGGTGAATTTTCTTTAACTGTAGATTTATACACCGGCTGTGAAAATATTGGAGCGTTATCGTTAAAATCTAAAATTGCAATGCGTATTTGCATTGTTCCCGACAATTGGGGCTCTCCTCCGTCTACTGCTGTAAGAACTAATGATATGTGATCCATTTTCTCTCTGTCTAAAGGCGCGTTTAAAACCATTTCAACATTTTTACTGCCTTCTTCACTTATTTTAAGTGAAAACATATCACTGGGTTTAATAAAATAGGATTTTAGCCCATTTGCTCCTACATCTAGATCTGTCGCAGTATCCAACGTAAATGTTGTGCCCACTGCAACAGATTCACTTATATTAAGCACATTATTGTTTATAAAGACAGGCGCGTTATCATTAATGTCCTTTATTTCTACAGTCGCACTGTAAAACTCCATTGGATTCTCTAATAAAATCTGAAAATGCAAAGCACACAGCGAGATTTGTCCACATAGCACTTCTCTGTCAATTCTGTCTTTTATTACCAACATCCCTCTTTCTCTATTCAGCTCAATGTAAGTCGTATCTCTGGTAAATACGCGAGCTTTTCCAGACTCGAGTCGTTTGATGTCTAAACCCAAATCCTGGGCTACGTTACCAACAATAGAACCCGGGGCCATTTCTTCTGGGATGGAGTAGCTTAGTTGTCCGAGCACAGTGCAGAAAGAACATAGAGTCACGATTAACACGACTCTCCGTTTCATTGTTCGGTCCGATGCAGCTATTGTCGAAATCAGATGAAGAAATTCTTTATCAATTCTTTCCCAAATACAAAGTCTGACGTATCCAACACAGAAACATAAATATCACAAAGCCTCGCCTTCCGAGTCCGTCACTCGTGTGCTTTATGTGTGCAAAATGTCTTTCTTAAATAAAGCAAGAGGAGGCGCAACTAGAAAATTGCTGCTGGAAAAACTAGTGGTAAACAGCGTCACTATGAGTTCAGACACTTAACTGCAAGTGGCTCGGTATGCTGTTTGAGTGCACCAAGTACATTTATGTGAGCTGCCTCGAAGACAGACAGGCTATCAAAAATAATCTGATTGTATTGACAATGTGTCTGATTGTTTTATTTCTACAAGCATTTTCAGATGGAAAGCCAATAAATCATATACATTTATTATTAACCGTTACAGTGTTTTTAAACATGCAACTGATAAAAATGTGTTGATACAAACCATTTAAACTATATGTTCTGTATTTTTCAATATATTTATATATATATTTTTTTACATCGCTATCTACTATTTTACATTTAAAACCAGTGTGACATTTTTCTAGTTTGTTGTGACAAATCTTGTGGTAAATATGTGTAAGAGTTTTACAGCGTTTAGGTCGGAGAATATGAAAAAAAAAAAACAAATAAAAGTTGAAAATTCTAAGTAAGTATTTGAGTCCTAAAACGCAATCCCTCAACAAACAGTAGCTCCAAAAGCTCCAAAACGCAAAGACAACACACAACTGATACAAATTCCTGGAATTGTCAACAATTATAAACTAAATTAAAGTATTACGATGTATTATCAGTTGTCAGATCATAACTATTAAGTAATTTGTGTTTAATTGGGTCCATTTTAACAATGTGGTTGCTAGTAGAATTACCTCTACATGTAGGCCTATACTTTGTGATGTGATAAAATAGCCCACTGTACAAGAGACAAATTTTGTAGATAGTATAGATGTCAAAGCAAAAATAATGCAGCGATGAACCACATTTAAAAATACTTATCGATGTGAAAAATGCAAACGGCCAACCTCTAAAGGTGAGTCTGGTTGGTCCAGGATGCTCTTCTCGCTCTGTATCCGCTGCATCGTCCCTGTTGAACTGGGATCCATCATCAGCACGTTCTGACTAGCAGCTCTGCCAAACTTACAGTCACTCTTTCTGGAGTCTGTGGTCCTGCACGTGTCGTAATTGTACACGTGTGGGAGAGTCCCTGTGCCCAGAGTGTCTGAGTAACGTGGAGGATAATATGGGATCACTGGCAGATTGGAGTGATACAGGATGCGAGACTGTCTCCATCTGTAGATTTTCACTGATATAATGACCACTACACACGTGATGAACAGAAAGGAACTACAGCCAGAGCCAGCACTAAGTAAAAGGTCAGGTTGTCATTGTACTCCTTGTCGTGTGTAAAGTCAGTGAACTCAGACAGTACTTCAGGAAAGCTGTCCGCCACCGCCACGTTAACAATGACTGTAGCTGAACGAGAGGGCTGCCCGTTGTCCTCCACTATAACAGCCAGTCTCTGTTTGACTGCATCTTTATCAGTCACTTGGCGGATAGTTCTTATTTCTCCATTCTGTGAGCCCACTTCAAACAGCGCCCTGTCTGCGGCTTTCTGCAGTTTATAGGAGAGCCAGGCATTCTGTCCAGAGTCCACATCCACAGCCACCACTTTAGTGACCAGATAGCCCACATCTGCAGAACGAGGCACCATCTCAGCCACCAGAGAGCCCCCAGTCTGGACTGGGTACAGCACCTGAGGGGCGTTGTCGTTCTGGTCCTGGATCAGGATTTTCACAGTCACATTGCTGCTGAGAGGAGGAGAGCCTCCGTCCTGCGCTTTGACGCACAACTGAAAATCCTTGATCTGCTCGTAGTCAAAGGAGCGCACTGCATGGATGACTCCGCTGTCTGCACTAACGGACACGTATGAGGAGACTGGCACTCCGTTAACAGAGGAGTCCTCCAGTATGTAAGAGACACGCGCATTCTGGTTCCAGTCCGCGTCTGTGGCTTTCACTGTGAATATAGAGAGGCCCGGGCTGTTGTTTTCAACAATGTAGGCCTCATACGAGCTCCTGTCAAAGACAGGCGCGTTGTCATTCACATCAGAGATGTGTAAGGTGAGAGTGACGCTGCTGGAGAGAGAAGGCACGCCCTCATCTGAACACGTGACAGTGATATTATATTCTGAATTTGATTCTCGGTCTAATTCCCCATCTGTGATGATGTTATATAGATTACTAACCGAAGATGAAATTACAAAAGGTATATTTTTATTAATTACACAGCTTACTTTACCATTTTCCTCTTCATCTGGATCGTTTACATTCATTACAGCTACTACTGTCTCAGATGGAGAATTTTCTACTATTGAGTCTGATTTTGAAATCATTCCTATTATAGGATTATTGTCGTTTATATCATTTATTTCAATAATGACTTTACTGGAATCTGATAGACCTCCTCGGTCTGTTGCTTCTATATTGATTTCATACTTTTTGCTCTTTTCATAATCAATAGGACCATTCAGTAATATATTTCCTTCCGGTGTTGTTTGAAATACTTTAGAAGATCCCCTCATACTGTTTCCGATGATATAACTAACCTCACCATTGCTGCCTTTGTCTGCGTCTGTGGCGCTGACCTGCGTTATGAGCGTCCCTTTTACAGCGTTTTCTTTAATACTCGCTTTATAAACTGATTGTGTAAATACAGGAGCATTATCATTGACATCTAACACAGTAATGTGAATAAGCATAGTCCCTGACCGCTGTGGCTCTCCTCCATCTACCGCTGTCAACAATAAAGAAACATTCTCCTCTTTCTCTCTGTCAAGGGGCTTTTGCAGAATCATCTCCACCTTTTTCCCACCGTCTGATTGGTCATGCAGTTTGAGGATAAAATTATCACTTGGATTTAGTGTATAGCTCTGCAGACCATTTTTTCCTATATCCAGATCAATTGCGGTTTCCAGCATGAACTTAGACCCAACAACAGCTGATTCACTGATTTCAATTCGCCTTTCTTGTTTATCAAATGACGGAGAATTGTCGTTAATATCTGTCACTTCAACTAAAAACGGAAATACTTCTATGGGATTTTCTAAAACAATCTGAAAATGAAGAGCACACGGTGTTGTTTGTCCACAAAGGGCCTCACGGTCTATTTTTTCTTTGATAACGAGAACGCCTCTTTCTTTGTTATACTGTATATATTCCTCACTTTCTCCTGTGTGAATGCGAGCTTTACGCAACTTTAGCCGTTTTACATCGAGCCCTAAATCATGAGCAATATTACCGACCAACGAGCCTCTGGCCATTTCTTCCGGAATAGAATAACTGATCTGTCCCAGCACACATCCGACAAAAGCGAGCGAGAAACACATCAGTACTTGCCGTCCCATTGTCCTTAACAATGATTCTCAGAGCGTATACAGCAGTCAAATTATCCACAAATAACGATACAGGTCAGAATCCAACAGCCAAAGAAAAAGTACATTCCAGCTTCTTTAACAGGATAGATGATTTTTGTCTGTAATGCACCACGTACGCTTCAGTCTGGTTGACTGATGTGACGAGGGCGATGTTCTGGTAAAAACACCGGACTACAAGTCACTGTGATGCTGGTGAACAGCGGCCCAGTGAGTTCATACTGTGAAACTACATGTGTTGAAGTAAAGTCTCAGGCTTCAGGCACAATTCAATAGAAAAACTACTACTATTACTACTACTACTAATCACAATCACAATCACAATCACAATCACAATCACAATCACAATCATATATAACTGAAATCAAGAGAATCAGATTAACACGTAGGAGTAAAAGAACGAAAGAAAACATACTAAATGAATACAAAAGTACAATTGTGAAATAAGGGAGAATCACCTCGAGTCTTTCACTGTCCATGGTACTCAAACAAAAGCTCTACCATAAAATTAAGCGCTGCATTGGAAAAAAAAAAAAAAAAAAAACACGACACAAGCTCACCTCTATAGGTGAGTCTGGTTCGTCCAAGATGCTTTTCTCGCTCTGTATCCGCTGCATCGTCCCTGTTGAACTGGGATCCATCATCAGCACGTTCTGACTACCAGCTCTGCCAAACTTACAGTCACTCTTTCTGGAGTCTGTGGTCCTGCACGTGTCGTAATTGTACACGTGTGGGAGAGTCCCTGTGCCCAGAGTGTCTGAGTAACGTGGAGGATAATATGGGATCACTGGCAATTGGAGTGATACAGGATGCGAGACTGTCTCCATCTGTAGATTTTCACTGATATAATGACCACTAAACACGTGATGAACAGAAAGGAGACTACAGCCAGAGCCAGCACTAAGTAAAAAGTCAGGTTGTCGTTGTACTCCTTGTCGTGCGTTAAGTCAGTGAACTCAGACAGCACTTCAGGAAAGCTGTCCGCCACCGCCACGTTAACAATGACTGTGGCTGAACGAGAGGGCTGCCCATTGTCCTCCACTATAACAGCCAGTCTCTGTTTGACTGCATCTTTATCAGTCACTTGGCGGATCGTTCTTATTTCTCCATTCTGTGAGCCCACTTCAAACAGCGCCCTGTCTGCGGCTTTCTGCAGTTTATAGGAGAGCCAGGCATTCTGTCCAGAGTCCACATCCACAGCCACCACTTTAGTGACCAGATAGCCCACATCTGCTGAACGAGGCACCATCTCAGCCACCAGAGAGCCCCCAGTCTGGACTGGGTAGAGCACCTGAGGGGCGTTGTCGTTCTGGTCCTGGATCAAGATTTTCACAGTCACATTGCTGCTGAGAGGAGGAGAACCTCCGTCCTGCGCTTTGACGCACAACTGGAAATCCTTGATCTGCTCGTAATCAAAGGAGCGCACTGCATGAATGACTCCACTGTCTGCACTAACGGACACATATGAAGAGACTGGCACTCCGTTAACAGAGGAGTCCTCCAGTATGTAAGAGACACGCGCATTCTGGTTCCAGTCCGCGTCTGTGGCTTTCACTGTGAATATAGAGAGGCCCGGGCTGTTGTTTTCTACAACGTAGGCCTCATACGAGCTTCTGTCAAAGACAGGCGCGTTGTCATTCACATCAGAGATGTGTAAGGTGAGAGTGACGCTGCTGGAGAGAGAAGGCACGCCCTCATCTGAACACGTGACTGTGATATTATATTCTGAATCTATTTCTCGATCTAGTTTACTATCTGTGATGATGTTGTGTAAATTATTAGTAGAAGAAGAAATTACAAAAGGAATATATTTATTTATCACACAGTTTACTTTACCGTTCTCCTCTGAATCTGGGTCGTTTACACTCATTACAGCTACTATTGTCTCAGTTGGAGAATTCTCTACTATTATCTCAGATTTTGAAATAATGGTAATTATTGGGCTGTTGTCGTTTATGTCGCCTATTTCTATAATAACTTTACTGGAATCTGAAAGACCACCTTGATCTGTAGCCTCCACATCAATTTCATATATTTTGTCTCTTTCATAATCAACTTTCCCATTGAGTAGTATTTCCCCCTTCTGTGTTATTTGAAACAAATTTGAAGAGCTCCTCTTTCTGATTCCGATGATATAACTAACCTCTCCATTGCTGCCTTTATCTGCGTCTGTGGCGCTGACCTGCGTTATGAGCGTCCCTTTTACAGCGTTTTCTTTAATACTCGCTTTATAAACTGATTGTGTAAATACAGGAGCATTATCATTGACATCTAACACAATAATGTGAATAAGCATAGTCCCTGAGCGCTGTGGCTCTCCTCCATCTACCGCTGTCAACAATAAAGAAACAATTTCCTCTTTCTCTCTGTCAAGGGGTTTTTGCAGAATCATCTCCACCTTTTTCCCACCGTCTGATTGGTCATGCAGTTTGAGAATAAAATTATCACTGGGCTTTAGTGTGTAGCTCTGGAGGCCATTTCGTCCTATATCAGGATCTATGGCTGTTTTAAGCATAAATTTAGAGCCAACAACAGCGGATTCACTTATTTCAAATTTTCTTTCCAGTTTGTCAAACAATGGTGAATTGTCGTTTATATCTGTAATTTCCACTGTGATTGGAAATACCTCGATTGGATTTTCTAAAACAATCTGAAAATGTAGAGCACACGGTGTTGTTTGTCCACAAAGGGCCTCGCGGTCAATTTTCTGTTTGATAATGAGGACGCCTCTTTCCTTGTTAAACTCTACATATTCCTCACTTTCCCCTGTGTGAATGCGAGCTTTACGCAACTGCAGCCGTTTTACATCGAGCCCTAAATCATGAGCAATATTACCGACCAACGAGCCTCTGGCCATTTCCTCCGGAATAGAATAGCTGATCTGTCCCAGCACACATCCGACAAAAGCGAGCGAGAAACACAGCAGTACTTGCCGTCCCATTGTCCTTAAATTCTCAGAACGTATGCAATAGTCAAACAATCCACATTCTACAACACGTCAGAATCCAAATGTCGAAAAAAAAAATGTATTCCAGTCTATTGTATGGAAAGGAGGTCAATTTCAGTGATGCACCACGTACGTTATGGTCTTGTCGACTATTCTGATGTGACGAAGCCGAGGTGCTGCTAAAATACCGGACTACAAGTCACTGTGATGCTGGTGAACAGCGGCCCAGTGAGTTAACATTGTGAAACTGCAAGTGTTAAAGTCTAGCTTTTGACTTCCCTTCTCTTGTACAACAGCGATAACAAAATCATCACCTTTATAACCATCGTCATCATCATCATCATCATCATCATCATCATCACCACAAAAAAATACATTTGACCTTATATAAGAAAAGTGCAGAAAAGGCACAAGATCTTTCGCTGTCCGAGGTACTGAAACACAAAACTTGTCTGCTCTCAATGTTGTTTTTATTTTTTAGAATTCAAATTTAAAATAGCAGATTTTAAAGATGCATAGCGCTTCTTGAGTTTTTGAAGGTCACATGCCTCTTGTCTGATGCTCTTATTTTGTTTACATCTCTTCAACAGAATTTATGATCCACTTGCATACGCTTGTTTTGTCATAACAATTTTGAACAAATGTAAAATCCTGCCCCCTTCAAGAGAATAAAAACTGAGAATTTTATAAATTTGGAATTTTTTGAAAAATGTGTTTTGGGATGCACAGGTTTTAAGCAATTTGCAAAAAAATCAATTCATTTAACATTTTCAAACCTGAGATCTGTAGTTTTTTTTTTTGACAATTCTTTTTGAGAATAATATTACAGGAACCCCCCCCCCCCCATTTTAAGTGCTGTAACAGTATGTTTGTGACCTCAAAGCTAATCTGGTGAATATAAATTTGAATAAGTGTCAATGACTGCTGTTATTATCAAGATTTAATAGAGAGAAATGTTTCAGAATGAGATATCAGCGTTTGATGTTCTGAGAGCTTCTGCTTTCCTGTTTCTTTGAAAAGTAAAAGTGTGTAACCCTTTCATTGCATTGGATTATGATTGTTTTTATACACTAGCATTGTCATATATGAATTCCTTCTAACTTTCTTGTCAATGCTATTTATTTAGGACCAAATAGAATATACTTTTGGTTTCTTTCTAGTCTAACAGAGGGTATTCAGTTCAACAGGCACAAGTTTATTCCAAAAATAGATAATATAAAGCAAAAGATGTGAGTTATGACTTTGATTTAACTAGGAGAGTCCTACTGAGATTTAGAATCTCTTTTGCAGAGGAGCGCTGGGGGAGTTATGATGATTTTGTTTATCTAATGTTTCTTTTTGGATGTTACAAACAAACGTCTGTTTCATTGTTTGATTTTCTAACATTTCTGTTTGCCAAATCAACAATCTTGCGAAGACCTCGGAGACAACTGTTGTTGTAATTTTGGGCTCCACAAAATTAAATAGAATTGGGTTGAATAGAGGAGTGTTATTAAAAAAAAAATAACTGAGCAAAATTGCCATTGTTTGCTTAAAAGTGGGGTAGGTGATTTTCGCACTGCAAACACAATTTAGGTTTTAAATCTGACAACTTTCTTTCATAAATCGTTCAACATACAGTATTGTGAATATCATAATGTATTACATTTTCGGTTGCAATTTTGACTTAAAACACTCTTTTTCCCCTTTTAAAGTGAAACTGGAGTGGATCACCCAAGCTCAGCCAATCAGAACACTGCATTCTGCTCTTGATTTGTATTAAAATTCTTTATTATTCGATTAAGAGAGTACTCTATGGGCTAATTTTTTTCACAAAGTGCTGCATTTATCATAGACTTATTTATAACTAAAAAATGTAGCTACCCCAACTTTAAGTGACTATGTAGATACACAAGCTAAGTGATAAATGTTTCTGATGCTAAGATTGTGGAAGAGATGAAACCCATAATTTAGTAAGAAAAAATCACCAACTGTTCCTATTTCATGATTAGGACACTGCTTCACAGTTTTTTGATAAAAATTAAGTTTTGCCTTGCTTGTCTTCTTGTTGAGTCAAAGAATCTAGTGCAGACAATTAGCTCAATATACTTAAATTACAGTTTGAAAAGCAAATATAGTGGCTTGTTTTTGAAGGGAAAGAGCCAGCTGAGATGACCAAACAATAGATGTCACATGCTGTTATACTACCTACAAAATGACATTGCACTTTTTAATGAGTGCAATGTCATTAAAAACCTTGCACTCATGTTACACTTTGTAAAAATATAGTAGTCTTTTTCAGTGCACCTAAAAAGATTGCCACTGTTATTGATTAGCTGATATATCTGTCCTAAAAAAATCTACAATTAAAGACCTCTATCTTTCTTTAGGTGAACTATAAAAGCATTCCAAAAGGGTGAAAGAGGTCGGCTGACAAACATTTTGGTATCACTAAAAAGCCAAGTTGAAAAATTAGATGCACATTAAACCAAAGAGCGTACATATGATATATAAAAAACTCATTGTTGTCAAAAATGTCTGATGGAATTGTTTGTTTTGAAAAAAAAAAACAAAAAAAACAGGACACTTTACAAATGTTGGCACTGTGGTGAGCTGATGTACTGTAGATGCTAACCTCTAGAGGAGAATCTGGTTCGTCCAAGATGCTCTTCTCGCTCTGTATCCGCTGCATCGTCCCTGTTGAACTGGGATCCATCATCAGTATGTTCTGACTACCAGCTCTGCCAAACTTACAGTCACTCTTTCTGGAGTCTGTGGTCCTGCACGTGTCGTAATTGTACACGTGTGGGAGAGTCCCTGTGCCCAGAGTGTCTGAGTAACGTGGAGGATAATATGGGATCACTGGCAGATTGGAGTGATACAGGATGCGAGACTGTCTCCATCTGTAGATTTTCACTGATATAATGACCACTACACACGTGATGAACAGAAAGGAGACTACAGCCAGAGCCAGCACTAAGTAAAAAGTCAGGTTGTCATTGTACTCCTTGTCGTGCGTAAAGTCAGTGAACTCAGACAGTACTTCAGGAAAGCTGTCCGCCACCGCCACGTTAACAATGACTGTAGCTGAACGAGAGGGCTGCCCGTTGTCCTCCACTATAACAGCCAGTCTCTGTTTGACTGCATCTTTATCAGTCACTTGGCGGATAGTTCTTATTTCTCCATTCTGTGAGCCCACTTCAAACAGCGCCCTGTCTGCGGCTTTCTGCAGTTTAAAGGAGAGCCAGGAATTCTGTCCAGAGTCCACATCCACAGCCACCACTTTAGTGACCAGATAGCCCACATCTGCTGAACGAGGCACCATCTCAGCCACCAGAGAGCCCCCAGTCTGGACTGGGTACAGCACCTGAGGGGCGTTGTCGTTCTGGTCCTGGATCAGGATTTTCACAGTCACATTGCTGCTGAGAGGAGGAGAGCCTCCGTCCTGCGCTTTGATACACAACTGGAAATCCTTGATCTGCTCGTAGTCAAAGGAGCGCACTGCATGAATGACTCCACTGTCTGCACTAACGGACACATATGAGGAGACTGGCACTCCGTTAACAGAGGAGTCCTCCAGTATGTAAGAGACACGCGCATTCTGGTTCCAGTCCGCGTCTGTGGCTTTTACTGTGAATATAGAGAGGCCCGGACTGTTGTTTTCTACAATGTAGGCCTCATACGAGCTTCTGTCAAAGACAGGCGCGTTGTCATTCACATCAGAGATGTATAAGGTGAGAGTGACGCTGCTGGAGAGAGAAGGCACGCCCTCATCTGAACACGTGACAGTGATGTTATATTCTGAATTCAATTCTCGGTCTAATTCGGCATCTGTGATAATGTTATATAAATTATTAGCAGAAGAAGAAATCGCAAAAGGTATATTCTTATTTATCAGACATTTTACTTTACCATTTTCTTCTGAATCTGGGTCGTTTACATTTATCACAGCTACCACTGTCTCAGAAGGAGAATTCTCTACTATTATTTGAGACGTGGAAATTAGCGTTATTATGGGGCTGTTGTCGTTTATGTCGCCTATTTCTATAATAACTTTGCTAGAATCAGACAAACCCCCGCGGTCATTTGCTTTTATATCGATTTCATATATTTTAGCCTTTTCGTAATCAACTTGTCCGCTTAGAATAATGTTTCCTTCCTCTGTAATTCGGAACAGTTTTGATGAGCTAGTCATGCTGTTTCCGATGATATAACTAACCTCTCCATTACTGCCTTTGTCTGCGTCTGTGGCGCTGACCTGCGTTATGAGCGTCCCTTTTACAGCGTTTTCGTTAATATTCGCTTTGTAAATGGATTGGGTAAACACAGGAGCATTATCATTTGCATCTAACACAGTAATGTGAATTAGAATAGTCCCTGACCGCTGTGGCTCTCCTCCATCTACCGCTGTCAACAATAAAGAAACAATCTCCTCTTTCTCTCTGTCAAGGGGCTTTTGCAAAATCATCTCCACCTTTTTCCCACCGTCTGATTGGTCATGAAGTTTAAGGATAAAATTATCACTGGGTTTTAGTATATAGCTCTGGAGGCCATTTCGTCCTATATCAGGATCTACTGCTTTTTCCAGCATAAATTTAGAGCCAACCACTGCCGATTCACTGATTTCAAATTGCCATTCTTGTTTATCAAATGACGGAGGATTGTCATTAATATCTGTAATTTCCACTGTGATTGGAAATACCTCGATTGGATTTTCTAAAACAATCTGAAAATGTAGAGCACACGGTGTTGTTTGTCCACAAAGGGCCTCTCGGTCAATTTTCTCTTTGATAACGAGCACGCCTCTCTCCTTGTTAAACTGAATATATTCATCACTTTCCCCTGTGTGAATGCGAGCTTTACGCGAATGCAGCCGTTTTACATCGAGCCCTAAATCATGAGCAATATTACCGACCAACGAGCCTCTGGCCATTTCTTCCGGAATAGAATAACTGATCTGTCCCAGCACACATCCGACAAAAGCGAGCGAGAAACACAGAAGTACTTGCCGTCCCATTGTCCTTAATAATGATTCTCACAGCGTATACAGCGGTGACGTTATCCACATTCTACAAAACACGTCAGAATCCAGATGTCGAGAGGAAAAAAGTTGCATTCCAGTCTATATTATGGAAATTAAGTCCATATCAGTGCTGCACCACGTACGTTATGGTCTTGTCGACTATTCTGATGTGACGAAGCCGAGGTGCTGCTAAAATACCGGACTACAAGTCACTGTGATGCTGGTGAACAGCGGCCCAGTGAGTTAACATTGTGAAACTGCAAGTGTTAAAGTCTAGCTTTTGACTTCCCTTCTCTTGTACAACAGCGATAACAAAATCATCACCTTTTTAACCTTCATCATCATCATCCTCATCATCAAAATCTTACTCCTCCTCCTCCTCATCATCATCATCATCATCATCATTATCATCATCATCATCATCATCATCCAAAAAAAATACATTTGACCCATATAAGAAAAAGCACAAGATCTTTCGCTGTCCGAGGTACTGAAACACACAACTCGTCTGCTCTCAGTGTTGTTTTTATTTTTTAGAATTCAAATTTAAAATATTGATCAGTTTCAGAGCAGAATTTAAAGATGCATAGCGCTTCTTAAGTGTTTGAAGATCACATGGATCTTTTCTGATCCTTACAATATTTTTTTTTACATCTCTTAAACAGAATTTATGATCCACTTGCATATAGTTGTTATTTCAAAACAATTTTTAACAAATGTAAAAAACTGACACTTTCAAGAAAATATAAAATATGAATTTTATATATTTGGAGTTTTTTGAAGAGTGTGATTTGGAATGCACAGGGTTTAATCTTTTTGCATTGAAATAACGAGTCTTTACTACAAAACATTTAAAAATTCAAACCTGAGATCTGTAGTTTTTCTTTGACAATTCTTTTTGAGAATAATATACAGCAATGATACAGCATGATTAGGACACTGCTTCTAAACTTTATGATAAAAATGAAGTTTTGCCTTGCTTGTCTTTATGTGGAGTGTAAAAATCTAGTGCAGACGATTAGCTCATTATACTTAAAAAAACTGTTTGAAAACCAAATATCATGGCTTGTTTTTGGAGGCAATGAGCCAGCTGAGATGACCAAACAACAGATGTCACATGCTGATATACTACCTACAAAATTACATTGCACTTTTTAATGAGTGCAATGTCATTAAAAACCTTGCACTCGTGTTACAACGTTTTGTAAAAATAAAAATCTGTCTTTTTCAGTGCACCTAAAAAGATTGCCACCGTTATTGAATAGCTGATATAAACATCTACAGTTAAAGAACAAGACTGAAATAAAAATAATTCCAAAAGGGTGCAAGAGGTCTGCTGACAAACATTTTGGAATCACTAAAAAGCCAAGTTGAAAAATTAGATGCACAATAAACCCAAGAACAAGACTATTCCGTAAGACAAACTCATTGTTGTCAAAAATGTCGGATGGTATTTTATGTTTTGAAAAAACAAACAAACAAACAAACGGAAGAACACTTAAAAAATGTTGGCACTGTGGTGAGCTGATGTACTGTAGATGCTAACCTCAAGAGGTGAGTCTGGTTCGTCCAGGATGCTCTTCTCGCTCTGTATCCGCTGCATCGTCCCTGTTGAACTGGGATCCATCATCAGCACGTTCTGACTACCAGCTCTGCCAAACTTACAGTCACTCTTTCTGGAGTCTGTGGTCCTGCACGTGTCGTAATTGTACACGTGTGGGAGAGTCCCTGTGCCCAGAGTGTCTGAGTAACGTGGAGGATAATATGGGATCACTGGCAGATTGGAGTGATACAGGATGCGAGACTGTCTCCATCTGTAGATTTTCACTGATATAATGACCACTACACATGTGATGAACAGAAAGGAGACTACAGCCAGAGCCAGCACTAAGTAAAAAGTCAGGTTGTCATTGTACTCCTTGTCGTGCGTAAAGTCAGTGAACTCAGACAGTACTTCAGGAAAGCTGTCCGCCACCGCCACGTTAACAATGACTGTAGCTGAACGAGAGGGCTGCCCGTTGTCCTCCACTATAACAGCCAGTCTCTGTTTGACTGCATCTTTATCAGTCACTTGGCGAATAGTTCTTATTTCTCCATTCTGTGAGCCCACTTCAAACAGTGCCCTGTCTGCGGCTTTCTGCAGTTTATAGGAGAGCCAGGCATTCTGTCCAGAGTCCACATCCACAGCCACCACTTTAGTGACCAGATAGCCCACATCTGCTGAGCGAGGCACCATCTCAGCCACCAGAGAGCCTCCAGTCTGGACTGGGTACAGCACCTGAGGGGCATTGTCATTCTGGTCTTGGATCAAGATTTTTACAGTCACATTGCTGCTGAGAGGAGGAGAGCCTCCGTCCTGCGCTTTGATGATGCACACAAACCCTTTGGTCTGTTCATAATCAAAGGAGCGCGTGGCACTAATCACTCCTGTTTCTGAATTCACAGATATATAACCAGAAACAGGAGACCCAGCGATGTCACACTCTTCTAAAATATATGACACTCGCGCGTTCTGGTTTTCATCTGGGTCTTTGGCAACGACACTATGCACAGAAAAACCGGGGGAGTTGTTCTCTGATAATGTCGCACTGTATGGCGCACGTGTGAACACTGGAGCGTTATCATTCACATCTGAAATCTTTAAATTAAAAATTTTATTCACTGAGAGTGGAGGTTTTCCTGAGTCTGAGGCGATTACTGTGATGTTAAATTCTGATAAAGTCTCTCTGTCTAATGGCGCATTAGTGACCAGTGCGTAATAGTTTCTAACATTAGTTTTTATTTCAACAGGAGCATTTCCCTCCACTGAACACCTCACCTGTCCGTTCTCACCTGAATCTAAGTCTTTAACATTAATTATACCGATGGTGGTTCCCACGAGAGAATCTTCTGACACAGGACTAGTGAATGACATCACGTTTATAACAGGTGCATTGTCATTGACATCAATAACATGTATTTCTACTTCACAAGTGTCAGTTAATCCACCTTGGTCTTTGGCTTCTACCCTGAACTCGAACTTATTATCTTTTTCATAGTCCAAGTTTTTTGCCACCAAAATGGTTCCAGTAAATTGATTTATTTCAAAATAGTCACCTTTTGGCGACTTTGATTTCGAAAATGAATATGTTACTTGTCCGTTGACACCACTGTCTGCATCACTGGCATTAACTGTAACTATGTGTGTATCTTTGGGAGAATTTTCAGTAACAGAGGCTTTATAAATGCTCTGATTAAAAACAGGAGCGTTGTCATTTGCATCTAAAACCACTATATTTATATTGACTGTTCCAGATCTTTGTGGACTTCCTCCGTCCACCGCTACTAGCTTTAAATAAAGGCGTGGTTGTTTCTCTCGGTCTAAAGAATTTTGAAGGACCATAACGCTATATTTAGTACCGTCTGGATTAACGTGCTGTTTCAAAACAAAATTATCAGTTGGCGTCAAAATATAGTTTTGCAAACCATTTCTCCTACATCTGCATCACCAGCAGCCTCCAAGTCAAAACGCGATTCTATCATTGCTGATTCACCTATTTCAAAATCCAACTGTTTGCTCTGAAAAGTGGGCGCGTTGTCGTTTACATCCAGCACCTCTATAGTCACGGGGTGTAACTCCATAGGGTTTTCCAGTAAAATCTCAAAGGTGAAACTGCAGGGCGTCACGTCTCCACAGAGCTGCTCTCGGTCTATCCTCTCATTCACTACCAGAGTCCCTTTGTCTGTCTTCAGCTCGGCGTACTGAACATTTTCTCCAGTCACGATACGAGCTCGACCTGAACGAAGCCTTTTTATGTCCAAACCCAAGTCCTGTGCGACGTTACCAATAAGAAACCCTTCCTCATCTCCTCTGGGATTGAGTAGCGGATCTGTGCGTCGGCTTGAATCCACAATAACGTCAGTAAAAAACACGACAACATAGCTTCAGCGGATGGTACAAGCGAACGTAAATTTAGAGCAATAGATGTTAAAACAAATTTCCGTTATTATAGAGCAGTATTCCTTCTGTAGTTGTCTGGTTTCTCTTGACAATATTCTGTCTGTGGTAAGGGATAAGTGAGAATCCGTTCCTTTCTTTGGGACAAAACGCAATGATGGGAGGGAAGTCTACAGTCACATATAGCACACAAAATTTCTCACAGAACAACAGCGTCGCTATGAGGCCAAAAGCGGAAGCAATCTAAACCCCAACAGACATACAAATTGACCAACTGTAGTGCAAAAATATCAATAACAGCAAATCAAATTAATTTAGTCAGTAAATGTGATAAGAAACGCTCAGCAATGTACAAAAGGGTGAGATTATTCAACACAGTAAGTAAGTAAGTATGCTTTATAACTATAGCGTATTCACAGACACAAAGTTTTTCACAGTGAAAAAATAAATAAATGCTTTAAACAAAACATTCAGTCAGAATATCACCAACAAGTGCAAAATTAGGACTTAATAACCTGACTATAAGTGGGATTTTAGGTTCTTCAACAACATTCAAACACAATTGCTCCATCAGTATTTGTAGAAACGCATTATACAGTTTCAAAGATTAGAATACTATGCTTTTGTCCCTTGAATAGCGTAATGTTATAAAGTAAAATGAGCACCACGGACAGCTCACACGTTTCAAGACAAGAACATCGAAAAAGGGGCAAGTTTCCAGCATTTCAAAAGACTGAAAATAGATATGCTTTAGACAGAAGAATACAAAAGATTCAGGGAAGTATGAAAAACAGATTTTTTAATCTTCATTCTCGTGTTTACAGAAACGTATTTATACCGCGACTTTAGTGTGTGTTTAAAAGCATAGAACACTGCCTCACCAGAGTAGAGTTTGTAGATCTCTGGTGTCCATTCTGCGCAGATTCAGTTCCGACGTCATCAACATGACAAGACTTTGACTCATCGGCTGCATGTATTTAATGTCACTCTTTCTGGAGTCTGTGGTCCTGCACGTGTCGTAATTGTACACGTGTGGGAGAGTCCCTGTGCCCAGAGTGTCTGAGTAACGTGGAGGATAATATGGGATCACTGGCAGATTGGAGTGATACAGGATGCGAGACTGTCTCCATCTGTAGATTTTCACTGATATAATGACCACTACACACGTGATGAACAGAAAGGAGACTACAGCCAGAGCCAGCACTAAGTAAAAAGTCAGGTTGTCATTGTACTCCTTGTCGTGCGTAAAGTCAGTGAACTCAGACAGTACTTCAGGAAAGCTGTCCGCCACCGCCACGTTAACAATGACTGTAGCTGAACGAAGGGCTGCCCGTTGTCCTCCACTATAACAGCCAGTCTCTGTTTGACTGAATCTTTATCAGTCACTTGGCGGATAGTTCTTATTTCTCCATTCTGTGAGCCCACTTCAAACAACACCCTGTCTGCGGCTTTCTGGAGTTTATAGGAGAGCCAGGCATTCTGTCCAGAGTCCACATCCACAGCCACCACTTTAGTGACCAGATAGCCCACATCTGCTGAACGAGGCACCATCTCAGCCACCAGAGAGCCCCCAGTCTGGACTGGGTACAGCACCTGAGGGGCGTTGTCGTTCTGGTCCTGGATCAGGATTTTCACAGTCACATTGCTGCTGAGAGGAGGAGAGCCTCCGTCCTGCGCTTTGACGCACAACTGGAAATCCTTGATCTGCTCGTAGTCAAAGGAGCGCACTGCATGAATGACTCCACTGTCTGCACTAACGGACACATATGAGGAGACTGGCACTCCGTTAACAGAGGAGTCCTCCAGTATGTAAGAGACACGCGCATTCTGGTTCCAGTCCGCGTCTGTGGCTTTCACTGTGAATATTGAGAGGCCGGGCTGTTGTTTTCTACAATGTAGGCCTCATACGAGCTTCTGTCAAAGACAGGCGCGTTGTCATTCACATCAGAGATGTGTAAGGTGAGAGTGACGCTGCTGGAGAGAGAAGGCACGCCCTCATCTGAACACGTGACTGTGATGTTATATTCTGAGTCTTTTTCTCTGTCTAATTGACTGTCTGTGATGATGTTATATAGATTATTAGCGGAGTAGGAAATAGAAAAAGGTATATTCCTATTAATTGCACAATTGACTTTACCATTTTCTTCTGAATCTGGATCGTTTACATTAATTACAGCTACAACTGTCTCAGATGGAGAGTTTTCTCCAATTGAATCTGTTTTGGAAATCAATCTCATAATAGGACTATTGTCGTTTATATCAGACAGTTCTATAATAACTTTGCTAGAATCAGAAAGACCTCCTCGGTCTGTTGCTTCAATATCAATTTTCATACGTTCTTATTTCTTCATAATCAATTTGTCCATTCAGTAATATGTTTCCCTCGTGTGTTATTTGGAATAAATTTGAAGAGCTCCTCCTCCGGTTTCCGAGTACATAACTAACCTCTCCATTGCTGCCTTTGTCTGCGTCTGTGGCGCTGACCTGCGTTATGAGCGTCCCTTTTACAGCGTTTTCTTTAATACTCGCTTTATAAACTGATTGTGTAAATACAGGAGCATTATCATTGGCATCTAACACTGTAATGTGAATAAGCATAGTCCCTGACCGCTGTGGCTCTCCTCCATCTACCGCTGTCAGCAATAAAGAAACAATCTCCTCTTTCTCTCTGTCAAGGGGCTTTTGCAGAATCATCTCCACCTTTTTCCCACCGTCTGATTGGTCATGCAGTTTGAGAATAAAATTATCAGTTGGTTTTAGTGTATAGCTCTGGAGACCATTTTGTCCTATATCAGAATCTACCGCTTTTTCCAGCATAAATTTAGAGCCAACAACAGCTGATTCACTGATTTCGAGGCGTCTTTCTTGTTCATCGAATGAAGGAGGGTTGTCGTTAATATCTATAATTTAACAGCGATTGGAAAAACCTCAATTGGATTTTCCAAAACTATTTCATAATGCAGAGCACAAGACGTTGTTTGTCTACAAAGGGCCTCTCGGTCAATTTTCTCTTTGATAACGAGGACGCCTCTTTCTTTGTTAAATTGTAGATATTCCTCACTTTCTCCTGTATGAATGCGAGCTTTACGCAACTTCAGCTGTTTTACATCGAGCCCTAAATCATGAGCAATATTACCGACCAACGAGCCTTTGGCCATTTCTTCCGGAATAGAATAACTGATCTGTCCCAGCACACATCCGACAAAAGCGAGCGAGAAACACAGCAGTACTTGCCGTCCCATTGTCCTTAATAATGATTCTCAGAGCGTATTCAGCAGTCAAATTATCCACAGTGACAACACATCAGAAAGTACGTCAGAGTCCAAAAAAAAAAAAAGAGAAAAAAAATAGTTACATTCCAACGTCTTGCTTAGGGAGGAAATTAAGATTAGTGCTGCACCACGTACGCTTTGGTCTGACTGACTATTCTGATGTGAGAAGGCGTTATGCTGGTAAAAACACTGGACTACAATTCGTTTTGATGCTGGTGAACAGCGGCACAGTGAGTTCATTTTGTGAAACTGCAAGTGTCTAAGTACTAGTGTTCAAAAATGTGTCTGTTTTTCAAAAAAATCTAAGTAAGATAAGGCTTTATTTTTGTTCAATAACACATATATGTTAGAATTATGATCCAATCAGATTGAGCTAAATGTCTTTTTATTTCCATTTTTAACCTGTGCAAAAGAAACATTTCTAGTCAACACAGTCTATTGAACATAGCCCAAACAATAACAATAATAATTAAAGCCGCAAGCGGCATTGAACGGCCCTCGCGGGCCGCTCCACGCCGCTGCCGCCCCGCACCGCAACAGGGGGCGCTTCGCGCTCCAATTTCCCTCTTTATATTGCACCTACTGCCAAATGTCTGGCGCTTCACGCCTTTTCCTTTTCTCTCTAGACAATATTGTTTGCTGTAAATTTCTTACTTTTTAACAAAATGTGCGGCTTCTCCGCACAGAGACCATAGAATATTGTTGCCCCACTCCTCATGATGATCGACACCAAATTTCAGCTTGTTCGGGCTGGCGCCCGAAGAGAAATGGGTGAAAATGTAAGTGATAAGCCAAAGAAGCGTGTAACTGCAGGCCTGAGACTGCAGCCTCCGGCTGTATAGATATTTACTCCCATTTAAATTAAATGAGGATTTACAGTGTCGCTGTCGCGACACCATAAGAGATGGACATAGGGTTTCATTGACTTTTTTGATCAGAATACCAAAAAGTAATTTTGTGCAAAATTTCAAATGTTTTGGAAAAACTAAATTCAAAATTTCCATTTTAATTTTGAAAATTTCACAAATCTTTAACAATATTTGCGGCTTCGCCGCACAGAGACCTTAACACATATGCAAAAGATTTGGATAACTTTTGATGCCACACTCCTCAAGATGATTCTCACCAATTTTGATGTTACTCGGGCTTACGCCCGAGGAGGAGATAGTAAAAGTATAACTTGTTAAAAAACAACTATTTTCAGAGATTTGGCGATTTTCCCATTAGATTACATTGGGAATTACCGCTGTTGCTACGGCTATGCAGTAATATTTACGACATAGGTCTGATTGACTTTTTTGATCAGTGTCATGGTATTAATATGTCTACCAAATTTCACTGGTCTACAACAAAGTAAAATTTTACTCTCCCATACAACCTATGTAGGGGGCGCTGTCGCGCCCATTGAAATTTTTCCTTTTTAATTCTACTTAGGGCCGGGGTGTCAACTAACGATTGATGTTTCAGTGAGATCGCCTAATTATGTACATTTTATGGCTTATCAAAAGTGCATGGCGAGCGACAAAACGAACACAAATTTGTGGCGTTGCCATGGCACACCGTTTAATATTAAGAAATTATTTGGATAACTTTTAATGTCCTATTTGTCTAGATGATGTAGAGTGATTCTGCTGACGCTGGGTCACACGGCCTGAGAGGAGATAGTTAAAGTACGAGGACAGGAAATTGCGCCTTCGGCGCCGTTTCGCGTGTTTGACCCAATATGGCCGTCTCCTGTTGGTTGCCTAGCAACCGCGTAATATATTTTTTGCTCAGAAAGAATCGAGCAATCAACCACTCGAATTTCATTCGGCTGCTAAAAACTTTTTTTTCGGGTATGGTCATTGGCGCAATGTATTTTCATTTTTGAGGGGGCGCTGTCGCGCCCCTTTTAATGATTTTTTGAAAGGTCACTATTTGCACGTGTATCGCAGTGATCTTTAATTTTGGGCAAAGTTTGGTGAGTTTTCATGGGCGACTTTTTTTTTATTTGCCAAAAACATGGTATAGGAGAAAAAATAATAATAAGAAGAATAAGAAAAACCCTACCAATTTCAATATACCGCCACTTTTGGCACGCATATATATATCATTAGAAAGTACTCACGTCCAGTAACGCAACCGTGAGGTCCATTGTCAATGACGAGCACGTTGTGCTCGTCATTGACCTGTTCGTTTACCCCATGCCCCTGGGGCATTTTGGGGGGGTCACAGGGGTAACCAATAACAAATATGCCGCTTCGCGGCACTGGACTCTTTCACTGTCAATTACTGAATGTCACGGGGGTCAATATAAGTGTTCGTTGAAGGGAGGAGCGCTTCGCGCTCTTATTTAGTGTGCGCACTTCACATCGTGCACTTCGTGCACGATGTGAAGTGCGCACCTAGACTTTGAGTGTAAATTTGGGGTGAACAACTACAATTTTGCCGCTTGCGCGGCACTGTGTCATACCAGGACATGTCACCGGTGACTACTGGGGACTCTGAGTGTTATTGTTACTGTTTGGTAAGGGGAGGAGCGCTTCGCGCTCTTATTTAGTGTGCACACTTCACATCGTGCACTTCGTGCACGATGTGAAGTGTGCACCTTGGTTTAGCTTTAACAAATACAATTATGCCGCTTCGCGGCACTTGCGTGTGCCGCTGTCGCGGCATTACTGGTTCACGTGACTGTGCTTGGTAAGGGGACAGCGCTTCGCGCTGTTATTGCGTGCGCTGCGCGCACGCCTCTCTTGAGTGCCCTTCGGGCACTTCGCCGCAGTGCTTCGCACTGCTGACCAAACACAAGAGGCCCTACGCCACTGCTTGGCGCTCGGCCTAATAAAAAATAGCAAAAACAATATATCCGTTGCCACGGCAACAACATATATACATTTTCGGAAAGCTCTCGGCCGTGCGCACGTCCCCGTGGGGTGGAAAGTGACTGACGAGCGCTTACGCGCTCGTCAGTCACTTTGAAGTCGGCGCCATGACTTCCATTGATTTCCATGTATTTTAGCAGAAACAAGGAGAACTCATGCCTGGGCATGAGTTACTGAGTAGGGCTTGATGCAGGATTCAGTTTTAGGTTTTTGCGTGCGCGCTGTTCGTCAAATAGTGCATGGCTTCGGCCATGCATCATTGTTTTTTTTTTTTTGTCTTAGCAATGAGTGCATGGCCTTCGGCCATGCACTCATTGTTGAGTACTCTGTGTTACAGAAGTAAGTATACACATCCCATGCCTTCGGCATGGGCTCATTTAGTAGTTCTCGCAGGGGGCGGGGTAGTGGCTGATCATGATGGCTGGGCTTCGCCCAGCCATCATGATCAGCAAGAGCGTTGACAACGATGATGCCTGGGCTTCGCCCAGGCATCATCGTTGCAGAACCAATAGGCCCTACGCCCTGCTGGGGGCTCGGGCCTAATAAATCAAGACTATTTTTTCTTTTAGGTCTGATTGATAAAAGAAATGCTTTATTTGCTAAACGTTTTGTTTTATTTATGCTATTTTTCGTACTTTTTGATACAATATGTTCAGATTTCTAATGACTAAACTGTAACAATAAAAAAAATTAATTCTGACGAACTGGCAAAGCATAAAATAGGACTTTTCTTCAATTTATTTTTTTTGCAATACATATTTATGAGTCCTTCTTTGTCACCATGAGGTCTTGTTCTTGCTCTGAAAAAAGTCCCTTTTTCTCCTGTTTAAGATACTTCTTCAAATGAGTACAGACTATTATATTTATTATAATAAATTATTATTACTGATCATATTAGTTTTATTATGGATTAATATCTGATTTTGGATTCTTTGGACAACTCATCTTTAAAGCAGCTGTACTTATCTGCCCTTGTGCACCACAGATCCACAGAGCACTCCAGTTTGTTCTTGATGTTGCTAACACAGCTCTCATTCACACACAGAGCAGCAGACCCTCACATGAGCTGCACTGACGCTGGGTTTACATAATGTGGGATGAAAAGAAGGGGCCGCCTGCTGCTCCATAAAAGCATTAGCACTCAGGCACTTGACCACAGGACCAGAGGGTCGCTGAAACGTACTTGGCACTTAGCATGCTAATTGTACAACCTGTTCAGGGAGAATTTATTACACCCTGATCATTATTTTTCTTTTGTTCTTGGTAAAACACCAAGGGCGATATTTTGCCCCCAGTCTACGTCTTAGCATTAGTGTGAAGAGATGCTTTTGTTGTTGGCCGCTATGATCTCCAGAGCGCAGCACAAAATACGCTGTTTTACCTGATCTCATTTAATTTAGTGAACCTTACTGCACATCTGCAGAACATGACAGTGGAGCAGTGCAAGTTCGTAGGAAAATATGACATATTTTTTGTTATCAATTCTAATTTTGTTATTTATTTAGCTAGTTATTCAATTCTATCATTTCCTATATTTGTCAAAATGTATTCAGTCTGGGTCAACAAGCTTGTGTTCATTCTGTTATTTTGACCTAAAGTTCTAAAATTATTTGATGCATGTGGCCATGAGATTTACCTGAGAATCTTGATCTGTGTGTGAAAACTTTAGAAAACTCAAAAGCCGTGTCCTTGTTATACTGTAGTGCTTTTCATTCTGTAGTCAGGCTCACAGGCTTGTGATGCATGTGGGACCGCGTCTACAGTCCTGGTACAGACGAGCGCGCGGTTGTTTCAACTTAGGTCTGGACCCTTCATGGTGAGCTCTGGTCCGGACTGTGCCAAAACAATTCCTTTTGCTTTTTCTTGTGCCCACCACCGTGTTTACCTCTGTAAAGCCGGCAAGCTCTGGTCTAACGTCCATCTCCCTGTTATGAGGAAGCTGTCATCCAAAAGTCTGTCCTGGTTTATCTCATGTTTCTCTGTCGTGGGGAGAGCTGCATTCACACTGACACTATCCCATGTTCACTCTCACATCTGATTTTTTTTATATTAAGCCAATAGACTTTATGTAAAAGAAAAGACACATTTTTAGACAAAGCTGTTAAACCCTGTCATGTGAATAGACTTTCGCCAAATAGATTTCTATTATTACACTTTTCCCCACACTGAAGCTGCTGCTATACTGGTAACTTTTGCCTGTGATCTTAATTTCACTTGTCACAGACGTGAGCACATCTCAGGTTCACTGAATGAAATGGTGCCCTCACATCTGGCCGGAGCCACACCTCCTAGGGCAGTTTATACAACAACGAGTTTTCACAAATCCGTGGTGCGTGCAGTGGCCGCTACTTTAACACCGTAGAAGAAGACAAATCACCAAAGCACCTTTCATTCTCACAAAGTCTCTCAAAGTTGAGCCAACAGTGTCCAGTTTTCTTACCTGCGTATTGCAGAGGAGGAGACACAAAACAAATCTTCCAAAGCTTCTCCTGGTGCTTATTCAATTAGTCCATTGAAATTTGTGTGTTCAGAAAAAAGAAAGTTTGAAGCGCTCCACAGTAGGCTGTTATTCAACCATGTTTGTGTCCAACTCTCCGATCTGAGTCCTCCCCACACACTGGTCCTCGTGCACAGGCCATCGGTTTCCCGTGTTTGTTTCGAGAGATCTCCCTTTTAACCTGCGCGCTGGTCCTTGTTGATAACTTGTCAATGCTCGTGTTATCATAGGCTGCGTGGGTTCACGGTAAGGTCATCGGGAGTCCTAGCACAATTCCGACACCTCCTGGCGTGGCATAGGAACTACAGCATTTTGGGTCTATCTACGTTTCCATGTAAAGGAAGATTAGCTCACTACAACACCATATAAACTGTGAGCACAAAACGTTACGACTGTGACGGTTTTCTGGGGAACGTTATTTTGTAAACTAGGCCCTAGACTGACAGTATGTAGAACTTGAAGAGAGCCCACTAGCAACAGGGACAACAGGGGAAAATAGGGTCCAAAGTGTTTTTTAACTGGGCTGCATTTAAACTTTATTCATTTATTCTGTTGTTTTTTTCTTTCAATTAATCAATTAGTTGTTTATGTTGCAAAAGGCTGGTGGTCATTAGATGTGTTTTCAAAAGTACAAAAAGTCTTCTATTTAGCTTTGGCAGATCATTTTTCTGAACAGGTATATTGACTTATCAATTTGTGTCACTGTGTTCTGGATATTGGACCTCACACATCCACCTGTCCCCACAGACATACGGCCTGGGTGGAGAGAGCCTGCGGGGCCTCACAGAGAAGCTGCGAGCTCTGGCCTCAACCCTGCAGATGGGCATTCAGTCCCGATGGAGACTCAACACCTACAATGGACGCAGCACCACCAAACTGTCCGTGGGTGTACTGCAGCTGGTGGTGGAGCTCATCGTCTCTGCCAAAGGACTCTTCTCTCTGCTCAACAGGTGGGTTACCTAACACAAGGCTATTCCAGACAACGCTATTTTGGGACCGCTGACTCGCTAAATCAAGCTACATGTGCTGCTCTCCAAGCTTAGATAAAAACCTCATTGAAAAGTTCTTTTTTTCTGTTTGTTTTTTTTTTTTTTTTTTAGATGTACTTACATTAGAACAACTTATCATCTTAAATAAGGTAAACAGTAGCTTGAAATAAATGTAAAATTTTGTGAACATTTTCAATGTTACTCAAAAACTAAAAAAGATTTTCTAAAGCCCCTTTGTAAAAACCTTCAAAATCTTGTTCAGTTCTAACCCCTCAAAGGGAGAAAACTAAAACTACATTTTTTTTCTTACAGTTATTTGAATAAACTACAGCACAAAATTCACATTGATAGCAATGAATGTCATTTTTGTGTTCACATTCAAGTGTAGAGTCTTCTTTTGTTTTGAGTATGTTTTGGGTGTCCTTAAATTAGATTTGCCAATGGATTGAACATAAAATATCTAGTTGAAGTTATAATAGAAAAATTACAAGCAATCTCTAACTTGAAATGAGAAAAAACTTCACTTGAAAAAGGAAAAACAACATACTTTCCGTTTAGCAAATCTTATATCCTCTCATTCTCTCATCCATGACTGGATGAGAGAATGGACTAACTACTTTTGTACGTAAATATGTATTTTATTGGCTTGTACGCCATCTTTGACAACAACCTGTCTAGGGATTCCAGGTGGAAATTAGCAACTTTGCTACAACCTGGCACAAGCATCTCTCCTCTTTTGTGTAGGATCATGTTTTTTGTGCTCTGTCCTTGATAAATAAACTAAACTAAAACTAAATTAAACTGAAAGAGTTTAAAATTATGCTTAAATCTATGTAAATGGGACCTAATTCAAGTACTCTTTAGCCTATTAGCTTATTTAATTTTTTTTTTTTTTCCCGGTTTAGCCATTTTAGAACGTTACTTCACCAAAAACATCCCGTTTCATTTACAAATATGTATGTTGAAAAGAAATCAATCAAAAATCTGTTTATTCTGTTGAACAAAAGGGAAGTAGTTTAAACAAGAATAATACAATAGCTGTAGCTTCACAGTTTTGCAAATCCACGACAGAACGTATTAAGCATTGAGTGTGCGGTGTCAGGAACACAGTGTGACATTGCTATATTTTCCTATAAAAGAATTTAAGATCTTTAGACGCGTCAACAAAAGAATATCCCACAGACATAAAGACATTTATGATTTTTTGTCTGACAGTGGCATCATGTCGCAGGAAGAACAGAGACGACACAGACCTGGGGAGAACAGTGCATGTGTCACATGGTCGAATGCAGTGTTTTCTTTCATGTGCGCAGTTATAAAAGCGAAACACGTGGATTAAATCAGAGCAGAGGGTCATTAGAGGTCAGGAACTTTTACACTGATGCATTGTGGGTGTGAAATGAAAACGCCGTGTTGGCCATGTTTTATAGTTTAGCGAAGTCAAAAAAATTAGTGTTACAAGTGTTACATTTGATTAGATTATGAGGCAGCGTTTTGTCTTTATTTCACATTTTAGGAGCTGCCGTCACAAAAGCAGACGCACCGGATGCTGTTTGTTCTAAAGATCCTCATGCTCATGTAGCAGGCGAAGCTCATGACAAATAGTCGCAGAGATACATAGAGAAAAACAACAAAAAATCCTTACTCTGGCCCCTCCTCCCTGAACTCATAGAGGGGCACATCTGGCTTAAAATCTGGCCAAAACTCCTGTAGTGTGCAAAAGGCTTTAATGAAATCAGAGTTTTGTTAATCTGACAAAATATTGCAACAAAAGATTACAATTACACATGCTGTTTTGACTTTTTCAAATGGATGTGGATGATGCAGAACATGACTTCAACTATTTTTTAAATTATGACATTTTAGTTATATTTTGGGGTTTTATAAAAGGTAATTAAATCATGTTTCTTTAGACGAATAATTGTCTCCTCTCCTAAATATGCACTAACTAACTTTTTTTTTTATTGCTAAAGTCATTTTCCAAAAGTAGCTCTCCAAGTGAAAAAGGCTGGAGACCAGATTTCTGTATTACAGTAACTAACAGCAAAGATCAATTTGATTGCATATCCTGTGTAACTTGCATTGCTGTCGGTAGTTCAAATTCAGTTCCTGATGTGGGAAACACACGGCTGTCATGTCTGCTTCACTACACTTTTTATTGGTTCTGGTGCTTAGAATTCTAAAGTGCTTGTGCTAAGGAGCTTTTTGAAAGACAAACAACTCATATTTGTCCTTTTAAGTTCGAGTAACTAACTTTTTTAGTCATAAATTAGTAAACTCTGTGTTTTCCAATAAAAACTATATGGTAAATACAGCACATTGTGAAAGAAATTAGACCACTGAGTACTGTCTGAATTGAATAATAAAGAGCCAAAAGCAGTGCTCATATTGGCTGTGCTTGTGGTTCTCTCCGGTTTCACTGTGTTGTTCGCTAAAATATGTTTATAAGCCATAAGTGCAACTAAAATGAATACATGATGATGTTAACTATGAGTTGAAGGATCTATGAGAGGTGTCAGATTTAAAACCTAAATTGTGTTTGCAGTGTGAAAAGCTACCCCATTTTTAAGCAATAATATCACAAGCTGAAGTGTGATAAACGCGCTGTTTTTCCCTTTTTTGTGATAAATTTTTGCAAAGTTTAGGACATATTGTCTGCTTCAACAGGTCTTATCATTACAAAATAAAACGTGTTCTTTGTCAGAATATGTCCTCTACACGTACTGTATGTATGTATGTATGTATGTATGTATGTATGTATGTATGTATGTATGTATGTAAGTATGTATGTATGTATGTATGTATGTATGTATGTATGTATATTATGTATGTATGTATGTATGTATGTATGTATGTATGTATGTATGTATGTAAGTATGTATGTATGTATGTATGTATGTATGTATGTATGTATGTATGTATGTATGTGGAGACTTTTTACTTCAGCTGCTCAAAGTTATACACGACAACTCCAAAGATTGTCATGTCATGTGTGCACAATATTGTGACAGTTACATCTCGTCCCAAGCCTAGTGTATAGCAGATAGTGTAATAATAAACACTTTTATGTTGTTGTGTTGTTTTAACTCTGTCATCTTGCTTTGCAGGTATCAGTTCTTCCAGCTGAACCAATTCTCTTCAACTAAAGAAATATTTACAAGCTGCAAACAACTGAGCGAGATAGTTCACAATGTAAGTAACAGCAAATTAACACACATTTGCTTTACACATTAAAGGGGACATATTTTGCAAAATCTACTTTTTTGAAATGTTTTTCCTTTATTCTAAAATTGGTTCTTCATCAAAAACACTGCTGAAGTTTTGTCTCTGAGAAAGTTTTTGTTTCCCACAAAACGCCATTCTGAATGTCCCTGATCAGTGATGTCATAGATAGATCTCTGAGAACTCTTTTTAAGTCTATAAATCATCCAGACCTGTTTGAGCATTTCTGCAGTATTAGCACATAAGACACGATTGATTTGATTGTTGACCATGTGAAATGTCTTTTTCAGTCAGTAGATAGAGCGCTGTCATGTGAGCTTTACTACTGTCTTCATTGGTTCTGGGGCCTGAGATTACAAAGTAGAGCATGTTTGAAGGAAGAAAACAACACAAACAATCATATTTGTCCTTAAAAGCGGTTTATTTATTTTTAATAGTCCTCAAACAACTTGCTTTAACTAAGGAAAAACAATTATTTAGATGTTGACCAAACAAGTAGTTTGTTTTTGGTGTTTACCTTTACATCTCCACTAATCTGTTGAGTTGGAAGGCAGTAGCTTAGTTGGATAAAGTGTTTGTCTTGTTATCTGAAGGTTGATGGTTCAAATCATATGCTTGATTAAAAAAAAAAAAGAAAAAAAAACTTCATAGTGGCTAGTGGACTTGGGAGTGTGTTTGTAGCTCAGGTGAATGTTGCTACTGTCCTTGGGCATGACATTTTCCCCCAGTGTAGACTGGTGTGTGAATGGGTGAGTGATGCCATGATGCAAAGGGTTTTAAGAGCCTTGATAGTTTAGCATCTTCTTTAGTAATAATATTTCACTGTGTCTTATCGATCTCCACAATCTCAATACAGGTTTATGGTTTGGTTTAAACTATATTAAAACAACAACGGCAATAATATACTATAATATTTGATTCATTACTCATTGATAACAACTGGGTCTTAAGAAATAGACATTTACAGTCTCCACATCGGTATCACGTAATAGGCCCTTTCCACGCTGCTGATTGGCTAGTTCCTGTTTTCACAAAAGTGCTGCTCTTCACTTACTGCTTCATTCAGTCTCAAGATGAGAATTAGTCAAGTCATGCTAAAATAATTCAATATTTACACAAAGCACAAAACATTTTTCAGTTAGAAAATGACAGTATGTTCATATTTTCAAATATAAAGTAATGCTTCATCAAGAGAAACACATGTTTATAAAATGTGTCTCTAAGCTAATGCTAACCTAAAATCATTGAGTTAATAATATTAAAGTAACTGAAGTAGCTTTTTACAGAGACATACGCTTTGGCACTTTTGTCACAATGTGAACATTTTTCCTTTATGCACAAATACGTTTTTGAAGCATTTGTCTTGTGTGTGAAGGTCTGAACAAGCCGCCAGTGATCATCAGCAGAAATTCACTCTCCACCGCGTGTGATAAAAAAAATTAAAAAAATAGAATGAAAAACCATCAATGTATCAGCCAAATTCAAGATTTCTTGATTTTGTCCCTTTATCTAAAAACATGTCCAATGTGCCTCCCCTCTCCCCTCCCCAGGACTACAGATGGAAATTAGCTGTAAGCTACAATCTGGTGCAAGCATGCCCGCCTTTTACTAAATGCAAAATTGTACATTGTCCTTAATAAACATTCCAAACTAAATTCGTCTTGGACATACAGGCTGCTACACACAAGAAAAAGACATAAGAAAAAAAAAGAGCAATATAGTTGGTGCATCTTAATGTTACTCTTTTATCAGCGCTGTATGTTCCAGGTGATAATTATGTGAGTATTGATTTTTGATACTTATGTGGTTTATATAATCACCAAAAAACAAATGTTGTCAGACAAGATATGTTTTATCTAAGAGGAAGAATAAAGAAAACACTGTGCAGCTTCTCTGTCTGTCAAAAACAGGAAGAAGTCACAACTTTATAATAATCTCTTCTCCACACACTAAACTCCAAGCCTGTTTCTCAGCTTTGCTGGCATTCTTTATCCCACACATTCCTGGCATAGTTCAGGTGGTCTGGAACAAGCTGAGAGTAAGAACAGTCAAAACAGTTGAACACCAGCAATCAGACTTTTACCTGCGTCCAATGAAACTGTGTGTGATAATAGAGAGACGTGAAAAATGTGCAAAAGTTGACGAGTATTTGTTCCCAAGTGTCTATTTCAGGACAGGCCTTGATCTGCTGTGGTGCTTCAGGCAGGAGGCGGAGCTTGGGTGGGAAAGGGGTGGGCACATGAGGAGGCGGATCTCAAGAACTCTCACACTGTTGAGAGATTATTAACTTTGTGACTAGTCAGACACACAAACAAGAAGCAAAAGCCCCGTTAGCTGCCTATTCTAGAACAGGTCATAACATTTGAGAAGAATAAATGTGTGATGACACAGGAGCTGCTGGAGAATGAACACTCTACATTTGGACTGAGCTTATCCGGGACTTGTGCCCAGAACGACAGGTACGACTTGGACCTCCTGATTGGATTATTCTTAACAAGGTGATGCGGGATTAGAATGAACTTAATCACATATAAGTACTTATCCAAAAAAGTCAAACCAATCTTCAGTTTACAGCACATTTTCATTTGGAATAGGTGAAATGTGGAATGTCAGAGGGTTAAACAACAGGCTGAGCAGCTTTAGACAGAAGTGGTGCTTTTTAATGTTTGTGACTGGACTAAAAAAGGATAGTTTTGGTCAATATCACTTGCACTATAATCGACTCTTAAGTGCAACTTTTTACATTTTCTGTTTTCAATTATTGAATACTTGTTCCACTTTTTTTGCGTTTCTTACAGTATATTGGACTTGTATTATTTTGAGTAAGAGTCTTCAAATGTATTACTCAACTCAACTACTAACATTTTCAAGTCTTATTTAAAGACCAGTGTTGGGTAAGTTACTTTAAAATTGTAATACATTATATATTACTAGTTACAGGAGAAAAATGTAATACATTTGTATTACAATATTACTGTCTCAAAATGTAACTGAGTTACACTACTGTGAGTTACTTTGAGTTACTTTGAGCCAATCACACATTTGTTAAGACATTGTACAACACTAATCCTGTTACATTTACACTTGTTTACTGGTTAATTTATGGAAATGTGATGTCACAACACATTTTACTCATAATAATTGATTCTCCGTTGAGCCAACAGACAGTATTTAAGTGATGTTTTGTTCCTGAAGTGTTATTTTCAATAGAATATAAAAGCAATTAATGATTAAAAGTAACTTGAGTTACTCAGATTGTAACTAGTAATATATTATCACCTTTTTTATAAGTAATGAGTTACACTACTTAGTTACTGAAAAGTGGAATATATTACAGTAACTAGTTACAAAAGTAACTAGTTACTCCCAACACTGTTAAAGACTCATCATTTCCTTCTCTTTTAACTAGTTTGAAAATTGTTTTCACTGTCACCTTGAGCTGTAATTATTTGTTGTCGTATGATTGCTATGTTGTTTTGTAATGAAAGTGTGCAAAACTGTGGTCAGCTGTGTTGTTTTTTTAAAGTTCTCTATAAAGTTGAGTAGTCCAATTTAATACAAATAATACTGATTAGCATGTGCAGGCACCTGACAACGTGTCACAGAGCACTACACACACCTCTTATTGTGGAATTACTCTAATATTTTGGTCTGTGCTTTATACAGTTGTTTGTCGCTTACATTGTTAAACAGAAAAAACAAAGAAACAGCAAGTCCACTGTTACAAATTAAAATATCTCCAGTGCAAACTTCGGTCTAATGTCTATAGGCTCCAGTCACTCCCCGAATGTTTGCAAAAAAAAATGAAGCCAAACTGATAATGTAATCAAATATAAATGTTATATAAATGTTCCAGCAGCAGTTGTGATCAGAAACAATCAGGACATATAAAATAATTTGGCCTCTGCAGTGAGCACATGGTCTGTTTTTTTGTTTTTGTTTTTACTTAATTTGTTTGCCAGTTTCACCAAAAATGACAACGCTATAAACATTATATACACCACATAATAGCAAAAAATGGTCATTTAAAGGGAGGCCTATTGTGTAGATCATTCATTTACTTTTAGAGAAATCGAAGCTCTTCGAAGTTCTTTGACTTTGTGTTCAATATTGTAGAACTAATTAGCACGGCGCTCCATTGTACTCACAAAAAACAAAATATTTATCTCGTAATTACAAGATAACTTTCTCATAATTACGAGATGATTTTATGGCTTTTCCCCCATTTCTGTATACCCACACTCTTCGTATAGGCTAAGCTAGTACGAGTAGTCTTTTCTGTGCTAGCTTGATGTTTCTAAATAGCTAAGATGTGCTTGGCTTGTGGATTTGGTTATGTTAAATTAAATGCCTTCACTGCAATGTTTATGGTCTACAGAAAGTATGAAACTAGCTGTTAACGTTATGCCTGTGGACTCAAGCTACAGTTAGCAGCAGTGACGTGCGGTGAGATTTCCAACTACACGAACCACACAAGTCTAGTTGCTTGTTTTCACTTCAAGATGCCTTTTATTCATTTTGCAGACATTTATATCAAATAGAAGCATATACTCTCATGTGGCTATTTTATCTCTACACGCAAAATTAAAGATGAGAAAATATATATACTGACACGAGTTTCGATCCCCAGACCCTTCGCACCGCGGCTCTACTACTGTTCAACAGTTCTGGACAGATTATTACGTTTTTTTGGACCTTTGCTGTTAAATATTTGCTCGTGATGATTTATATATTTGCTTAAGGCTTTGTTTAATCGCACAGTGAAGTTTAACACAGACACATTTAAACGTATTTTGTATTTTGGCCGTAGAAAGCCGCCAGATTTGCCTCGTAAGCAGAGCTGGACCGTGAGGCAGTTTTTGACTTGCCTCATCTGGGCTTTGTACAAACTCCGTTTACTGTCAAATTAACTCACTAAAAACACTCACTTTCACATAATATTCTCTTTCTTGACAATTAGAAGACAAAGCACTCGAAAAAAGTCCATCTACAAACATATTTGATCACTTTTAGTGGAGAAACAGTGCGTGAACGCGCTGCATGAACGCGCTCTGTTCATTGTGTATGTGTCTGTGCAGGTCCGAGTGAGACAAGCCTCAGCGCCGTAGACCTGCGTTATATCAGCAAGTCCTGGAGATTTTGGGGTTTTAAACCACAAAACTTAGTGGAAATCACAAGAAATCAACTAAATATGACAAATACAAAACATTTTACAAACAAAAAATATTATATTTAGTCTTATTGACATCAAGTATTTTTTTCCTCATTTGGACAGGTGAGGCCTCACCTGCCTCACCTGCCTCACCTGACCGCACATCGGTGGTTAGCAGGCTATTGTAAATACGGCCAGTGTGTGGAGCTGTTCACCCACCAGAGAGAAGCTAGCGGTAATCAGCGTTTTCTTTTTTTAATAAAACACAAATCTTCTTGCGACTGTTGGCAGTTAGTCTCACACATCCTCATAAATGTGCGTCTGTTTTTCTGTGGCTCCGTCTGTGTTTCAATTTATTTGGCCATAAAGGAGAGAAAAGCTGCACATTTGCTACACTTCCACATGGATCACCTAGAATCAATCCAAATACAAAAGTGAGTGAACTAATGATAAGAGACTGTTATAGCAGCATAGAAGAAGCTCAGAAAAGTAGACTGTGCATAATATATCTGCTTTAGCATGTCATGGACTGTAGACACCTGATCAACACTAATGGTCGCTACACAGCCTTGCACTTTCTGGTGTCACTTTGCTCTAGATAAGATCCGTGTCTAACAGTAGTGTTTGATTTCACTGGGGAACAACAGGCCCAGGACAGTATTGTTAAACATGGAGGAAAAAAACTATGAACCAGATTTGGGCCATTCACAACAAGCAGAGGCGGACTGGTGGGTGTATTCTGCAGGAGCCTCCAGTCTGCCCCTGACAAAAAAAATGTCAGTCTAGCAAAAATGTTTTAATATGTTAATACATGTGTCTTCATATTCATTAGTTGAGGTTTATTTATCAGACAAATAGGAAATCTTTGTCAAATTAATCACAAATGTACGATAATGTAATCATATTCCCTTCATTTCCTGTCACATAAAGCACTTTGTAGTTTCTGTACAATATCTCCTCTATGATTATTCTTCCTTCGTCCTACTTAATTTACTTGTAGAGGTTTTTTACTACACCCTGCAAAAAATCCTCTACATCTTGATCATCTTGATATGTTTTTTATTTTTATTTTTTGAGCCTTTAAGATGTAATTACTTGATCAACACTGATTGTTTGACTTCTCTCAATATAGTGTTTGTACATTGTTTTTTAAAGCCAAAATACCAGCCAATAACCTGAGACACTTTTACCTGCCTCAATGGGACTCAAGCTCAAATACTGCAAAATATCAGAAATGTCTAGAAATAAGTGAATAATTCTACACAAGTTTATCAATTCTTTCTAATCAGGTTAATCAGGTTGTTTTAATACAAGTCATATTAATCAAGGCTGGATATTTCATTTTTTCAGTGGGCCATATATCTTACATTTTTGCAAAACAACATTCACTATATTATTAGATAATTGATTTATTGCCCAGCTCTGTTTCACGACATCAGTGCAGTCAAACAGACACAGCTAAATCGGAGTGTTGTACTGGACGGTAAAGAGTGCTTCCAGGGGCCAGGACAGGAAACAATTCTCAAAGTCATTTCTCTGCTGAAAAAATTCAAAAAATTCCTTACATGACATTTACATGACTAAACTACAACACGTTTTTTTTTACCTGTTCACCTTTAGTGTAGAGCCTTAAATAAATGATTAAAAAAAAAGACTGTGTAGGGTCCATCAAAACTGGGGCCCAGAATTCAGTGCTAGTAAAACTTGTCATTGCTTGGCTATTGTTTACCTGATTCCTGATTTTGGCCCTTGTTTGTCTGTGTGGGTGTTGGGCAGAACATGAGGGAGTACTAATAATGAAGTGAAAATACGCAGGAGCAGGTTTCGAGGATCATTTCCAGTATGAGTCAGTGTTGTAACTGTGTTTGTCCTTAGGCTCTGCTGTATGAATGAAAGACAGCTCTAGTGCTGTAGTCTCTTACTACATTTGTTGACTGAAATCTTTTTTTTTGTTGACTGGTGATTAAACAAAAAGAGAAAACATGTAGTGAGATTTATGTGTGAAATGTGGGATTAATCTGCATTTTATGACATATTGATCATGAAAGGAACAGTTGTTTTATGTTATATTAAACATTGTGTGTCACCACAAAACAAGTATTAATCATTTTGACACATACAAGTTCAGCTTTAAAAAATAACAACAATCACAAGTTCACAAGCAACCTTCCAAAATATAAAAAATAAATAAATAGTCCAAAGTTGCTATAAAGAAGCAAACTTGGAAACTCTGACTGAGATCTGATGAGAGCAGACTTTGACAAACAGATATTAAAGCCCTTAAAATCTTAATCACTGTTTTATTTGTATTAATGTTGCAGATTATTAAAGTTGTGCTTAAAGACTCATAAATCAGATTTTATAACTATAACATAGACAATTTGCTAACGATGTTGGAAATCGGCCCAAGAGATCGGCCAGTGGACATGTCCCGTGGCTTGAGGTTGGTCTCTTCTCATTACTTTCTGTTCTGTCCTGGACTCTCACACTTGCTCATTAGCTCATAACCTTCTATAGTTACATGCACACTGTCCTACATACAGCAGTATTAATAGAGTCAGTCATTTGAAACTGTATGAGTTTCATTTGGTATTGGAGTACATCCCTCTGTATGTGATTAAACAACAACAAGCAGGATAACCCTCACCATTTCCATGCAAAATCACGTTATGCGCTTCATCGTCAATCAAATGATAGAAGCTTCTCAAAATGAATGGGGCGGGTTCTCACAAAATACTGCAATGTTCATTTTCATAGCCAACATTTGGAAAGGTTTGTTGTTTGTGGTTTTTATTCATTAAGATGAATGTGTTACTGAGCTGAGCTGATTGGCAAACTGTCTGGTTCTGGAACTACATGAATAATAATAATAAGTCTAATATTAATAATAGAGGATGCTGTTACAGTAGTTGCGTCTGGACAATTTATGAATGAACACAAGTATACAGTAGTGCTGTAGTTCTTAGGTCGTTTAGTCGATTAATCGTTCGATGGGGCTTTAGTCGACCAAAATTTGTATTAGTCGACCCAGCCCGAGCCCGCGCACGTCGTGTCCGAACCCGACCGGAGTCTCTGTGTGCCTAAGCCCGAGCCCGAAGAGAGCCCGCCCCGCCCACTCACTGAACTGTGGCATTTTAATGACAGAAAAAGCTTCTTATGATGTCCAACGTGTTTAATGTAAGTGTGTCTCGCCGCTAAAAGCGCTTCCTCCACCACACATTCCTCTCTTTCTCTCTCTCTCTCTCCCTCCCTCTTGTTCCTTCTTTTCTCCCGCGCGTAAAGTGCGCACTTTCACTCTCTTCTTCCTCACCTTTTACTTGGTCTGCGGGGATGAAACGAAAGACGTCTTCTCTCTCTTCTCACTCTCGCGCTGTATAGTTGGCCACTTAAACACTGACTTTTGTTTTATCACTGCGGTGGTTTTGTGCTGTGTTCTGACGCGGCTGTCAATCATCCACAAAGCGCACCTGTTCAGTGCGGCTCTGCGTGTTAGCCCGAACCCTGGGTTCGGGCTCGGGCCCAGAATCTAAACTCTAGCTGAAGAGTTGGAACCGAATCATTGGTCTAATCTGCCTATTTTTGATATAAACACACTGTGTCATGTTTATTTTCTGTGTAACTTGTTGTTGTTGCATGAACTCCATTGCACTTTTGCCTTTTTGCGTCAGATAAATTGTCAGATCAAACTATATATTTTTTTTGCTTCAGAGCTTTAGCCACGTCCCCTTTTTAGTCGACTAATCGGCCGATGGGACATGTCTTAAGTCGACCAAGAATTTCTTTGGTTGACTACAGCCCTAGTATACAGAGCTTAGACTTGCTGCTCAGTGCATTCTGATACTTTCCAATAACGTTAGGTTAGGCGAACAGTTGGTGCTGGTCGGAGCTTGAGGCGTCATGAGCTCATGTGAATCACTTCTGCTGAGCTGCCCCAGGGCTGCTTACTATCACTGGGGTTACTGTGTGAAGCACTTTGGAAGACATCTGTCTGTTTAAATGTGCTATATAAATAAACCATGCATTTATTCATTTCTAACTATATTCATTTTTTGCCTCTAAAAAGCACACAGGCATAGACTTGTTTTTATTTTATATTTTGTAATCACTCCATTAAACGCATAGGGCCAACCCCCATAATAACACTATTTAAGACGGTCTTATACTCTTTTTCAAGAAATTAAAATAGGTACTATTATTACTTTATTTGAGATCAATATTCTGTTATGTTTGTTTGGAGTTCAGACTTTACTATTTGACCTTTTACTGTGTTAACTAATGGTGAATAGAAATGTGTGTTGGTTTTTGAACTGATTTCTCTTCCCTTTTTGAACTTGTAGTTGTAGCATGTAATAAATTGCTCTAAGCTGTCATGCTTGTGGATTATGGTGCTGCATTGTTTTCCCAACAAATGGACTTTCAAAATACTAACAAAACTCACAGAGTTACTGAACTGACACTATTCACTTTGTCTTATCACCTTTGATAAAATAAGTGCAATAGATCCATCACTCAGTTTCACCAACATCTTTTATTATGGAAAGTAATTAAAATTACTTTACGTTTAAGCCAGAGCCACCTAGCCACACAGAATGGACATTGTACAGGACATACTCATCATGGAGAAAAAGACGGTAGCACTTTATATTAACTGCACACTATTAAGCCTTAACAAAGCATTAATTAATGATTAAAAGTATTTATAAATAATGAGTTAACCTTAATAAATGCTTTATAAAGCCTTAGAAATAATTTATAAAGACTGCATTAGTAAAAATGCTGTGCATAAGCCTTAACAAACATTTGTAGACACTTCATTACTTTGAAATTTTTGTTAACAGTTAATAGATGCTTTATAAAACCTTTGTTAAAGGGGCTGTACTGTGTAAGATTGAGAGGAATTTTAATGATCACATATAGTCCACAAACATTTAAATCATATTTATTCTTTACAACATGAATACTTAAGAGAGCACAGTTAACCAATCCACATCAACTGTGATACATTTATACGTATTTGAAATGTTTTATTACGGGCCGGAATGTGGATTATTGACGCTAGATGGCAGCATGCTTAATAGGCAAAATGCATGTGAATGGCTCCCTCTAGTGTTCAAAAGTGGAAATCACGTTGTTTGTTTGTTTTTCTTACATAGTGCCCCTTTAACTAAAACAGGTTATTATAAAGCATCTATTATTTGTTAATAAAGTAACTATTAGCTTATCTAAAGTGTAGTCTATCTAAATACCAAGGCTGTGTCCCACCAACGTGGGGTAGCCGGGTGACTGGAGCCTATCCCAGTGACTTTGGGCCTTAGGCGGGAGAACACCCTGGACGGTGGCCAACTCGTCGCAGGGTTAGACAGACAAACATTTTGCAGTTTTTTGGAGGTGGGAGGAAACCGGAGTACCTGGAGAAAACCCACGGTGAGACGGGGAGAACATGCAAACTCCACCCAGAGAGATCGTGAGCTGTTGATATGGTCCAAACCCACGACCTCCTTGTTGGGAAGCCAGAGCACTAACCCCTTATAACACATTTATTAAAGTATTGCAAACACCAGTGCACAAATTAGATTTTATTGTTCAAACATCACAGCATGAACTTTTACACACAGAAACACATAACTACATTTTGACACTTTATTTTATTTATTTATTTGATAGGGACAAGTACGCACAATAGACATGTAACATACTGAAACATTTATCGCCTTGGCTAATTTGCAATGTCTGTCCCTAGAAGGGCTTTAATTTACACTTTACTTTCCCATAAAATAAAAACAGAATTAAATGAACTTCATTTAATGGTAAAAGTGTCAAAAATCTTTATGAATGTCGATGCTGTGATTGACGCAGTTCAGGATTAACATGTTGTATTTTCTCAGACAAAGTCAATCTTCAATAAATCTAAATTTTTTGTTTTTGTTTTATGTTGTAACAATAATTATATTTTATATTATTATATACATATGTAATTATATAATTACATATTATATAGTACGTTAAAAGACAGGGACTGCAGATGGAAACTCAGGGACTGCAGATGGAAACTAGCTGTCTAGCTATAATCTGGTGCAGATCATCTTTGTTTTATGAGCATTATGTCTCTGTACATTGTCCCTTCAAATAAAGACTAAAAACTAAAAAAAACTAAAACTAAACAATGTCCTCTCATAAATCCTTCGACACGTAATTAATATCAACATGTATTAATTTTGGTTGCATAAACGTTCTTTTACAAATAAAAAAGTAAAAGTGGAGTGACCACCCCAAGCTCAGCCCTTCGGCTCCTGACTTGAACTAAAATTCTTTATTATTTAATTCAAACATTACTCAAATTTCAATTTTTTTCACAAAGTGCTGCATTTATCATATACTTCTTAGTGGAAAGCACAAAGTTTACTAATTTAAAAAGTTAGTTACTCCAACTTTAATTGATTAGTGGTTTGATAATAATGCATTTGATTTATATAGCACTTTTCATGACAAAGACAAGTCACATTATGCATTATTCAGTCAATCCATACTCGATGGGGGTAAGTTATTGTAGCCACAGTTATCTGCCCATCCCTCTGACCACAGTCTCCCATCCAAGTACTGCCCAGACCCAACATGCTTAGCTTCGGCAATTTGATGGGATCAGGCTTTGGCAAGCTGGTATGGCCACTCGCTTAAAATGCAAAAGTCACAATTTTCACACAAATTGACCCTGACAATGCTGAAACAACATAATAAAAAAACCTTAAAAAGAGAGCTCCGTTTGGAGCTCGGGCATAGAGCAGGTATTTGATTACTAAATGTATTTAATGTTATTTCACTGTATGAACAAATATTTTTGTACACCAGGCAGGTCAGACTAGATTTTTCACTGAAACATATAGATTGTACAAAACATTTTGGTTGGTCCATATGACCCGTCCTGATGCATATTTTTGAATAAACTGAACATTTCTCTTTTGGTTGATGTTTTGTGATGTGTTTTAGAGACTGTAACAGTGTCTCAAATACTGGACAGATCTTATCATATTATTGTCCACCTTCTATAATTTACTTTTGTTTTGGGCCAGGATTAATAAAAAAAAAAAAATACACAGACGTTTGTGATTGGACAAATGATAATATCTTGTTACACTTACATTGTATTAAATTATTGTTTAAACTTTAGGAAATGGTGTTTGTTGTATGTAAATTGTCTTGACGACATATACGGACGGATTCTGTTTACAACTCAAATTACTTGCTGGGGTTTTACACTTTCATTTGTAAATTTCTTCATAAGTTGCAACTTCTCTGCTGTTAAACTGCTTCATTTAGGGGTCCCCAACCGGTCTGGATTATGGGAGATCTGCTCACTGGATATTTTGAAATCGTTATTTGTTTGATTATTTTTTTTAATTGTTTATATAATAGTCTACTTCCTTGTGCTGTACTACGAAAATGTAGAGCCACTTGGCCCAATAAATAGCAAATTCAAGCAAGAAGAAAGCCCAAAAATGTATATACAATATCAGTTGTATTTATTATATTTGTTGTTTTCTTTTCCCATGAAAAGAAATGTGTGATTTTACTGGTCCTTACAAAAAAAAGTTGTGCTATATGATTACCACAAAGACTATAAATTAGAACTGACATAGGAGCTTTAATAATGTCTTTTTGCTTGTGACTGTTTTGTTAGGTCAGTTTCTCATGGCAGAAGGAGGGACGTCGAAGCAGGAGTGAGAGAGATAGTGTTGTGGTGAGCCTGAGGGCGAGCGAGCTCCAGTCAGCTGCTTCTCTGTCTGTTTGAGTGATTGTTTTTTAATATTCCTTTTCACACCGCTGCTACGGAACAACAACATACTGTAATACTGGGATATGGAAACGTGTATGAAAGCATAGTAGCATGTGCAAGTTTAAAGAACTAAACCTGAGTTCAGTTTGATTTTCTACTCTGTATGACGCTTAAATAGTTGAGTCATTTTAAAATGCAAGGCAGATACATTCTCCACTTTTACTCAAAAACCTCTAAAGGTTTGTGAGTGCTCCCTCTAATGGTCACTGCCTGCATAATGTCCTATTGACATCACACTGAACTGCCCAGTTTGTTTTTCCGTTCACACTGCATCTTATACCTTCTGACTTCTCCCTCTTTCATTTTCTTGACTCTTCCCCTTAAGGCTGTATTTTCAAATGTATAGTTCTGTGCATTTTAAGCATATTTACTGTCAATTCATAAATATTTCATGTGTTTCTAATAGGGGTGTAACGATACGTTTTTAGAACAATATGATACATATCGATATAAAGCCAAGAGCTACGATTATAAAACGATTTTAGGGTTTTTGGAAACTATACAATTCGGAACGATACAGCAGTTTTAAAACGATATTTCGATTCAGTTTGACATGAATAAAATTATTACAAGATTTTGCATTAAATCAAAAACTCAATAACAAATAATAAAATGATAGGGGAAGTATAAGGGTAATAAAGCTTAATGACACAAACATTTTTCATTGCACATAAAAAACTGCAACTTTTCCCCTTTCCCCTAAGTTTTGTATCATAATAAAATAAGTGACCCACATTTCACCATCTTATTTAATCATTTTCACATAGATGCAGGAAGTGTGCTGAAATGGGAGTCTACAGCTTTTTGTATCTTTGTGACTTATCATTAGATTAAATATTAAATCCACATCTGCAGGCACAGAGTTTTGACCCAAAGCAGTGACGTCACGTCGCAAATATGGCATATGTCCCAAATACAGACGGCAACGGAGCCATAAGCCTACACAAATGCGCGTGTCTGTTTTATATAAACATACCTGTGGCGTCGCAGCTCTGGGCACGTGTTTGCAGTTCGTCTGGTTCTTTTCAAGCTCGAGTCATTTCGCAGCGTTACTTCCGTGGGCCGGTTCGGCGTCACCTCTGCGGCGTTGTCCTTCGTGGGATTCTAGGCTTGTTTTGAGGTCTCCGCTCTCCGCAGGTCCCGGTGCAGACCCGTGCCCGCGGGATGGTTTGGAATACAGCGCTGTCTGTCTCCTCCGCTGGGCTGTGTAGCAGCGGCGCGGTGCCGTCCGGGAGTAGATCATAATACATGGAGATGATTCCATGTGAAACAAGCGCTGCAGGCGCTTGAAATACATTACTAAGAATGCTGTTTGTCTGTATGGTTTATGTTTCGCCATATATCTAAATAAAACCGATTCTTTGGGCTTAGATTCGAAGCAATTCAAAGTTGCATCGATGTGTGATCGGGATTAAGGCCAACTAGTAGAACGCCGATCGATGCAGCGGATCGTAAGGACTGTGTATCGATACTTCGAATATTTAGGTGAATCGTTACACCCCTAGTTTCTAATGACAAGGTTTTGCTCTGGTAAAAAAATAATAGCAGTGAGCGCTAAACATCAGCAAATTTACCAAAACAAATGGAAATTCTCAGTCTGAAGGCAGTTTTTACATCATATTTGTTGGAAATATATTGGTGTGTGTTTATTTGTTTGTTACTAAACTTGCTGCTTTTAGTAAGTTTTAGTAAGTAAATACTAACCTTCAGTGGCGTGCTGGGATACATTTTCAGCCCGGGAAAATTCGACCTTAGAGTCACGTGACTTAGCAGGTAGTTGAATGGTTAAGAACTATACGCAATATATCTTTTGCCTTTTCAGCTCCCTCGTTCGAGTCCCGCTCAGGAAACCTCTCTCTTGATTTTTTTTTCCCTTTTAACGAATATCTACTCCACCTCTCATACGTTCTCTTGTCCAGTAGTAAACTACCAAGTTTTAGTCACGACATGGTCATAGTCCGGCTCTCCTCCTCCTGACCTCTGACCTCTCCTCTGCTCCACAGCAGTGCGCGCTTGGACACACACACAAGAAGCACACGCTCACACATTCTGGTCCACAAAGACAAACTTGTGTCTGAATCTTTTGTCAAGTTTTATGTGGAAATGCGCTTCGCTCCGCCGCGGTGATTTAAATCTGCTGAAGTGTTTGTTCATCAGCCGTTTTTGCTCGTAACTCGAGAATATACAACGGATTTACTTGAAACAAAGTTTGACTGAGAGCTTATGGGATGTGTGTGATGTGGAGCGTGTTTTTGGGCTCCAAAATGTGTCAAGAGTCTATAAGCGCTATGTGCTGTGAATCAAATCATAGACTTGAGGCAGCAGCTGGCTCTGCCTCTCCCAACACTGTGCACATTTGCACATTTACAGTTCTGTCTCTCTCTTCAACCACGGAGCGGAGGCCACCGGCCCAAAAGTCATGCGGCCCACTGGGAAACGTCCCGACTCTCCCGATTAGTCAGCACGCCCTTGCTAAGCTTACTACTTTTAGTAAGTTTATTTCTCTTACTAAAACTAAAACACCTGAAAGTGTGTCATGATGACTGACTAACTACTCTTGTCTATTTGAAACAAACTGACCTGTTTGTCAGCTCACTTGTACTTTCTTGTCAAATCTTCATGGTCAGTAGGCCTATCTAAAATAGTTTACGTTTAGACCATATCCACAACACCAGGCCAAGCACTTTGGCTTCAAAGTCAAGATAAGTGAACACATTTCAAAACTTAACTGCACAGTGTTTTGCATAAATACACAAATAGTCTTGCATGCTGTTCAGTCTATGTTTTTAAACTCAACACACTTGTTCCAAAGAGTAGTTTTTCTGGTTAATTTACCTGAACTATGAACGTGCAGTGAGTGTCTTGAAACACAACTCATATAGAACAAACAGAATCACATGTTGAACATCAATGTCAAACCAGACAAGAAGTGTGATGTTGTGAGGAGGAAGAGGACATGGAGACAGAGACAGAAGTGTGATGTTGTGAGGAGGAAGAGGACATGGAGACAGAGACAGAAGTGTGATGTTGTGAGGAGGAAGGGGAAATGGAACCTCCATGAAGTTTGCCCCCCATTAAACGCAAATCTACACAAAAACTATGCCAATCGTTTGTACTTCGTTTGTGCTGTTTTGTGCTGCAAAAAATTTGTTTGTGCTGCTTTAGTTTTTGAGATATTAACGATTCTTTTATAGGTCAAATTAGGGTCACCCCATTTAGCTTAAAAAAGTACCAAAACAGCTCAAAATGGTGTCAACCGTTAGTGCTTCGTTTGTGCTGGTTTGTGCCGTTAAAAGTTTCGTTTGTGCTGTTATGGTTTTAAAAATATGAGCAATTATATTTTCAGCCGATGACGTCATTCAGCCTCCAGAATGTTAAATATCGCTCAAAAACACCAACAAATTATATAAATCATTTGTTTTTTGTTTGTACAGTTTTGTGCTGGGCGTATTTAGTATTTTATTAGCAAATTAAAAAATAAATAAACATATTTTTTGCGGCAATAGTGGGACGTCACTTCCGGCTGCAGCTGCGCGAGAAAAAGGTAAATGCTAGATAGTAGGGTCCAGAGGGACGATGAATACGTTTAGAAGAACGGTTAAGTTCAGGAAAAGGGTTAGGGTGATGGGTAAGTTTAGAAAAAAGGTTTGGGTAAAGGTTAAAACAAAAAAATATATAACAATTTAGACCCGGTTAGCAACAGAAATAAACTCATTACCATGGCAACCAGCTCACTTACGTCCCTCTGGGCCAGACTGTCTCGCACTAACCTGAGGAAAACTTGTGGAACAGCTGTCCGGAAATGACGTCATACTTTTGCCACAAAAACTATATATTTCTTTATTTTCTAAATATGCTAATAAAAAGTAAAAATGCACATTACAAACGAAAAACAAATGATTTATATAATTTGTTGGTGTTTTTTGAGCGATATTTAACATTCTGGAGGCTGAATGACGTCATCGGCCGAAAATATAATTGCTCATATTTTTAAAACCATAACAGCGCAAACGAAACTTTTAACAGCACAAAACAGCACAAACGAAGCACTAACGATTGACATAGTTTTTGTGTAGATTTGCGTTTAATGGAGGGCCAACTTCACGCAGGTGCATTACAGCCGTGTTTGGCGTGTGCGCGGCGGTTGCGGCCGACTTCTCACTTTTTGGCCCATCGGCCCACTGACCACCGGCTCACCGGGAAAATCCCCGGTATCCCCGTATGCCAGTCCGCCGACATCTGTCTTATCCAAGGAATCATACTTGTCTCCAAAAATGGAGACAAATTCTTCAACTGTATCTGAGGCGTCTGCTTTTATAAATCTCGTGACCTGTTTCTTTGTTGTGAAAAGTTGAAAATTGACTCTTAGAACTGACTTAATCATGCAGTGATGTTCATGTTTCACTTCTGGAGCATTGGAAGCCAGGATAGGGCTGTGGTTGCACTAGGCTGTAGTGGTGAGCCACTATCAATAATAATGTTAAATTATCTCTCAAATAACACTTGGTGATGTGTTAACCTGACTCACGCCAGACGGATCTATGTTTGAGTTCTTCCACAGTATCCATCTGGAACTTTACTCGTGGAAAGTTTTTGCAAAAAGGTCTGACGTTTAATAAATACAGTACATTGAGTTGATTGAATGTACGGCCTACCTTATTTTTGCTTAACCAGTCACAGCAACAAATTGTAATGACGCATCCAATGTCTGCATGGGATTGAACAAGTCTCACGCACATATCTCTACTCTTCTTTCAAAAAGAAAATACCATATTTCTGCTAAAACAGAATCAAACACAGCAGAAACACATTCATCTTTGTTTTGTTTGAATCAAGCGGTACTTCCTGTCGTCATATCAACCAGCCCCCCTCAACCCCGCTGCTGCAATGTGATTGGGCAGACATACCGCTGTGTCGGACTCCAAACCAATCAGGCTGCTGCTTAAGTTTGTGAATTCACAAATATCGCGAGATAATCCACTGGCTACTAGCCAGGTTAGTGATGTGTAGTCTCTTTCCACTGTTACATCCCAAACACCACATACTGTCCTACAGATGCAGATTGGTTGCCCTTTAACTTCCCTATGGATATTTTTGAACATTTCGCTTGTTTTTCAAACTCCACCCACTATTTATCTTTTGTTAAAGAAAGAGCTGCAAAATTTGGTTGATGATAAAGCCTAAATCCTCAGCAATTTTTTCTTGGGAAATTGCATTACAATACTATTGATGGATGATAATGATGATGTGAATTTTAGACAATGTTGTACCTTCATAGGACACATCTAAAATGTATTTTTGATTACGCCAGGATCCGATGTTTATACAGATGTTAAAAATGTATATTATCTGATGATTATTATTGATATTATTTATTTTTCATAAATTACATCTACGTATGTTCTCAGGGTCTTAAGTGTGACCTTAAGTGCTACTCAAAAACTAAAAAAGCAAGAGAGGTTACATTTTAGACAAATTGTACCTTCATCTCATCATCTTGTAGTTTATCTTCAGGTTTCTTAAAAATAACATTTTTAGAAGGTTTTTTTTTTTTTTTTTTTTTTCATCTCAAAATTTTGACCTGAGATTTAAGGGATTACATTTTTTAGATTTTTAAAAGACACATACTTTTGATTGAGGCAGGAATAACCCTTTAAATAGAGCTGAAAAAGTATGAACAAATATGAAACTATGATGTTTTGTCAAGGTTTTTTAAATGGACATTTAGGTCCTCAGAGTCTCAAGTGTTACTTTTTAAAGAGATCTCATTTAAAAAAGTCACACTTGGTTGAACTGAAGCTTAATACAACATCTCTGTCTTCATAGGAGAGCACAGCATTTGAGAAGGAGAAGGACATCATCTCTGTGGTAAGTGTCAAGCTGAGGTGCACAGTTTGCCTCCAAAAAAACATAAATGCTTAAAAATACGTAAACTGTGTACATTTGAATAAGAATTGTGTTCATTCTGGGATTAGTGGTATTAGTGAATTTATTTTTGTTTTTGTTTCCTATTATAGAATTTATTTGTGTAATTATTTTTTTAATTATTTGTCGACGTCATAATTCATACTATGCACCTGACAAAATGAATTCTGACTTATAGCTTTATGTGATGTCTGTTTGTCAGTGCCGTCAGCTAGTGTCGTTGTGTGATGACGTACTAAAGTCCAGTTCAGAATCACTTCTGTCCCACACCGCTGAGCTCGAAAGTGTCCACCTTGTGCCCTCGTCCCCTGGAGACCCCTGGTAAACGCCCAGAACAAAACTACACCTCACATGATGCTTGACATATAAAATTAACCTTTTGGAGCTTTTGCATAAATGCTGTTCCCGTGTTGTGACATACGTTTTGAGATCTACATTGTTATTAAATCATATAGAATGCCTTCGAAAATGCCTAAGCATTCAGTAGCACGTAGATTTCCCACTTTCCTTGTATTATTTTACCTTAGAGTACACATTATTGCTTTCTTATTATAATGTACATGCACGTTTGTACAGTCAACATGATGGTATAGCTGAGTGAAGTTGATTCGATTTTTCTTTAATCATTCTTATTAACAAAGTAACAAAGTCTCTACTATTATCTCAGATCAGATTCATAAGCAACAAATAAATGTTAACTAGCATCAAATTATCCACTTAAATGTGCACAAATCAAGTTTACACGTTGAAAGACAAACAAGAAAGATATACTATGTGTCCTTTAATACAGTGGTTCCCGCAAAGCAAATTCTGGAGGTTGCGAGATGATTTCAAGTAATGTAATTTTATAATTATGACTTGGTGCTTTATCAGTATTTTTAAACTGAAAGCATCATGTTTAACAGAATTTTGATCATATAAAGAAATAAACAAAAAATTAGAGCATTTAAACCCAATTGTAATAGTTTTCCAGCTTGAAATAATAACATACAGCAGCAAAAAAAAAAACTTTTTTTTTGCTGCAGACGTCGCGAGTTGGTTAAATTGTTAACCAACTATTTGGGCTGAAAGTTTGGGAAACCCAGCTTTAATAAATCATTCTCAGTGTAAATCCAGTCTCAGGAAAGAGGATGATTTTATGTAATGTCTTTTTCCAGGGCATCGAGATCACGTCAACCAATTCCACCAACCACTACGTTACTGGATCTGCTCTAGAGGTGATCAAATGCTTGTTTAGTTTCTTCACAGTAGATGGTAGCATTCCACCAGTTAGCACATCCGATCAATGAGTCACACATACATGCTAGCAACCTCTTAATACATTTTACACACATTTCTACAATTGAGCAAGTAAAGCTGGAGTACCTGATTTTAAAGGAAGTAGATTAGGTATTTACAGTATTTTGGTGCACCTTGTCTTTATCTCACACAGTCTCTTTGGAAGTAAACCACTGTACTGCATTCTTTTCATCCTGCCCTCTCCTCCGCAGCCATCTGCTGATGTCAGTCTGAGGATCTTGGCTGGGGATGAAGTGGTTCAAGTCAATGACCAAATAGTTGTGAGTTTCTCTGTAGCATTGTGTTCTAAGATAAAGGTAATAATCAAGCATTTGTTTGTGGATAGGTGGGCTGGAGCAGAGCCAACCTGGTGAAGAAGCTTAAAGAGAATCCTAATGGAGTCACACTGCTTCTGAAAAGGGTTCCTGCGTCAAAGAAACGCAACAACAAAACTCCTGACATTAGCGTTTTCACAGCCCAGGTTGGTAAAATAGAACAGTTACTTTAGTTTGCATCTATTTTATTCAAACTGCAGTGGGTTTGATTGACTGCTAAGTACTGTATCTTATTAGCCCAGTTAACTGCGAGGAAACAACTTTCCTTTAAATTGAAAAACTGAAAATGAATGACTAAATTGTCTAAAATTCAGAACTCTTCTGAGCACAAGCAAAAGTATGGAATCTTTACTTAGTACTTTTGGCCTCTGAGTAGTGGCTAACTATGACTAGTTAGAAGTGAGAACAAACTCTACACAAAAGAACATCAGACTAGCATGGGCCTGAATGACGAGATTTGACAACATTCTAACGTGACTAAAAGCTCACAGAAGTCCATTTTGCATAAGCAGATATTTACAAAGCTTGTATGTACAGTATGTATATAACTCCACAGCACAGTCCAAATGTTGATTTGCTGCTTGTAAACATGTTCCAGCAGGAGGAGGAAGGTCACTCCGAACCATCTGACGAAGAGGAAGAAAACCCAAGACATTCAATCTTTGAGCGAGTGGCAGCGTCTGTCAGGTCTTTGTCCTTCAGGTCAGTCACCTCCTCTCCTCTTTTCTTGTTACCATATTGTACCTAAGGAGTATTACTTTAATTGCAAAAACACATATTTTACTAATAAAAGTAGTAAGCAGTATCTAGTTAGATTTATTATAAGACCAGTTCACGTCTGGTAAATTCAATAAGATGAAAAAGCTTTAAGACAAGACATGCAAGATGGATCTGTGCTGAACTACGATTTGAGTTTTTCTACTTATCCATCTGGAACTTTACTTGCTGAAAGCGTTCATTAGAAAGCGATTTGATGTTTAATATAATACTTCAAGCTGATTGGGTGTGCGGTCTACCTTAGTTTGTGCTTAAACAATCACAGCGACTGATCATAATGGCTTATCCAATGTTCTGGATAGAAAAACTCTCTGCTCTTCTTTCAATAAAGAAATAAATACTCAGTCAATAGCAGCAGAAACACGTAGGTCCAGGAGAGCTCCCACCCCCTGCTTCAATGTGATTGGGTCGTTAAATCACTGGTTTGTACTAGAAACCAATCAGGCAAGTGAGACCCAGATGAAATTCTCTTCAGTTTGTGAATGCACAAATATCGTAAGAGAATTCATGGCTGGCCAGATTAACAGTTTATATAATGAACATTAAAACTATTTGTTTTGATCATTGTAATGAATTTTTTAATGATAAATCACAACTAGACTAAGACAAAATCTGGACTAACCATGGAGTAGACTAGGACTAAAATTGAACTTAAACAGGGCTACACCAGGACTAAAACTGGACTAAACCGGGACTATCAGGACTAAAACTGACTGAAACACTAGATTTGAGAGTATACACACATGTATACACTTTTTTTGGTCCTACAATAGCTAGAAATGAGCCTTTTGAGTCTATTTAGCTGTAAAGAATCTTAAACAACACAAAATGTGATTGTTCCAATGGCAGTTTTTCAACTATTTCAAGTCAATTTTGACTTATTTTAGGTATTTTTTTAACTTGTTTTTTTGTGTGTGTATGAGCGTGTATTCATCATTTTGTGAGGACCAAAAGTTGTATACACTCTCACTTTCTGGGGACCTGCCTTCCTTATGGAGACAAAAAGCAGGTCCCCATGATGTAAATCTTTCATTATGAGATCAGCAACATTTTTTTATTTTATTTTATTTTATTATTTTATTTTATTTTATTTTGTTTGATTGGGACAGAGCATGTTAATAAACAGACATGATAAATGATAAAAATTAATGTAAACACACCGGATTATAGCCAAAGGCAAAGCAAAAAAACACGGTTTTAAGTTCAAATAAGGTTAAGGTTAGGACTAGGGTGAGGGTTGGGTTAAGTTTAGGCCAGAAGTCACTAAGGTTAAGGTCAAGGTAAGGGTCCATGAAATGAATGTAAGTCAATGTAATGTCCCCAGTGCGTGTGTATAATTTTATAATATTATCATTGTGCTTCTTAAAACGATTATTAGTCATGTCCCAGAGATAGCAAAAAAATAAAAAATAAAATGGGACAGACAGGCTGTCAATTAACTCTATCCAATCCAACAGGAGAGCCATCCAGGGTCCAGAAACGGGACAGCAGCCACCGATGGGTCAGGAGGAGTCTGAACTGCCTTTAGAGAAAAACAGCGAGAGAAGCCTCAGTCTGTCCCATCTTCCCCTGCCACTGGCTAAACTAGGTGAGCTCTATTATCAGTTTTAAAAGCAAGACGTCATGGTCTAGTGTCTGTTCATGTCAAATTCTTAGTTTCCCGACTCCCAGGTTGAGAACCGACGCCGTATACACTCCACCAGGAACTTACCCATATCCAGTGACCAGAAATATTATGAATGTCAACAGGATAATCACTTGCCTTAACTTAATTGCACTACAGACTTGAGAGCAACATCAAAAAAGAAGATTTAAGAAATGCTGTAGCTGTTCATTTTATAAGGACACAGAGCCTATTTTTCGTACTCTGAAAGATTTGAGACTCCAAAGAAATACAGGAGATATTAATAAGCTGCTCCTACAAAGACTGCATTTTTATAGGATATTCGGTTGACGTCACTTTCTGCCATACTGCACTTGTTATGCAGAAAGAGCTCCTCTTCGTCTGCTTAGCTTATTCTTTGAATAAAACAACGAAATCAGGTCTGAAGTGGTATGACAGACACCAGTCTCCTGATTCTTGAGACAGCGTTTTTCTCGCCGTTTTTCACTCATCTGAATGTAACTTTTAAGGGTCGAAAGGTCAAATTTCATTCATAAATGTTTAGCAGCACAACTTTTGTTTTCGCACAGTTATTAACACCTGTAGTTAGCTGACAACTGTGTTTTTCCAACTTGTTTCCACTGTTTGTGTCTATGAGCGGTGGCTCTGTCTGCAGGCCTGGTGTGCACGCATCCCCCGTGTTGAGAAACAAAAAATCCCTCTATATTTACACATTACAAACACTGGCCCCTAGTGGTCTATAACAAGAATTTGAGGTAAAACATTTTTACATGCTCTTGATGATTAGTGCAATGTTTCAATAGTAGCCCTCCAGTCTATATTTTGCCCTCATGGTCTAAAAACAAGCTATGCTATTACAATTGCATTGCAATAATTTATAAATAATTGATAACTATGTATCCTTTTTTTAGTCTCTAAATCAAGTACTTTATTTGTTGGTAGATGTGATCAGTGCCATATTTATGCCAAAAAGAACTATTCAATAAAAAGATTGGGAAAGATTACATGTACCACCATCATTTCCTGTACAGAATAGCTGTGGGAAACGCTGTATTAAGTACATTTTTGAAGACAGCTATTTGTGAATTTACCTGGGAATTAAGCTGGGTAAACATGTGTATTGTGTTGTTGGTTTGGATCTATATGTATTACTGATAGTATTGCGTGTTTACCTGCTGTTTTGCTTCACTATGGCATCGTGTCATGACAGTTTTTATGCTAACATCATAGATGGGTTAAAAATGTGTGAATAGCAACACTGGAGGATCCACTCCACAACATACTGTATGTTTTTGCTTTGGATCTATTCAGTTTCAAACACATGGTGAGATACACTACTGTATACTGTATGTGATCAGTTTTTTACTGATACTTAATGTTAAATTCTTATAACATCAATGATATACTGTATACGTTTAAAACATTAATAACATACATTTTTCTCACTACATTTTATGATAATTGTTGGATGCTATTACACTATTACCCTTCTTGGGGCTGTAACTTAGCAAGAGCTGTGTGCAGATTGTTTTAAGTATTGAGGTCCACATTTATTTGACTGTATATACTTTTGCTGTTGGCTATGCCAGTCTTATGCTATGAAGTGGTGTGTCTTTTACTGTTGTCCAGGAGATTCAGGAAATAATGTAATTGTGTGTATTTTTTACATTAACACATCACCATGCCATAACCGTTTAATTATATGAACATGGTCATCTTTATTTAAGATTTTCTTCAATATTCCTAACATATGACATTATTAACAGCTACAGGTTTGCTCTTTGTGACCTCAAAATGTCTGTCATGTTTCAGATTAAATACAAATGTTTATGCTAATGTTTTATAAGCACCAACTGACATAACTGCACAAATGAATGGTAATTTTACAGCGCTTTACAAAGGACTCGAAGCACTTTACATCGTGTAGTCATTCACCCTGTTTGTGTGGAAATTGTAACATTTAATAATAATTACGGCTATTGTAATGTTACTGCCTCAAGAAAGGCTATTCTTCACATTGTTTTGATGCCAGAATTAGCTGCTGTGAGCTAATTTACAGTGGTAGTCCCTTTGCCATATAGAAATGGGGCATCCAAAAGTGAAGATACATAAAAATCACACATCAAACATACAATTGTACAGTAGTATTGCAAAGATACAATGATTTGAATTTGTTACGTTGTGTTTGTACAATCCACTTTCAAACTCACAGACTCAGGGCTCTCAAATTACCTCAGGGGCAATTTTCCACTCTTGGGAAGCAGATAAAAAACAGTTTTATTATGGGGACTGATGTGATGTGGTCTTTCTTCATAGCATTTCCTCATTGTGTCTTCTGGTCAGAATAGCCCATTTTATGCAGTACGTTCTTTATCTTCATAGGTGACTTGGAGGGTGGTGAAGGCTGTGGATCTCCCAGGGAAAGGTCTCCCAGCAGAGGGAGTCAAGAGGAGGGCAGCACGGGCTCAGACATGGTGGGACAAACGGTATGAGCCAGTGTGGCTGAACAAAAATGTTTTTTTGCCTTAAATATTCTTAAGATGAATGGTATGGTAACATAGACTTTAACATGGTGTCTATCGCTTTCAGGGCTGCAAGGATCAAACGAAGAGATCTACTAAAGGTAACATTCTACAGGCTTTGGAATCATGTGTTTTGTTTGAGTGGTATCGATTTAGTACATTTTCACGTTTAAAAAAAGCAACAAGCCTGTCCTTAAGTTTAAATAAGAGATCGGAATGTTTTTATTTTCACATAAATGGTCCACTGATCTTTGTAGGACATGTAGGACTGTATTAAACATGAGGCTGTTTGTTCTGAATAGGAGCATTTTCACAGTTACATTAGTCTAGCTGCTGCCTGTTTGTCCATTTACATGATGTCTGAATACGCAGTACAATCAGTTGGGATTACTTTTATCAGTTGGATTTGAAAGAATCAATTCACAGTGTCTCTGGACATTTTGGACATTTGGTTTAAACTGGTTTATTCTACTTTCCTGGCCTGCATGTTAGGTATGGTGACTGGTGCATGCTGTCTGTAAAAGAGAAGCCAAGCTGACATCAACACTTCTTCTGATTGATGAAAACCTGTTTAAGCTGCCTCTGATACTGCCTAATCAGTGAACTTGAGCATTTGCTAATGATGAGCTTAAGATGTGCACTCTCTCACAACTTGGGTCAATGGGACGTTATTGTTGTCTGTCTGATCACTGCTACTATACGTGCCCATTTAGCATCTGTAAGTCCGTGTGTCAGAAAACAAGTGGAATTTCTGCTTAAAGAGGAGTCCTCCTTTTTTACAAGAATAGCTTCTCTCATGTTTTTCAAACCATTCTTTTTCTGCTTAGTGTTTTAAACTTACTTTCCTCACTTGTTTGGTTTGTAGTGTTGCTTGTGTGTAACATATAGTTTTTTTGTGCAGCTGCTTTTTTTTGGCAGATAATGCTCAGTATACCATGTCACTGGACTATTCTGCTAAATTTTTTATTTGACATTCTGTGATGAACTGCAATCTCTGTTGCTGCTTAATTAAAAAATAAACAAATTGAATTCAAATACTTAATTACTTGCCACCTATGTATTGTAGTGGTATTAGTAATAGTGCTGAAGTGTTGGTGTTGTTCACAGGGATGAACACAGCTCTCAGTCGCCGCAGAGTCTCATGTCGGGAGCTGGGTCATCCTGACTGCGATGGTTGGCTATGGAAGAAGAGGAGAGACAGTGGAGTGTTTGTCACACAGAAGTGGCAGCGGTTCTGGTTCATTCTAAAAGGGCCGGCCTTGTACTGGTACAACAGTCAGCAGGTGAGAGCTCCTACACACACTGTGGGCAGTATCTGAGGAAGCAAGGCAGCAATAAACACCAGCCAGCTGATCAGAGCTCCTCCACACTCTGAGGGCAATATCTGGGGAAGCAAGGCATTTAAATAAAATTCATTACAGCATTTGTAAGTTGTAGAAGTTTTTAATTTATTATGGAGCACAAACAGAGTAAATCATTAAATTAAATTAAATTAACATTAAAAGTGGAACTATGTTGGCCCCCAAAGAATATATCAGTAGGGTTATGTGGTAATAATACTAATAATATTTCAATTCTGACTTTTTATTTTGAGAGAGACGTTCATATGCAGTGCATTCTGGAATGTTGCAAAATTGCAGCATTGGCCCTGAATGATAATTTAACACTGAAGATTGAATAAACGCCAGTTTTATTTGTATAGAACGTTCAAATGGATGTATGTTCACAGATGATCAAATCCCTCAAGTCCCATGACTTGCAACTGGGTGGTAGCATGTTGCAGCCTGCCATACATACGGTACAATGGCAAACTTACTATGGTTATCAATATGTGAAAATCAGTGAATTGCTCCATTTCAGAAAGGTTTGTTTTTAGTTCTTCATAGCTACATACAGGTTAGATTGATGAGGAATATGTTCAAACAAAGATTTGTCCATGAACCACTCAAATGCCATGTAGGACTTGGCATGTCATGTGGTATGACTGTCCTTGGGCTTTGGACTGAAAGGTCTATGTCAGCTGCTGGGGTTTCCTCTGTCTCCAAGAAAAGTCTTTGTTGACTGGAGCTGGGCCTGGCTGAGGGTCATCGTCATTTGGGACCTCAGTGTCACTGTCTGCATGTACGTTCTGAATGTCAGCATCAAGGTGGTTGGGATTGTATTGACTCATCATTATCAAGTCTGGAGTCAGACTCTTATGCTTCAGGAGTTTCTTTATAATCTGGATGGTCAATGTCATCATCTGAAATGGATTCTGAGCCAGGTGTCACATACAGCCCCATGAGGAAGCCAACACTGACTGAGAAAAGTATTTGTCGGTCTACTATAACAGGCCGCAAATCCTGCAAAGAGAGTCTTCTGAAGGATAGTTTGTCAACAAAAGCTTGTGAGAACAAAGATCTATACTCATATATGTGCCATGGGATTTAGGCTACATCAGCTTTCCTCACTGCAGTCAAATGAACCTACATACAGTATTTTGCTTTTGATCAATTCTGCCTCTGATAGTTTCTAGCTTTACTCCAAATGATTTGGATGTTTTCAATAGGATATACCCTCTGTGATATGTAAACACTGGTCATCAGGGATGGGACGATTCACTTAAGTCACGATTCTAATCAGGTTTCGATTTTGCAGCCACGATTTTCTATTTTTGCTCAATTTTGTTAGTTTGTCTTTATTAACTTCTTTTTTATCTTAAGACACACAAATAAACCATACAACCATACATACAAAGCCATGTTGTTAGGGCTTAGAACTAGTGTGTTTTGTCCAAAACATTAAAACATTCAACAGTAATTCTTTGTTTCCATATTTAGAGGTCCGTCCACCAATCGTTTATTAACGCAACATATTAAAACACATTTGGTCAGGACTTGCACAAGTTCACACTTTGTTTCTTCAAACATTGTGAATATTCTTGTATTATTGTGTGTATTAAACAATTACAGATAGTGTGTATAAGCCAGTGGCTGCATGAAAAAACTGATCGATTCTGGCCTTTCCATTCGATTGCTGCAAACTTCGATCGATTTTCGAAGTTTTCGATCGATTTTCCATCCCTATGATAGAAAAAACCTTAGTATAAACTGTTGCTTAAACATAGGCCAACATAGGTAAAGCATGGGGCATTGGTACCTGTCTAAAATGTGGTCCATGTTGCAAATCTGCAATATTGAAATAGAGCTGCTCTTGGGGAAAAATCCACAGGAGATCAAATCTTGTGACTGGTAGTTACACCATCTATATGTATTCATGAATCATGTGGTGCAGTATTGGTTTCAAATTAATAGACGTAGCAATACAAATCTGTTTCAGTGAAACCAAGAAGGCAGACATGTTGGAAGTGAGACAGCACTGCCATCTAGAGAGCTAGTGGGAAACTGTTTGTTGCTAATGCACAAGGAGGTCCTGCAGTATTAATTCTGAGTGAAAAAAGCTCCGAAAATTTAAAGGTGGAGTCAATAGGTAATTGGCAATTAGCTCTTGCAAATCTGTAACCCAGCCCTGAGAGGGTTAAAAACAGTTACTTAAAAAATGCTTAAAATCTACTAATCTATAAATCTAAAATCTAAACTGACAGGCAACCAGTGAAGAGATGCCACAGTTGGTGATGTATGCTCATGTCTCCTAGTGTTTGTTAAAATTGTCACAACTGTGTTTAAAACAAGTTGAAGACAATATGCAGTGATAATAGTTTTTCCGTCTTCCTCCTTTGTCTGGTTACAGGATGAGAAGGCTGAAGGCTTCATGAACATTTCCAGCTACAACATTGAAAGTGCTGGGGAACACAAGAGGAAATAGTAAGCACATTTCTGTCTTTGTAAAGCAAGTACATGTTAAAGGATTTCGTTTGTAGCCTATCAATGCATTCAACTTATATTTGTTGCCATAACACATTTTCTTTTTGTGTTTCCTCAGTGTATTCAAAATGTTCCACCCAAGGTTTCAGCACTTCTTTTTTGCTGCAGACAACGTCAGTGACATGAGCAAGTAAGTTCTCCAGCTCATTCTGGCTGTAATTTATGTCTGTGTTCACTTTTGTTCAAGGCAGAACAAATATAAGACTTTTGAATAAAGTAAATGCTCCTTTAACGGCCCAGACTGCCTTCTACTGGCAAACTCTGTAAGGTAATGTTTATTAAGGACAATGTACAATTACATTAAGCACAATGGCAGAGATGCTTGTACCAGATTGTTGACAGCTAATTTACATCTGTAGTCCTGGGGAGGGGGGCACATTGGACATGTTTTTAGTTGTAGGAGGAAACCAGAGTACCCTGAGGAAACCTACACACACACGGGGAGAACATGCAAACTCCACATAGAAAGGCCCCGGGCGGCCCGGGAGTCAAACTCAGGACCTTCTTGTTATGAGGCCAGAGCGCTAACCATGTCGCCCAGCCAGTAATTAGATTAAAAAGCAACAAGTAATTTGAAATTCTGGATTGTAAACTATTCCATAACGAATGAATGTGCGATTTTTATTTGAAAATGTAAAAGTGTGCAATGATTTATTTAATTCTAGATATGTCTACCAAATAATTGGATTAGATTAGATTCAACTTAATTGTCATTACACAGTGAGGCTATATGCAGTTTAGTATTTAAATTAAATACTATTTACTAATTTACATATATCAGCATCACGTGATGTACTAATTTATTGTTAAAAAAGAATATTAAAGCGAACCCTGGCTATAATCACACGTTTACCCTAAAACTCTTATAATATCATCACTTATATAAATACAGGATAAATACCTTAAAAGTATTTGTAGTTTTGTTAAAATAGTGTTTTAAAGAGATACCTGGAGGCTGCCATTTTGCTTTGGTTATGACATCAAATGGTTGTCCCTGTCTTCTGGTGGTTGTCAAGGTAACAGCCTAGGGAGCAACTATGGTAGGAGCAACCATGGCAACAACAAAAAGCAACCATTTGACATCATCAACCCAGAATGCATTGCACCTGGACAATATGGCTGCTGCCAGTGGCTCCAAACAATGACGATTTTATAAAAAATAGTAAGAGGTTAGATATTTGTTTGCAATTTATTTAGTAAACATGGCCAGAACTAGCATTTAAGCCATATTTGTCTTCATAGACTGGGATCCTTTTAAGATGACTTTTGATTTCACATATTAAGAACATAAATGCTTTAAAATGTGAAATCAAAAGCGTTGAAACAGTCCAGAGTCCTAGTCAGCTGGGTCTGGAAAGGCTCCTGTAAATCCTGCCTGAGCTCTGAGTCTCGTGTAAATATTATTTATTTAGGATAAAATGGTTAGATGCTTTGTGGGTTTTGTGAGTTTTGCTTTGTCAAATGGATGCTTTATCTGTTTTCATCCTAGATGGATTAACTGTCTGATCACGGCTATACAAAAGCACAAGAAGCTCCAGACTGGACCTAACAGTGAAGAAGGTAAAGGACAGCTCAAGATCAGAGTCCCTGAGGCAGCATATTGACTGCTGCTAATGCACTTTTTGAGAATAGTTTTCAGGGGCCCACAACAATCAAAAGCACCACTTCTAAAATACCTCATTTAGTAAAAATACCAATCATTTTGAACTGGTTTTATTGCATAACATTTAACATTTACTTTGTTAAGTATTCACTGCATTCACATATTCTAATAGTTTCAGACTTTATATGAATAGATGTGGTCTGCCCAGAGATTATTTTTGTCGCTTGCATTTAATACTATACTATATTTAAGATAGGAAATCATTGTATTTTCTGACTATTGTAGATTGCAGTGCACTGGTATAATGTCTTGAAATAGAAATCTGACACCTGACTTTCTGTTCAGCTGTTTATTCAAAATAATATTTGAATTTCACAAGAAGCAGGTTTTATTTCTGATTTTATTGTTTTGTTGAACCCAAAATCCATTTAGTATGGGACAGGCGGCTGTTTATCTATTTAATGTGCACAATGTTGTTCTCACTTAGTGAAAATACAAGTCGCTGCTCATGCAAAGAACTTTTATGACATACAGAATTGGTTTCTCTTGAGCATAAATACAAAAATAGAAAAGTACTGATGACTTCAAACAGCAATTTTGTACATTTCTGTTTGCAAAGGCTCAATGACAGACAGCTGCCCTTTTTCATGGCCCTTTTAACATTAACTAACTTTATACAGTATGATTCCTCAAAATAAGGATACATTAAGGCAAGTTTCAACTTTGCAATCAATACAGACTTTATCTGGGGAATTCCAAGAACAGGACCATTTTTAAACATCATTTGGTTCTCGACCTGGGAACCTGACAGGTGCAGCTCCTTGACTATGCTTAAGCTCCTGACAGCAGACCAATCAGCTCCTGACTAGTGCTGCTCTGACAGGTGCAGCTCCTGACTAGTGGCTCTGACAGGTGCAGCTCCTGACTAGTGCTGCTCTGACAGGTGCAGCTCCTGACTAGTGCTGCTCGTGACAGGTGCAGCTCCTGACTAGTGCTGCTCGTGACAGGTGCAGCTCCTGACTAGTGCTGCTCGTGACAGGTGCAGCTCCTGACTAGTGCTGCTTGTGACTAGTGCAGCTCCTGACTAGTGCTGCTTGTGACAGGTGCAGCTCCTGACTAGTGGCTGCAGTCACTGACTAGTGCAGCTCTGACAGTGCAGCTCCTGACTAGTGCGCTCTGACAGGTGCAGCTCCTGACTAGTGCTGCTTGTGACTAGTGCAGCTCCTGACTAGTGCTGCTCGTGACAGGTGCAGCTCCTGACTAGTGCAGCTCTGACAGGTGCAGCTCCTGACTAGTGCTGCTCGTGACAGGTGCAGCTCCTGACTAGTGCTGCTTGTGACTAGTGCAGCTCCTGACTAGTGCAGCTCTGACAGTGCAGCTCCTGACTAGTGCTGCTCTGACAGTGCAGCTCCTGACTAGTGCTGCTCGTGACAGGTGCAGCTCCTGACCAGTGCAGCTCATGACAGGTGCAGCTCCTGACAGGTGCAGCTCCTGACTAGTGCTGCTCGTGACAGGTGCTGCTCCTGACCAGTGCAGCTCATGACAGGTGCAGCTCCTGACAGGTGCAGCTCCTGACTAGTGCTGCTCGTGACAGGTGCAGCTCCTGACTAGTGCAGCTCATGACAGGTGCAGCTCCTGACAGTGCAGCTCATGACAGGTGCAGCTCCTGCCCACACACACAATTACCTCAAATTTTGTTATAAAGCACACATTTACCATGAGCTTCAATCTAAATCCTTTAATGCATTCACTGCAGCTCCGCCATGAAGGCTTTTACGAGCAGTCATGGCAAATCTATTTAATCTTTGCTCTTATGATTGGATCAAAGCATTTGCTGTTGCTATGGTTACTTGCAGCTAAGTGAATGAGTTGCCAGGCTCTTCAAAATGTTTGGTCTATACTATTAGTTATGTAATACACAGCACCAAAACATTGACATGAATGACATTGACTCTTAATTTGTCTTTTTGTTTAGAGTGTTACAGTGAAACAGAATCAGAGAGTGAGAGATCTCCCTCGCCTGGGCGAAGAAATAAGGTGTGTCAAATATGTTTATTATTATTATTATTAGTAGTAGTAGTTAGTAGTAGTAGTAGTATGTAGTAGTAGTATAGTAGTAGTGTAGTAGTAGTAGTAATATTTTTATTTTTAATAATTATTATCAATATTAATATTCAATTTTATCATTGTTTTTTATTGATTATTTTTTATATTTTTTTTAATTGTTGTTGTTATACTTTGATTGTAAATGTAATTCTTGAATTTTTGTGTGACACAGAAAGTAAATTACAATACATACAACACTTATCCTCGCAAAAAGGACAAGAAAATGCCATTACCAAGTCCAACAGCAGGTGGCAGCAAAAGCACAGGTATAAACTCAGTCCGTGTTTCTTTTTTCAACCTTTTTATTATTCATTTGCTTTTCCCACCATCAGTTTCAAATCATTTTCCAAATGAAGAATTACCAAGACAGTTCTGTATCTTTTATTAAATAAAAAAACAAGATTAGAAATAAAGACACAAGTAATACAAAATAAAACATTTTAACTTCAACAAGTGCTCAAATACAATTATAACATATAGTAAGGGTAACGTTTTATAATAAGGTGAATTCATTTATCATGATATGTTCATGAGGAATTAAGGCATGAATTCATGTTGAATTCATGATGTATTCATGCATGCCAGAGTTATCAAGAATTATAATAAATTATCATGAATTCAAGTGGTTTCATTAATGAATTCATTCATGAATTCCACTATTATTAATGAACTAACTATGATAATCATGTTAAACCTACAATAAATCCAAGGAATTTGCATGTTCTCAAACTATTTGAATCAAATAGTCATTTTGAAAGTTATGCATGAACATCATGAGTCATTATGAATTTCCTTTACCAAAGATTCAAAGAAAGCATAATCTAGCCTTTTAGTATAACTTATTTGTGAACTCATGAGGAAATCACAATGAACTTATCATTATTTAGTCCTTTGTGCTGCGTTTGAGCTTCTGTTTTTGTTTTGTTTTTAAATAAAACTTCAAGGCTTCTTTTGCCCATTGGTTAGGATTAGACACAGCACAAATATAACCCAAATAGGTAGGTACAGCTTTTCTGTGACATTTGCACTAAAAATGTTTCCAGTGACAGAACTGGAAAACATTCTGTCACTAGAAACATTTTCAGTGAATTCAAATGTATTCAACTAATGCATGATTACGTCATGAATTTACCGTGAATGCATGTGATTCCTCATGGACATATCATGAATTCATGTTGATAATTGTTGAATTAATTCCCCTAAGAAACCAAATCGTTTCGATGATCTTACAGATCTACATAAGACTGAGAATTCAGAAACAGTGTTTTCTGAGGCTTGGGAAAAAAAAGAGCATCTCACAGACTAAACTGCAGTTGTCGTTTTTGAGGAGGAAACATGTTAGAACAAACTGAAAACCTCAAAAGTAGGTTTGACATAATGTTTTTGCTAACACAGAGAGCATGCTAAGAAAACACAGGTTGAGGGTGGAGGCATACAGAGAGCAAATTGAATTTCATTTTCACCCAAATATAGGCTTTTACAGTGTAAACAAACAGTTCGTCTGAAAACGTAAGGAAATAAACTGAAGGCCAGGTCAGAATTTGACAGTAGAAATATGAACATGCAAAAATGTTGACTGGTTTATGAACAATGGGACATGGTTACTGTGTCGTGTGCAGGTCCCGTAGATGAGATGGGACAGATGCTTAACAACATAAAGGAGGGAGGCGTGTCTCTGATTGGACAGGAGCAGCCCTTCACTCATGACCACTTTAGGAGGTCCTTCATCAAACGCTGCAAGAACCCAGTGATCAATGAGAAGGTGCACACACTGAGGACACTCCACAGCACCCTCAAGGTAACAGGGCATTAGACCAATTTGGATTCATTTATTCATTTGTAGTTAGTTCATTTGTTCTTATGTGGTGGTAAAAATTAATACCTTGTCCAATCTGCTCCAAATATTGTAGTCTTATACACACCACACTTTTTTTTACTGAAGTATTTGTTGATATCAAATTGTGAGCTCGATTTTTTAAGTTTTTAAATCTTCAAGATTACCGTAATCAATAAATTGAAAGCTACTTTTTCCACTTTTTATTAAATTGGGGCTTTTTTGCCTCTGTATCATATCATGTTCTCCACTTCTATATAAAAACATAAATGTGTGAAAACTCTCAAGTTTAGAATTGATAGCTTTCTTTTTTTTTTTTTTTTTTTTTTTTTTTTTTTTTTTTTTTTTTTTAAGCTATTAGCTTACACACTGATTTAATTTCTGTGTTGCTAGATAACCCTATCATCCTAGCATGCAACTCAGTACAATACAAAAGGAAAAGGCCCAGCCGAGTTCAAAATGTGTGAAATGACCTTTTAGATATTTCAGGATTGTTCCTTATTTTCCAGGCCAAGGAAACTGAGCTGCTGCAGATCAACAAACTGTTAGACGAGTCGGACTTCAGTGCTGCAAAGTATCGCACATGGAAACAGCACAACGAGGAACTGCTTAAGGAGATAGAAAAGCTAGCAGCCCAAAGACAGTCCACCGCTGGACCAAAGAAAACCACATCCAGTCAGGAGGTCGCCATAGAGACTGTTGCCACGGCAGCAGAGGAAGAAGTCGGGGAGCAGCTGGAGGAGAGAGCGTACCAACTCATGCTAAGTGATGGCGAGCAGTTAGTGGACGCAGAGCCCGAGGACGTGGATCTGTCTCCCGTCCCTGCAGACACAAGCCCCAAACTGGAACTGAACCTGGGCTCGCTCCAAGATTCAATTAATCAAGAGCTGAGCGAGATGGCTGAGACTGGAGAAACAGAGCATTATTTTTACATCTAAACAATGACTAATGTAGATGCCATCAAGACAGGACTTAAAAAGATTTCATTTTGTTGGATTGTACAGAATGATTTGTTAACATCTCCAAATACATCCTCAAATACATTTTTATGCCAAATTTCTAGTTATTAAATAAGCCATTCTGTACTTTTAAAAAATGTATATATATTTTTTGTATTCTAATACATCAACAATAACAAAAATAAAACCTGACAGTTCATTTTTTGAGAGTTAATTATTTGAAATATGTGCCTGACCATTTTTACATAAACAAAGAAAAAATTAGTTGCCAAAAAATTGGTCACACAAACACAACACAAACGTTCATAATATGTGCAATTATTCGATCTGTCAACATGAAACTGGAGTGTTTATCAGTGTTTATCATAGTTTATTACTAAATATGTGGAAAAAACACTATATCACTTAAAAAAAAAACTTTACACCATGTAAAATAATAAACATTTGCACATATCTTATCAACAAGAGTAGTTTTATAATATCAAACGTGTTGTTTGTGAAGGAAATATTTTCAAATTTGCGATCTCTGATGATTCACTGAAATTGAGCTTTCAATTTGATTTTGTTATACAGCAATCCCAAATTGTATTTATTTTTGGTGAAAATGTTTTCTGCTTTTTTTTTATTGTATTCTCTCAAATGTAAAGCCGTTTTTTATTTTGGGGCCTTACTTTAGAATAATATATTGGATCAAATTTGAATCCCCTTAGGATGAAGAATCCAGACTTATTTTCTGAGCTGGATCATAGCTTAGATTGACATCTGGAATCTTTCTTTGTTTCAGTTTCTACAGCCCTTTCACAAGCACTACACCAAGCAAAGGGTCGTTGTCTGAACTGGTCCGGCAAGTTTTGGTGACAGGCAGCTCATGTGTGTTTAATGTGGAGTCTTTTGGAGCTCACAGGAGTGCAAAGGGTGACGTGGGGGTTTTGTACACAGAAACTGCATCTTCAGTAGCCACATTAGGAGCATTCACAAAATTCTCCTTTCACTCATAATTCACTCAACTATAAAGTGCATATAATAGATCGAGCTACAATTTTCAGTAAAAATATTGACTGTATTTTAGATTTACTTAAGATTTTACTTGTCTGTTTTATGAGGTTTCTAATTGTCTTTTGTCCAGCAAATATGACAAATGTAACAACCACATTTTAAATATACACATACAGTAAATGACACAGGGGTTACAAATGATCATATTTTTGAACACTTTGTTGAATGATTCTTTAAACTCTCAAACTGTCAGTTGTGTGTAAATGCTTTTTGTTCTGTTCTAGAACTCAAATTACTTCCAGTAATTTTCTACCTTTATTTGTCAATTTCTTCATAAATTGTGACTTTACTTTTGTAAAACAATGACAATATATATTGTCAAACATATTTGCCACAAGGACAATCTCACCAAACTAAATGTTTTATCTGTGACAATACAAATTATTTTAGTTTTGAGTAAATCTAGACTGGTGCCTCTTTCTTTGTCCAAAACTACTAGTATGCATGCATGTGCTCATGTCACACTCATAACTATAGTTTACTGATAATAATGCACTGGATTTATATAGCGCAGCCAAAGACACTTCACTTTCTGCATTACTTACTCTGTAAACTACTATTGTAGCTACAGCTGCCCTGGATCAGACTAACAGAAGTGAGGCTGCCATTGTGGACCATCAGCCCCTCCGACCACTAACCATTCGCACTTACACCAAATCCAGACTAGCAATGTGGGTGAGTTTCTCCCCTGTTCACCCCACTGTGGCACAGAGGTTCCTCCAGAGGTCTCCCATTCAAGTACTGCCCAGGCTCAGCATGCTTAGCTTCTGAGATTTGACGGGATCAGGCTTTGGCAAGCTGGCATGATAATTATGTTGGTACAGCTCATGTTTTTCTTTCAAGTTTTACCCATTTACTTTTAGAGTGCAATCCAAATGGCACATTTTTGACTTGCGCATGCCCAGTTGTAAACTAATAACCTAAACCTAACAAACTTTAAAAAATACTGAGGGTGAAGTTGTCGATCTCAGTCAGTGATAAAGACCAGGTTGGTGAAAAAGATCTAGATGCTCTATTGTTACCATCTTTGTGATCTTTTTTCTGGGTTAGGTCTGTTTCTCTTTTATTTGTGGTTGGGCCAAAGAAGTTGATAAAATAAAATAAAAAAAAGTTCACATTGTATATATCAGAATTAGACATTATGTTTTATGATGATTCTGCTTTCTAAAAAATGTTCTTAACGCTAGACAGCTTAGGTAAACATTTACTTGCATCCAGAGATTTACATTGTAACTTCAGCGAAAAGTGAAAGAATCGTAATGTGAACCACAAAAGTGATATTCTTAGTGGGTGTAACCTATTAAATAAAATAAAATCTACTTTTCTGTTTTAATCATTAGTTTACCCACAGTTGTATTTGGATTGATCTATATACATATACATTCCATGTCCTCAATACATGGAACATGGAAAAAGCACAATAGGTCTCCTTAACTGAAAACAGATGATGCACCAACGTTTCCTCTTAATTTTTCTTTCACTATGAGGTGAGTTATTTGCGTGACACAGCAGCTGTGTGATTCATGCGTAATTGCTGTACCTTGTGCCTGTACGTTCTGCGTGCATGAATTGGCAAAGCGACAGAGTTCAGAATGAGCTAAAGAATCACATTGTAACACCTACTCATTAGGTTAGTCACACACACGGAAACTCATTGAACAACTCCTTTCAATAAAATGAGGCCTTTCCTGTTTTACATACAGCGATAATAATAAAAGTTTCACTAAGTATAATAGGTTACAATCTAGAATTCAGGGCAATTATTGGTCCAGGTGGAGGCAAGAGATAGTTCGCACTAATAACTGTATCTTGCCAAAACAGCCCTTTTTTTATGCTAAGCTTCAGAACACAGTGTAATAGCTTAATCTTCCCATATTAAAACAATTGATCCAGTCATAAGATGAAAGAAGCAGGTTCAATGTAATAAAATACTGCATTAATGTAATAATGTGCAGTACTATTTTGTTTACAGAGTATTCATCTCTAAATCCACAGAGATTCTGTGGTATCGCTGAAGCCACAGAGTGGTCTGTGGACGCCTTATCTTCTGAAGCCCACAGAGTGGTCTGTGGAGCTTGTATCTGTCTGAAGCCCACAGAGAGTGGTGCTGGTGGAGGCTTGTATCTGTATGAGGCCCACAGAGAGTGGTGCTGGTGGAGGCTTGTATCTGTCTGAAGCCCACAGAGAGTGGTGCTGGTGGAAGCTTGTATCTGTCTGAGGCCCACAGAGAGTGGTGCTGGTGGAGGCTTGTACCTGTCTGAAGCCCACAGAGAGTGGTGCTGGTGGAGGCTTGTATCTGTCTGAGGCCCACAGAGAGTGGTGCTGGTGGAGGCTTGTACTGTCTGAAGCCCACAGAGAGTGGTGCTGGTGGAGGCTGTACCTGTCTGAAGCCCACAGAGAGTGGTGCTGGTGGAGCTGTATCTGTTGAAGCCACAGAGAGTGGTGCTGGTGGAGCCTGTATCTGTCTGAAGCCCACAGAGAGTGGTGCTGGTGGAGGCTTGTATCTGTCTGAGCCCACAGAGAGTGGTGCTGGTGGAGCTTGTATCTGTTGAGGCCCACAGAGAGTGGTGCTGGTGGAGGCTTGTATCTGTATGAGGCCACAGAGAGTGGTGCTGGTGGACGCCTGTATCTGTCTGAAGCCCACAGAGAGTGGTGCTGGTGGAAGCTTGTATCTGTCTGAGCCCACAGAGAGTGGTGCTGGTGGAGGCTTGTATCTGTCTGAAGCCCACAGAGAGTGGTGCTGGTGGAGCTGTACCTGCTGAGGCCCAAAGTGGTGCTGGTGGACGCCTGTATCTGTCTGAAGCCCACAGAGAGTGGTGCTGGTGGAGGCTGTATCTGTCTGAAGCCCACAGAGAGTGGTGCTGGTGAGGCTTGTATCTGTCTGAAGCCCACAGAGATGGTGCTGGTGAGGCTTGTACCTGTCTGAGGCCCACAGAGAGTGGTGCTGGTGGAGCTTGTATCTGTCTGAAGCCCACAGAGAGTGGTGCTGGTGGAAGCTTGTATCTGTCTGAAGCCCACAGAGAGTGGTGCTGGTGGAGGCTGTACTGTCTGAGGCCACAGAAGTGGTGCTGTGGAAGCTGATCTGTCTGAAGCCCACAGAGAGTGGTGCTGGTGGACGCTGTATCTGTCTGAAGCCCACAGAGAGTGGTGCTGGTGGAGGCTTGTATCTGTCTGAAGCCCACAGAGAGTGGTGCTGGTGGACGCTGTATCTGTCTGAAGCCCACAGAGAGTGGTGCTGGTGGAAGCTGTATCTGTCTGAAGCCCACAGAGAGTGGTGCTGGTGGAGCTTGTACCTGTCTGAAGCCCACAGAGAGTGGTGCTGGTGGAGGCTGTACCTGTCTGAAGCATACAATTTCACACAAATGGTTAAAAGTGCAACAGTGTTACAAAAACAACACAAACACTTACCTTATTTTTACAAACAAAGATGATCGCATCACCAAAGTGTACAGTCTCATAACAGGGCTTTCTGATCACAACTTAACACTGGTAGCCAGGAAGTTGTCAAAGACACGCTATAGAAACTTAGATAAGGTAGATTCTAATATAACCATATCATGCATTCCTAGAAGAGACATAGAATTATTTGATAATGAAATAGCACAGATAAACTGGAATAAAATTGTTAATGAGAAAGATATTAATCAAGTTTCAAATGATTTAATTACAATGTTTCAGCAGATCCAGAATATACTAAAGTTATAAATCAAAATTTAAAGGAAAAATACCCCTTCCTTGGATGAACAATGATTTGTGGAAATTTGCGGCTCTTAACGGATCGACGGACTTTAAATAATTCAACTATTTAGAAAAGCAAGGGCAACATTTTTTCTTGATGTAATCAAACAGGCCAAAAGTAATTCTAAACAGTTGTGGCAAATATTAGTTACAGTGAACACATGGCCCTGGAAGGGACACGTGCATCGTTTGAAAAACAGCAAGCAGCTGTGGATTTGAAAAATCCTCCATACAACCTTTAATGCTCTAAACTTCAAAAATATTGATATGCCAAAACAGATAAAATAATACAAAACTTATCAAATTCCAAGGCTAAAGACTACTGGGGACTTGATAGCACACTCATTAAAAACACATGGAGATCTTTAACTCAAATGTTAATACATCGATAAATGAGTTCCCCAGTGTCTTCAAAACTGCTGTTATAACGCCCATTCATAAATCAGGCAGTAAAACTGAAATAAGCAACTATGGGCCTATTAGCATATTGCCACAGTGTCGAAAATTCTTGAGAAAATAATTAAAGAACAATTAACAGAACACAGCAGTCATTCTACTGAAGCTGCGTGCTCTTACTTGACGGAAAGCATCAAAGCTAACCTAGACAGAGGAGGCTCAGTGGGTGCGGTGTTTTTGGACTTGTGAAAGGCCTTTGACACCGTTAACCACTGTGTCCTTCTGTCCAAGCTTTCCCAGTACAACCTTTCAGAACAAGCTCTGCAGTGGATGCAGTCATATCTTCAGACAGAGTGCAGTGTGTCCGAACCAACCTTGAAGTCTAATATAACAGGAGTCCCACAAGGGTCAATTCTGGGAGAGTATGCGTGTGCCTTACCATACAGGTAAAGAGATTGAAATATTAAGATCTATATGTTTTGTGGTGACTTTTGTTTATTACCATTTTGCAGTTTATGAAACAACATTTATAATTCATGATTCATTTTTATTTATTAAAGCACACAAGGAACACTGCTGTCAATCACAGCATGATTCAAAAAGCGTCTGATACATAGCATATTACAAGATAACACTGATAACACTTGTGCACAGTCTAAAATTGAAAGTAATAAATCAGAATTAAAGACAACATGATTGTAGTAGTAGTATAGTAGTAGTAGTAGTAGTAGTAGTAGTAGTAGTAGTAGTAGTAGTAGTAGTAGTAGTAGTAGTAGTAGTATAGTAGTAGTAGTAGTAGTAGTAGTAGTAGTAGTAGAGTAATAATAGAGGTACTTGTAGTAGTAGTAGTAGTAGTAGTAGTAATAGAGGTACTTGTATAGTAGTAGTAGTAGTAGTAGTAATAGAGGTACTTGTAGTAGTAGTAGTAGTAGTAGTAGTAATAGAGGTACTTGTGTATTAGTAGTAGTAGTCGTATAGTAGTAGTAGTAGTAGTAGTAGTAGTAGTAATAGAGGTACTTGTAGTAGTAGTAGTAGTAGTAGTCATAGTAGTAGCAATAGCAGCAGAAGCACATTTCTGATGAAGTGGAAAAGTGTTTCCTTATCAAATCTAAAGCATAATTTTATACATAAATAATCGTTGTTCTTTGGTTGACTCATCACATGTAAAACAACAGTGCTTATTACACATACACAGACTGCATGTCACTGTTCCTGTTTAATAAAGCATCAAAGTCTAGAAACACATACAAATAGATGAACAAATCCACAGCAGTAGCGTACACTACAGTTCTTGTAAGAGATTATTTTTCATGTCACTCATGTTTGTGGGGTCACTACGACGGTTACAACTTTTTATCTAACCCTCTCTTAAAATGTGCAAAGTATCCAGCTTAGTTTGTGCAAACTTTTTCAAACCTTATTCTAGCTATTTCTTTTTCAGAGTAACATTGTGAAGTGTAGTTTCCACCTCCCAATGGTATTATTATTATTGTATTTCCATTTATATTCATTTCCTATTGATATTCTGAAATTTTTACAATGAGCTGGCTTGCAACACAAATCTAGATGACAAAAACATGCTTTTCATTAAGTCACTTTTTGGTCAAAAAATTACATGAATGCACTGCATTATTCAGTTTTGGCATAGCGGGATCAGTTTTTCTTATGGTTATTACACTGTGCTCTGTCTGCCACTAAATAAGCTGAGAGAGTAAAGTGTGAGGAGAAACAGATTGCAAAAGCATTTCAAAACTGTAATTATTTGTCTCACAGTTGCAGAAAAATCATTGATTATTGAATCTGCTTGCAAACTCAATTTTATCATCTGCTTTTTCTAAAATTCAAATGCTGCCACACTAGACAGAGTAGCCTGGCACTGTCTGGTTGCTCTTCATTGACAATGTTAAGGTTCCTCATAACATGTTGGAACCTTGATGATGAAAAATAGCTCTAACTTACAAAGATATTCTTGCATGCAGAGGACTTGGGTTAAGTGACTCTGCTCTTGTTTATTTGATCTTTATTTTTCCAGGCAAAACATTAAGAACAAATTATTATTTACAATGTTGGCCAAAATTTCAGCAACTCTGCCTACCTTTGATCATTTTGTGCTAAAACAACATTCTATGGTTAAAATATACATTTTCTTATATAGTTGTAACAGAATGAGCATTAAGCTATTCCTTAGCTTAATGCTAAATGATGACAGCCCTAGAATAAACCTAACCCTAACAGCTGACTTCATAGATGTGCATGCTGGCCTTGTTGTTCTCAGGACATGTGCCAGCAGGGCAGGCGGGCAGCTCAGGACAGGCAGGGCATGTAGGGCATTTGGTTCTTTTTAAGCTGAACATGAGAGCTACACCACCTAACATCTGTAAGCAGGAACCAAGCCAGGCAAAGTACATTGCGCCAGCAGGGCGCAAACTGAGCTGACTCTGCTTGTTGTAAGTGTGGTCCTGTAGTCCTAGGCGACTGATGTTATAACTGTACACAGACAGAGCAGTTAGGCTTAGAAGACTTGCCAACACCATCAGCAGACCCCCTGCAGCTGCAACACCCCTTAGTGGTAAGTCTTTCCAACAGCGCACCCCAATGCAAGCTAAAACAATGCCTGTCCCACAAAGGAACAGAGAAGTAAGCGTTAACCCTTGAGCCAGCCGAACCCGGGGATCTTTCTGGTATGCCCCAGACACTGGCCAACAATGCTTAAGTTCTGGAGGGGCCATTTGCAGACAGCTCTCCCATAAACCATCAGATCGAATTAGCAGCAGAGCCTCCAAAGCTCCAGGGCGGACCCCCAGCCCGTGAGGCCTCAGTCCCGATCGCAGAATGGAGCCGGGGCCTGATACAGCTAGATGAGCCTGTCCCTCTCTCCACTGTGGAGTGATTGCGGCAGTGAAGACCAGCACAAGACCCAGAGGAGCAAACACAATGCCCATCACCATAGAGGCTGGGGTCTGCATTCCGACACGTCCTGGGACCCGTTTTGCTTCTTCTCACTAATCTGAAAAGAATACACAGTTCATTATGATTGGACATATGTACAGTAAAGAGCTCCTGCAGTTGTTGTCACTTTGAAGGTGCACTGTGTAACTTTTTGGAGTTGAAGAGTCAATTACACAATTCAGTAGAAAGAAATCCATAGATACAAAGAAATCAAGATGACAAAAACATGCTTTTCTTCAAGTCTAATTTTGATCCGAAAATTACACGGTATGCAACTGCATAACTCTGTTTTGGTGGTACTTTTATTTTAAATTGTTTATCATACTGTATGTAATTAATTTAATTATAAGCAGAGAGAGCATAGTGTGAGGAGAAACTGATTGCAAAAGCATTTCAAAATCGTCTTTGCATAATTGAATAGATTATGAACAGACAAACTCAAATTAAACCGACAAGATTCAGGTATTTATTACATTTATAAAGACTTTGCAATAGTCACACAACATGTTTTCACAATTTTACTGTGATCACATTCTTTAAATTGTCTTTACCAGTAAACCTTACATGAACAGGGCATCATAATAAAATATATTTCATACAAACATCATCATGAGAGGGAAAACCAGATTTATGGTGTAATTTATGCTTTCTAAAATCATAAAAATCATACTTTGACAACAAAATGGTCATCAATTTATAATTTAATACCTTAATTAACTGACAGAGATGAACTCCGCAAAGGTACATTTCAGACTACTTTATTAGTTACCAGATGCTCTTCCCTCACAAGAGCAGTGTTCCACCAGGTAATATGCAACAACTGATTTAGCCTTTATATGTAACAGGATGACTTGTTGAAAGAGACGAGGTGTTACAATAGCAAGGCAAAAGAAATGCCAGGCGCAATGCCTTGTTATTTACAGGATGTCACTTGCAGCATATGGACATTAAACAAACCAAATCAAACACTGTGGAAATTCTAATATTTAGATGAGAGGTGAATCATGTAACATAGGAAATTAGGTCCTAAACAAAGTCTTGCCGTTTAGCTGGTTTTCAAACTTGAACAAATATGGTTTTATTTTATTTTTAGTATTGTGCAAAAGTATATAACACAAAACAACTGCAATACACATAACAGACAGAGATTCACATGCTCCAACCTCAGCATAAGGATATCTGCATGCTAAAAGGCTTACCTTTTATCTGCATCACTCCAGCAAAGCTTCCATCCTTAGATCATTGTGTCCTTGTGGGACAAGTGTCTCTGGTTTCCTTTTGTTTAGATGAGCTGAGTGCGACATAACATCTGCAGCCTAGCCTGTCTTCGCTGGGCTGTGGCTAGACAGAAAACGTGTCACGATCACTTATCTGTTGCTAGGTTACAGATTCTTGCAGTGGGATGTATTGTTATTAAAGCTATTCAGACGACCTATACCGGATTATTGACTCATGTATGGGAGAGCTGAAAGGGGTCTGGCTAATGCGATGTGAGGCTGTGGGCTGCATGCTAAAGTGTGTATGCCTGGAGAGGAAAACAAAAAAAGGGGAGGGGTGGTGAGATTCAAACGGTAACGTCAGAAGAAGAAAGGTAGAGAAAAAAGGAAATGTGGGAGAAAAAAGCAGGACAGACAAGGAGTGTATGTAGTGGTATTGTAGAAAAGGCTATTGTAGACAATTAAAATTACTGCAGAAATTGACTGCAGTTGGTGCAAATAAACACATGTGAGGTGTTTATTTTTAAACTGTGCATTAGCACTAGGACAGAAACACACCCTTTAAAACATAATTTGATCCTTTGGTGAAGTATTCACCTAATTTGGACAATCTTTCACATGTTGAACATGAGAAAACATCACAACTCACTGTTCAATGTCTTGTCTTGTTTTTATTATTATTTTTATTAGACTGATGCAATGAAAATAGCTTTGTGAACACATTTTACACTTTCTGCTTGTTTAAGAAATATGTTGTTACCCCAGATCATTATTATGGAGGATGTAAGGTGTGTTATTACTAGGGATGCAAAATCGATTGAAAACTTCGAAAATCGATCGAAGCAGCAATCGAATCGAAAGGCCAGAATCGATCAGTTTTGCTCATGCAGCTTAAACACACACTCTGTAATAATAATAATAATAATAATAATAATAATAATAATAATAATAATAATAATAATAATAATAATAATAATAATAATAATAATACATTTTATTTATATAGCGCTTTTCTAGACACTCAAAGACAAAGGCAGTTAAACAAAGGTAGATAAAAAAAAATACATAAAAACAGTAATTCAAACATTAATCAAACATTAAAGCAGATTTAAACAGATGGGTCTTAAAATTTTTCGTAAAGGTGGTGAGGTTGGTGCAGTCTCTGTCCCAGAGGGTAGAGAAGGCTCTGTCAAGCCCGATTTGGAGCTTGGTCCACAGAACAGTCTTATGATGTGTTTGGCTTGGTCAGGGCCTAAGCTGGAGGAGCAAGTGCAGTTGAACAGATGACACAGGTTCAAGTGGATAAGATGAACTCCCCTCAAAATATTTCGCTGGAAAATCTTCTGCTCCAGCAGAAGTGAAAGTTCTGTAGCTTTTCAGATGTCCAAAGCTAGCAGTAGTTGTATAATACACACAAAAATACAAAAAAATGATTTTGCAACGTGAACAACTGATGGGTTAACAACTGTAAATATGGACATTAAATATGTTTACAGTTCAATTGTTCATAAAAAATACAAGTTCTGACTCACAAACAGTGGCTATGTTTTAAACATAATTAATTATGGTTTAATTTGTGTCTGAAGAAAAAAAAAAAAAAAAAGTTAAAATAGATAAACTAACAAAATCAAACAAAATCGAAAATTGTGGCTGCAAAATCAAAAAATAAATTAAAACGTGACTTAAGTGAATCGTCCCATCCCTATAGTTATTACTTATGCTTATTAACAAAATCCCAATTTTAATCTTAATCATCTCTAAACCTCACACATAAAATTTGCACTTATCCCATAATACACCCATAATATGAGACCTCAGAGACACTTCTGACTCATTTGCCCATCCATAGCTACTAAAGAAAAAGATGAATCACATGGAAAAGTCAATATTTATCCAGTTTGAGTGAAGAGTGAAGTTTGATTTTGTTCGAAATGATATCTTAAAGTCACATATTTTTCTACATGACAATTGTAATAATTCGAAAGTGAAAAATGCAAAACATATTTTATTGTAGTTTCTATTGATGAACAAAATAACGAAACATCAGGTGTTCTTGAGTAAACCTCCATCCAATGTATTATAAAAACCAGTGCACTGAGGATATACCAAAGCCACGTGTTGAAACAGACTTACAAGAATGTTACACCTGTGGCAAAACCTGTTCTTCCAAAAAACGGTGTTTGTTTCCCTGTGTGACCTCTGAATGAGAGCTCTCATGAAATACTGGGGAATGAATCTTAGGAAAAATAAATAAATACTCCCTCAAACATGGTAGGTTTCTACATCTACATTTTCTTTTGTTGCAACAAATGTCTTGTTCAGGCACACTCTACCATTTGGATCTTGGTGCCCCACCGTCCCTCTGATAATAGGTCCTGTTGACATTGTAAAATATGATAATGTCAAAAGGCAAGATGGAGGGCAAGTCGCAGATTTTTTTAGGTTGTAGCATGGTTCCCTACAGCAATGCTGTGTTCCCTACAACCAGGCTGTGTAACTGAGAGGCAAAAGTATAGATATACTTTTTCATTATATAAAAAACATGCTGTCATCTGCGTTCATGCTTTATTTTTTTTTACAAAATGAGGCAAGGTATGACTTTTACAATCAACATTTTATAATGAAATAACAGGGATATGCTTTGAAATGATGCATAAGCACAATAAAAGGGCTTTGAACACACACGCACATAGTTTATGTGTATACTCTGATGAAAGTTTGTGATGACCTATTGTAGTTCTAAGTTGTGGTTACAATATATGATGAAGAAATGTCCTCTGATTTGGTGATTTGGAGAGAAATGTGCGACGTGTTTTTTAGTCATGAAACTTAACAGGAACCGTTGGATCATATAGATGTTGGACCATTGTTTGGGTTGAAAGACACTACTTGGATCCTAATTAAAGAAATGCTTATTACATTGAAAAGGAGCAAGAATTATAAAAATACAAAATTGCAAAAAGAAATGACAAAAAAAAGAAAGAACAATTAATAATACTACAAACAAAAATTTAAATATATACATGGCAAATAGCTGGACAATGAATTCTTACAACACTCTGTTTTAAGTCTGTTTTGATAAATACAAAAGATAAACATAATTGCTTAAAATGTGAAAACAATTTGGGAGTAATTACAAAGTTTACAAAACTGAAATTGTGAAACTGGTCACACTATTCAGTCCAGCATGTGTACACAGCTGTTCACAGCTTTATAGGTTTTAGATAGTGCTATTACACATGGCAGCTGTGATTGGTCGTTTCTTCACAGCGACCAATGGGAAAGCAGATATTGTTTTTATACTTCCACCATAGTCAGCTGGATCTGTCCGATGGCCTCTGATATTTCGATGAGGAAGGCTGATTGGTTGGTGTAGTGTGCGACAATGGTGTCGTCCATGTTGACAAAAATCCTAAAACAGACACAAGGTATGACAAGTTATTTATGAGAAGGATTCATGAATGTAAGCCAAACACAGTCTACAAGATTTTATTCATAATGAATGGTAACAAACAAATATTAGTGCAATGTACGAAAAATAGCATTGCCTAATTATTCTTTCTCCAAGTAAAATTGAGTCTGTTTCTTAACCCGTTGGAGGACTAACAAATGGTTGGACTGTGAAGGTGAGGCTTTTTTTTTAAAGGTTTGAAGTCAAACTCAGTCTGATTCATCCCAGACTGGCAATTTGACAATACAAAGGTTTTTGTTGTTGCTTGTTTCTTGTCTATAACATTTCCAAAAGCTTTCAGTTGTTTACTTATATCAGATGTTTGACAGAAAGGTACGCCATGTTTTAGAAGAAAAGGAACCATAGCCAAAATCAAAGAAGACTCCTCAATCCTCGTATTGAACAACCTTGGATGCCATGAGCTTACCATTCTTTTCTGTTTTTTTTTTTTTGGACAATATACTATAGCATTTAAAGGTAAAAGTTCTACACGCAATATAGCCTGCATTGACGAAAAAGAAATGTCATCTGGCTAAGAATTCCTCACAGTTTAGTCAACCACAAAATATTTGACTGTTAAAAGGCAAAGAAGCTTCTGCCGTTGGTTATAAATCAGGCCATTTGTTCCGCCTCCCCACCCCAACCTAGATGCTTCAACCTTTAATGACAAAACGCCTGCAGGGACATGCTTGATTGAAGAGCTAAGCGGAGGCACAGGGAGGAAACCAAGCAAATTTGAGAGAATGTAGCCCAACCTGTTTGCTAAGCTAAACCTTCAATGCTGCTGGCAAAAAGGACAACAACCTCAAGCTTTTTCAAGGCTGAACAATTTAGTGCATTGCACACTTGTAACTGACTTAAAACCACACTTTAGAAGCAGACCTAACAAATCTTAGACATTATTCATTTCTCAAAATGTGTGTTTTTTTTTTCCAAATGGATCTGTCCCTCTTCCTTTCTTATCTATGTTCCATCAGATTTCCAAAGAACACAATAAAAGGAGTCATAGTTGATTACACACACGCACACAAAAGCTTTTCACCATCTTAAGTTTGCAGTTATACAAACTGCAATTAAGACATTCCGGGAGGCAGAGAGTGAACCTATCAAGCCGGTTTGTCAGACTTTGTTTCCTTAGGGCAAGATTAAAAAAGCCAAAAACCTGTTAGCACGCTATAAACTATCATTACAGATCTAAAGAACACCTCCTCCACCAAACACTTACCCCCGCTTGCACTTCTTGAAGATTTTCCCAATTGTGTCTGTTTGCATGCCAAACTTTTGTGAAAGCTGAGACAGAAGACAAAACAAACAAAATATGTTGGCAAAATGAAAACACATGAAAACACTTGAATCTCATGAACAACAATACTTACAGCTTCTTTGAGACCAGAAAGGGTTGGGGTATTCAGCATGAGTGCATCGAAAACCTCTTCAGCACTTGTTCTTACATAGAGAAGAACTAACAAAATGAGAAGATTTTCACAAAATAGTTTTAAGATGAGACACAAATACAAATCTATGTCTAATATGTCGGAAAACAAAGAAGAAAAAGAATAGTGCAAATATAAATTTAAAAATCTTGAAATCTTTACTCCTGTACCTCGTTGTGGGTCTTCCTGTTTGGCAATTTTACTTGAAGGAGAGGTGCACTCTTCTCTGTCAGGATACAACCTCTTCATTGTACCCCTATATTTTAAAAGAGTGTTCAGTTAAGTCACAGACATTCTTTGGAATATTAAGATATATTTTGTATGTATAGGAGTTTTAGTGTTTCTACTGTACCTTTCGCTTTCATCCAAAGAAGGAGTGGCCTACAAACAGACAGAGATGAGGACTGAGATTAGAGCTCAACTGGAACATTGGGAAACATCCTTATCAGAACTGTGTTTGTCATGTTATCACTTCTGAGCCTCTGATGAAATTGTCAAAAGTAAGTCTTCTTTTGAATAATGCCTGACTTCCCTATGAGATAACTTTATTACCATTTAGTGTACCAGGTTCGGATGAATTGCGCAACTTTTTTCTCCTCAGATTATTTAAAAAGGCGATTCCAAACTGCTTTCAGCTGAGTAAAAGAAAATCCATTATTCTGTGTTTTTGTCCGTCGTTTATGACTATCGTGGGAAGACTGGCCTGCCCCAGCACAACTGTTTGTAGAAGCATTAGGCACCAAAGTCTCAGTGAAAGCAGCAGGTGTTTTTATAAGCCCTTATAACTTTACATGAGCACGTGGAGCTGTAACGGCTTGTACTCCATGTGCCCAGTTTCGACTAAGAGTGCGTAATTTCTGCTTTGCCTCCTCTTTTTCTGACACATTCTTTCCCACACAGGGGCACAGCCTGCAGGTTACAGAAGAAAAAAACAAAAAACTTACTGATACACGCATGCTGGAGAGGTGGGTTTCAGGGATGAAGAGGACTGGAACTGTTGCATGATCATCAATGCTCTGGAAGAACGTACAGTCTGTAGAGCTGCTCATTAGGGCCTTATTTCCTGAAAAAAAAATTATAAATAAATAAATAAATAAATAAATAAATAATAAATAATAAACAAATAAATAATTAATAATTAATTAATACATAATACATTAATAATAATAATAATTATAATAATAATAATAATAATAATAATACATTGGATTTATACAGCGCTTCAAGACACCCAAAGACGCTTCACATTATGCATTATTCATTCATCTCACACTGGGTAGTGGTAAGCTACTATTGTAGCCACAGCTGCCTTGGGGCAGACTGACGGAAGCGAGGCTGTCATTTTGCGCCATCGCCTTAGGCATGCTGGTATGCTGCTTACCATTATCCACACTCTTGCCCCTTCTCTTCGACCTCTTTCGTTCCTCATCTCTCATTTTTCGTTCTGCGCCCTGCAAACAGGCCACAAGATTTCAAATGCCTGCTCACAACATTGTGCCTATTACTGATGTTAGAGCTGGAACTATATGCTTTTGCCATTAGGTTAATATATAGTGATTTCAATATATTGCACTAACACAATATATTGCAATTTCCAAATAAAAAAAAATATACTACATTACATGCATAATATAAAAGGAAATTTGACTTTCAAAACAGTAGTTTTATAATTCATTAATATTAGAAACTACCATGTTTTTCTCTGAATGAATTCACAGAAATTTAAAGGTTTTTCAAATCAAATTCATAGCTTAATACAAAGATTTTCCCATTTTTATCAATCTGTTTTGGTACTGAGAAAAGGTTAGGTGAACACATTTGAAGACCAGCTTTGACTGCCACAGATGTCAGTTTGAAAGAGCCTAAAAAAAAAAAACCAAGTGCTTTTTCTAAAACTCTGCACTTTATTAATATTGCAATACAGGATTTCTTCTACATAAGATAAAACAGAACTGTGCGACAATATATTCAAAGTGTCCTTGTTCTACCTCGTTGTGCATAAGCTTTCACCCACCTTATCACAGAAGATTTTGACTTGGCATGCTGCTCGATGGATCAGGCGGTTTGTCCCTGAGCTGAAGTCATAAGTGTCCATCTGCAGATTCAGCGGCTGGCCTTTGACACCCTTCTGGGAAGAGAAGTCTGTGCTGAGGGAGTTGATACCAATATACACCTGCAGAAATAAGACTTCTGTAATCCCTTTATGCTTTAGTACTTTTCAGTAACAGTGAATACATACACGACTCAAGAGGACTTGAATATGCAATAATTATCTAATCTAATGTATACTGAACCATGTGGGACATGTTACACTAGATAAAGCCAATTTAGCTTGAGACTCCAATAGAAATGCATTTTTTAATTGGAGAAAATAAAAATTGACATTTTAAATGGACAATTAACTTATCATCATGTATCTTATATCATCTTTAGTTTACCCAAATTATTATTGATCAAGCCGTGCAAGTCTATGTAATCCTCTGTTTTGTCCTTACTCAGAAAAGTCCTGTTTTCACCTCCCACTTATCACAACCCATTTCAATCTAGTATGTTCATTTATTGAAGAAATGTAGATGTCTGGTTAAATATATAGGGTTGTGGAATGTTGTGTATCAAATATTAATCATAAAACCACATAAATTAAAGTCCACTGCTTGCTACATTAAACAACAGTTTATTTAATGTGTATTTAATCATTCAACTATATATGGGTCCTCAGCAAAAAATGCAATATAATAGCCTGCGCATGTTATTCTGCTTCACCTTGCATTGTCGTTGGACAGTATTACATTTTGCATGTTATTGTAACACTTGCCAGGTGCGTTGACAGGAACCCCAAGGCTTAATACATATCTGACATTCCTCCACTCCCTTTGTCTGTCTGCCACTCCTCACTTACTCCTTCCCTACATGCACACACTTCTCGAAAAGCTTCATAAATCCACACACAACTACTTTTACCTTGGCTTCTTCACTTGTGTTCCACACAAAAGAGAGAGCGTTAAAGGCTACCTCTTCAACATTGCTAATGCTGCTGAATACTTCTTTATAATCAGCTGTTAATGAAAGACAGAGAAAATAAAGGTATTTCAAACAAATTTAAATAAATGCATTTACTGTAATGAATGATACTGCTCACCAATATCAATAACCCTTTGCCTGATGGTTGGCTGGCGCGCATGCCAGTGATTCCAAAATCTCAACTGGGTTTCAGGCGTTTTGTCATTTTCAAAGACAGCCATCACTACGGTCTGGGAAAGGAAAAAGACATTAATGAATCAAGGTATGTTTGCATAGAATAAAACTACCCTTTTGAAAAGTCGTTAGTCACTGCAAATCCAGCCATTCTCTTCACATTGTTTGTAACAAACAGTCTGGTGTGTTTATTCTAATCTCCAACAAAAGAAGGTCTTGTGTCATACCACACCTTGGGTTCTACTGGGACATTTTGAAAAATCTGTCCTGGCACCATTGCTCTTTAGTCTGATTGCATGACTGATGTCAATAGTGATGCTGATGTGCATACATTTGCACCAGCGCAAATGTATTTTTTTAATTATTTATTTATTTTAGGAAAAGGGGGGAACAATGCATACTAATGAACATTCAGACACATGTAAATATGCCAGGTTATAGTCTAAGGCTAATTTCCATCTGCAGACCCCCTGGCAGGTTGATGTTAAAAGAATAAAACACAGACTATTTACAGCTGGACAAATGTACCTGAATTAGTCACTAACTTCCAAGGGAGGGGTTTGGGAAGGGCTGGTTGAGTGACATATAAAGAATGCGTGAATTCATCAGGCATAGGGATAGATAAAACAGGTGAACAATAGGCAGTAATTATTTATGTAACTTCACTATGACAAAATCTTTTTTTCATTATTTGAATGTTGCAATGGAGAAACTAATCAAAACAAGATGTAATTTTACTTGTGTTAAGAGAACATAGCAATAGTACAAGCTGAAAAACTGTAGATTTACTACTTTTACTAATCAAGATTTTGCTTGTAAACAGAGCATTAACTTAAACATCTTGAAATTTGTATTAGTAATAAGTATTGAAACATATTTGTAAACTTCTACATTCTTTTTTATACATTTGAAGTGCCTCTGGCAGGTCGCACTTTGAACTTAACAATTTTATTTTCTAAACATTTTACCAATTTCAATGCATTTTAGCTTTTTTTGAATAATTTCATATACATTTTGGCATTACAATACATTGCATATAGCGCCTTTAACAAATTAATTATTAAATGTTTTGTTTTATTTCACAAGTGTTAAAGAAATTGCATTTACCTTGACTTTGGCAGCTGTGATCCCTGAAGAGTGGTCAACTCCATGCAGTGTAATGGGGTAAAATTGCCCCTTGTTCAGGTAAACCATGGGGAGCTCGCTAGACTTATATGGAGCTGCTGGAGGCGCCCCTAGAGTGAACTGGAAGTCGCTTCTGAAATGTTCCTGTGGAGAGCTGGTGTAAGAGCCGGAGTAGACTGGACTGGACTGCTCCTCTGGGAAGGGGTCGCTGTAAGGAAGAGTCTGCATTGAAGAAAAAACAAACAAACAAGTTAATAAAAAAAAAAAAAACAATTCTGACATAGATTAAAACATACAGTTAATAACAATCAAGCGTTGAGTAGTTAAACAATTAGTTTAAGCAAATAACCTCTCTCTCCAACATTTCCTCTTTTGTGTAGTTTTTGTGTGTGCCTGAGGTCTTAAAGCTGGGCTACTTCATTTTTACTCTACAAAACAGGCAGTAGGTAATAAAATCTGTCCAAATAATTTCTAGCTCTTACACATTTTTTTTGGTGCATAGTTATCATCCACATGCATTCATTTTTGGCTTATGAATCTATTATATTATAATTTCTAAACATTTACAAATTCAAATCATGGATTTGTTTATAAACTGAAAATTACAACTGGACTGGACCATCCAAAAGCAGCCAATCAGAGCCTTTCTTTCAGCTATGTGAGGTATAAGGTATTTTATTATTTGATTTTGACAGTATACCTCAGACTGATTTTGTCACAATTGCTGCATTACTGATATACATTTTATAAGAAATGGTACATGAAAGATACATGAAATTATTTTTAGTTATTGATAAAAAAGTTTATCTCTGTGTTGGCAATTTTTCAGTGCCAACACAGAATAAAGGAATCAAAAAATGCCAATAAAGACATGGCTAATCTCATAAAATCTAATGAGAAAAGGTTTTATCATTCAGTATTAGTAAAACAACAAAACATTATACATGTAACTAACTTAAAAGTTTCATTAGGGAAGATTAGAACAAACATGAATACACAAATTACAATGTGAAGGACAACCAAATCTTCAATTATACTCGTGAAACAGCAAATTATTTTAATGATTACTTTGTCAATGTTGAACCCAATCTACCAATCAAATAGAACTAAAGGAGACTAGTGCAATATTAAAACAATCAAACCCAAATTCATTAGTAATGGCAGCTGCTGAAACAAAAGAAAGAGCACTGTAAATAGATTTAGATTGTATTGCTTTCATGTAAATATGGGTTTAGTAAACAATCACATTGTTGGACGATTCACATATGCAACCAATCTTCTCTAAGTGGTATTTTCCAAACAAAATGGAAATTGCCAAAGTAGTTTCAATCTTCAAGAGTGATAATAAACATTTTCTCTAACTACAAGTCTTTAACCACAACTCTCAAAAATACATGAAAAAGGTCCAAAAGATCTACAGCAAAGGTTATTATTGACATTAAATATATATAATAATATTAAAATAGGCAAGTGCCTTTGAAGATTTAAGCAACTTTTTCAGCTTTTAAACAAAATGACATGTTATGCTGTATAAGAAACAGCTTTTGCCTGGCTAAAAAGGTATTTCAACATCTCCTGCATGTAGCAGAAAAAAGTAAAAATCTAACTAAAACTATAAAATTAGTAGAAAAAAAAACATTAAACAGGTGTTTAACTCCACACAAAATGAGCTAAAAATCATTTCAAATTCCATTCAGTAAAATATCTATTGAACATACTTCGTTTCTTCCATCAGAATCAGAATTAGAATCAGAATCAGAATCTGAATCAGAATCAGAATTAGAATCAAATCAATTTGTTTTTGTATAGTCACACCAACAGTCGTCTCTTTAGACTTCAGTTAACAAACTTTAACGGTAGAAAATAGGAACAAAATAATATACATAAAAAAAATTAAATAAAATAATAATAATAATAACTATAAACACCATATAAGAGAGAACCTGCTACAGATAAACTATTAATTCAATAATCCTCATTAGAAAAACAGAAGAAATGAGAAGACATTGCTGCTACACTATACTTGCCCCAGTATACTTGCTGTGGGTTAGTTTCTGTTTCCAACTGTCCTGACCATAGGGAATTTCAAAAAGGAACGTTTTAATCCTAATCTTAAATGTAGAGACTGTGTCAGTCTCTTTGACATAAACAGATTCCATAATAACGGAAGTGGACAGTTGGGATGATACAGAACTTTTTCATCTTTGATATACGAAGGAACCAAATTATTTAATGCTTAATAAGTTGAAAGAAGGATTTTAAACTCTAAACTCAACAGTACTGGGGTAATGTGTTCTTGTTTTTTAGAGCCTGTTAGTACTCTTGCTGCTGCATTTTAAACTAGTTGAAGGCTTTTAAATTAGCTTTTAGGACACGCTGCAAGGAGGGAGTTACAATATTCAGCCTTGATGTGACAAAAGCATGGATACGTTTTTCAGCATCACTTTTACTTGTTTCACAAGTGAAAATAGGCGGTCTTATACGGTGATCCTATTTGTGCTTTGAATGAAAGCTCTTGGTGAAATAAGACTTACAGTTGGGCTGGAGGCGACACTGACATTGTCCAATGTGATTATCTGCTCAGATAAAGAGTCTCGCAGGTGTTTTGGGCTGAGTAGAAGTAGGTAGTCATCCATGCTTTTTGATAATGTTACCTAACAGCAGCATATAAAGTGTAAAAAAAATTGGACCAAGTACAGAGCCCTGTGGCACACCGCAGGCTACTTTAGAACACTTGTGAGGAGCTTTTGGTTTATATTCTGATGTAGGTGTCAGAGGACACAGTAGTAAAAATGTGTGATTAATGGTATCAAATTCTGCGAGAGGCATCTGGCTGCAGAGCTCATGAGGAGTCCCCTGCCTCGCAGACCTGTACCAGGAGTCCCCTAGTCACGTGACCTGTACCAGGAGGGCCCTAAGACCCGGATGTAAGTGGTGCTATGCACTTAAAACATTATTTACGACCCGCCAAAAACATTGAAGACAACGAAGAGGAGCCCCGATGTTCATTTTGGCCGTGTGTTAACACAGTTAATAAATCATAAATGTGGGTACAAGACGGTGTGTGCCGAGACGGACAGAATTGAGCTGGTTGCCATAGTGATGAGTTTATTACTGTTGCTAACTAGACATAAACGTTTTTGTTTTTTTTTTCATCTTAACCTTTACCCAAACCTTTTTCCTAAACTTACCCATTACCCCAACCCTGTTACCCGCTCTCCGTCCCTCGGACATGACTAGCATTTATTAAGACCGCCTCAGGGCCAGGTAAATGTTCTTAAGTTGTGTAACGTTAAATAAAAACTTTGTGTCAATATTGTGTTTTTTGTGTCAGTTTATCACGTTTGTGTCCTGTGAAAGTTATCAGTTGTCATCGAAACTAATTTCTTGATCCAGCAAAAAGGGAAAAAGTCGTCAAACTTCTCAAATGAAGTTTGTTTTGCTTTACTTCCGGTCCTTCGGTGGAGGTGTCTCCTGCATGGACGTCTGCAGACACACACTCTTGAAGAAAAATAGTAGGTAAAAAGTGTAACTTGACCAATAAAAAGTAAGCCTAGATACAAGTCAGGTAACGAGGGCCCTCCTGGTACAGGTCACATGACTAGGGGACTCCTGGTACAGGTCTGCGAGGCAGGGGACTCCTCATGCAGGTCTGCAACCAGATACTCTTGAATGCTACGCTGAGATCCAGTAGAATCAGGATTGAGATCAGTCTGTTGTCAGCAGCTAATAATAAATAATTTGCGACTTTTAGAAGCGCTGTTTCCGTACTATGATGAGCTCTAAAGCCAGACAGGAATGTTTCAAATAAATTATTCTCCTGTAGATGGCGACATAGCTTTTTATCTACAACTCTCTTTAGTATTTTGAAAATAAATATCAAGGTTTGGCTTTTTCCAGAACAGGTTTAATTACAGCATATTTGAGGGACATAGCCACTTAACAATCTAGGTAATGTTTAAATAAGGACAATGTACAATTACATTAAGCACAAAGGCAGAGATGCTGGTACCAGATTGTAGCTTACAGCAGTGAGGTATTTATTATGGTAAGAATAGGATCTATAATCAGAGGGAGAATATTTTTGAGAAGCTTACTTGGGATTGGGTCTAAAATACAAGTTGAGGTTTTAGAAGACTTAAAAGCTGTTAAATCCGCTTTATTAAGAGTAACAAAGCTGTTTAATATTACAGGCAGGTTTAAACGGGATCCTACTTTCACAGCTTGGATTAGTTCAGTGCTAATAGCAAGAGTGGTTTCATTTATTTTATCTCTAATATTAGATATTTTATTAAAAATGATCAGAACTGAAGTGAGATCGAGAGTCAGTCTAGCTACAGTAATAAATAGAAACCTAGGGTTATTTTTATTAACTTCTATTAGATTTGAATAGTATTTGGTTTCGGCCATACGCAGGGCCTGATTAAAAAACACAAGGCAGGTTTTCCACGATCGTTTCCAAAACCCTTTGTTTTTTTTTATATTGAAATCTCTGAGAATAGTTATTTTTGTCCCAGTCTAAATTTTAAAATTAATTTAGAAATTCTGGAAATTAGGTCTGGAAATTATTATTAACTACACCTTTTTGGTTTTTCCTCAATTTAAATTATTGCCCCAAAACATGGCAGTACACATGTTTATTTACGGCAAAAGAAAGTAGTTAAAATGTAAATGAATCAGATGCATCAAAAGATTCTAAAAGCATAAAAATAATAATAATAATAACAACAATAATAATAATAAAATAAAATAATAATAATAATAATAATAATAATAATAATAATAATATAATAATAATAATAATAATATAAAATCTTACTAACATATTGTTGTTTGAGGAATAAAGACCTAACTTTTTTTTTATTATGTTAGGATGATACCTATGTTTTACTTTACATAAGTTTCTGAGAAAACGAAATGTAATCTTGTCTACTTGACCAAACTGTAAATGTAAATGACCAATCAATTAATCAATCAATCAATCAATCAATCAATCAATCAGTCAACATCAATCAATCAACTCAATCAAAATAAATGTCTGTAAAAAAAAATATGTATCACAAAAACAGACAAATTTTATCCTGTTAAAATGACTCTAATCCAGATTTAAACTGCAAATCCAAGTAGTTTTAAGATGTAAATAGTCTATATGTTTTTTGGGTGTACTTACTGAAACATCAGGACTGGGGTCAGGGAAGGCTGCATTCTCTGGCCACCTCTGCAGCAGCGAGTCAAAGATGTTGTTGAGTTCATGCTTGTCATACGTGTCAGCCATGACACTGGTCAGGGTGGTGTAGCCGTCTGATGTGGTAGATGTAGACACAGGCTTGGAGCACAGAATGTCCTGGGGGTAACTTGACGGAACAGAGTCTGACAACATTTTCAACACAGTTGAAGACGCCTCAAGCTCAATTGTGTTGGTTGTTGCTCTAGAGGGAAGATATTGCAATATATAGAAATAAAAAACAGATTGCAAACAATGAATATTGTATCTTTTGCTGTTGGTGCAAGATTTGATTGTGTTTAAGATGGTTGTATCATAAATTCAATCTCTACAGCTTGTATACTATGTGGTAAAAAATGGATGGATGGATGATGGATGGATAGGTGAAAAGACAACTGGGAATGTTTGACTTGAGGATTAGCCTACTCTCTTATTTACACATGCAGTGGTAGCAGCAGTCGTTTATTTGAAACCTAAACTCCAACAATAGAAGGGTAGCCATGTTTGTATTGGTTGTGCTTTTTGGTGAGATAAGCAAACTGCAGGAAAACTAAAATTTGTCAATGCAAGCTGCTTTTTTTTTAACCAATCAACCTGCCAATTTTACACTCTAATGTTGCTCACCTTTCACTGGTTTTGCCAATACTGTTCCGGGTTGCAGTCATTTTCTGTTCTTTCTGGCTCTAGAAAAATACATTGGATAATATTTAACATTAAGTATGTGTGCACAAAATATACTGTTATTCCAAAATTATTTGACTATTTTACTATATTATTCCACTTTTTAAAATGTTTGTTGCTTATTTCAAGCCAATTTAAGTGGATAACTAAATCTCATTTCAAAATTAGATTATCTTGTAAGAATTCAGAAATATTTTGAAATCCATATAATATATGTACTCTTATTAAGTGAAAACATTGCAAATAAATAAATAATAATTACATGCATAAATACAGTACATGCATGTATTTATTTATGTTTGTATGTTTGTATGTATGCATACATGCAAACATACATACATACATGCATTCTTGTACTGCTATCTATATACATGCATGCATGCATCCAAAAAACAACAACAAAAAAACAGAAAAACATTGTATTAAACTTAAACAATTATTTCTCATGCCTTGCATTGTTCGTAGAGCATTGTGATTGCTGTAATGTCATCTCCTGGTTGGAGCCTGGGTTTAGAGTTGTTCTGCTCCAGTAGTTGGCTGTTTATGTGGGACCAGGAGTCCATTTTGTTGGTGGTGGTTGTGTAACGGTTATAGGTAAAGTT